>OY757916.1:66769676-66837176 GCA_963585895.1 Sepioteuthis lessoniana | reverse complement strand
GGCAATAAAGGGGGACTCCACTTTACCCAAAGCTCTAACATCATCATCAGATTGTTTAGAGTCATGTACAGGACACTCGTTGGGGTATCTTACCCTCTGCAGAAATACAAGCCAATCTAGCAGCCAAATTAATATTCTGTTGAGAAGATGATCTTCAGTGAGTAACTCACTCTGGTGAGCTTATTCAAGACTAAGCTACAGAAGAATTAACTACTACACAGTAACATACTCGTTTGGTCTGGTTCGGTTGTGTTTTATGGCATGTCAACCATTGTTGGTTATTAAATACCAAATCTGGCTTTTACATACATATTAAATATAAATGATTTCTAAACAGATTTTGTAGAGACATTTTTAAACTAGCCTGAGCCTCATTCTTTTGTACACAGTTAAATGGTTTTAATTATTGCGATCTAATATTTATAATTCTCTTTAATATTAATCATTTGTTGATTTATTTCTATTTAACACTAATGATTCTATTCAATATTACTAATTCGTTTGCACAGAATTAAATGGTTACAATTATTGTTATGTATCACTAACAATTCAATTAATTTGTTTACACACAGTCACATGATCAACAATTCTATTTAAAACATTCAATTTTGCAAAAGCCAATTGTTTTCACTCAGTTTAAATGTCAAACAGTTCTATTTGACCCATAGGTGGGGCCCTATCAGGTACTACCACTCTGGGCCAGAGTGGACGTCGGAAATATACCAGTAAAAGGGTTTTCCCCATTCCCAAAAGCTCCAGCATTATTGGAACCTCACCATCAGATTGTTTAGTGTCATATTCTGGACACTCGATGGGAGGGATCTTACTCTTCCGCAGAGATGTAGTTGGTGTATTCTACAGCCTCAGCAGACTGGGTTGCATACACACTTGTATATACATCAATAAATCCCTAGTCTTAAGATGAAGACATTATTTTCTATTTAAGTGAGATGTTTTTGTTAAATCGCATATCAACTCTTGAGGTTGTAATTTACTAAGCATTTACTTAGATGTGGCACCAAGGCCATATGAAAGGGGAACCCAATGAGACTCGAACTCACTCGTGTAGGTTTGCTAGTCGAGTTTGCTAACCCTTATACCACAAGAGGCGCCTTATATATATATATATATATATATAATATATATATATATATATATATATATATATATATATATATATATATATATATATATATATATATATATATATATATATATAGATATATATATATATATATATATATATTATATAATATTATATATATATATATATATATATAATCGAATAGCGTGTTATTAACTTTATTTTTTACGATTTTAGACCTCATTTGTTTTGACCCTATTAAATTGTTTCAAGTTTTTCCATGCTTCTTCGGTAATTCTAATGATCTAGTGTTCCTATTTAATCTAATACTAATCAGTTGTTGCCCAGTCGGCTGGGGCTGTAGAATACCCCGACTGCACCTTTGCAGAGGGGTAGGACCCCACCAATGAGTTTTCTGGATATGACTCTAAACAGTTTGATGGTGAGGACACAGTAATACAGAGGCTTTGGGGAATACGGAGTACTCCTTCATTGCCATTGATCCCAGGTCCACTCTGACCCGGCGTGTTAGCACCTGATTGGACCCTATTTATGGGTTAAATAGAATTAACGGCATACTTATGCTAAACTGAATTGTTAAATGGTTCCAAGTATCTAACACTAACAGTTGCACACAGTAAACTGAATAACTTGAAATAGAAAAGCTTTTGAGAATTAAACCGTACTTACATTTAAACAGCATGCTTATGCTAAACTGAATTATTTGAAATTGAATTGTTTTTTGATATTGAAATTGTAATTACAATAAACTGAATCGTTTACACACTACTAAACTGAATAGCTAGAAATAGAAATGTCTTTTCAGAATTAAACTATACTTACATTTAGACCGCGTGCTTATACTAAACTGAATAGTTTGAAATTGAACTGTTTTTGACATTGAAACTTTACTTATGCTAAACTGAAGTATTATACGTAACTGCTTGAATAAACTGAATAGTTTGAAATTGAAATGTTTTTGACAATTAAACTGTGTACTCAAGGTAAACTGAATTGTTTAAATCGAACTGACTATTTACATAAAATGGATTTGGCGTTAAATAACCTACAAAGGTTGATAGGCCATAAAACCAAACCAACCAACCAACTAATCATTTGTTCGCACACAATTAGTTTCAAGTATTGCTTTTTAACATTAGTTATTCTGTTTATCAAGTATTCTTATCTAATTTAACATTAATTAATTAGTTATACACAGTTAATACAATTAGTTATTTTTTGTACACACTTTATTGGTTTCATGCATTGCTTTTCAATATCAGTGATTTTATTTATCAACTATTCCTATCGAATTTATTATCAATCATTTTTTGTCCACAATTAATATTTCAAGTATAGTAAATGATTGAATTGTTTTATACGACTCATTCATGAGATCCTAACAGATTCGACGACTCCGAGATGGAGTAGACCTTGGAGTAAAGGCCTTGATGGAGTACTCCGCATTTCCCAAAACTTCAGTGCTGAAACTTCACGATCGAATGGTTTAGTGTCTCTCGTTTGGAGGGTCTTACAACTCTACAGATCTGCAGTTGGTGTATTTTTCATTTCCTGCCGTATTCATTTTTTCATAAAATATTTTATTATTTTTCAATTGAATCCTTTTCATTGCAAATCAATTAATTTTTTTAATCAATCCCCATGAATTTATATTATGCAGTTTAAGATGCAAATACTACATTGTACGTATGTAAGTATTTATGGACAGACAAACCCCCATATACATATACGTAGTCTTTAAGTTTTACGTGCATTGTTGTCATTTGATCACGATCTCTAAAATTTTGAATTTTAGATAAGCTCTGTTCACAGCGTTTTTATTTTTTCCTTTTTTCTAAATCAACATGGTACAAAAAATAGCAAGCCGTTTATATTTTGTATATATCTAACGTTAACCTTGAGGATCCGGGCATTGGTATAATGGTTAGAGTGCTTGCAAATGGCCCAGGAGACTAGGGTTCAATCCTAGGTCGAGTCATACCAAAAACTCAAAAATGGTTCTTGCTACCTCCTGGCATTATAAGTTACGAATCAAGGGTCAATTCTGCGAAAGGAGTAGCGCCCTCCTGTTGGTGTTGTAGTTATCGAAATGGGAGCCTTCGAGTCACCCTCAACTACGGTCGCTAACTTTATATACCCTTGAGGACATTGTTGTATAGCTGATAAACACAACAACGCTGATATATAAAAATATAACTTGCTTCCTTTATAATCCAAAATGTACGTATGGAGAGAGAGTCGAAGATGGCTTAGCTTGATACACACAGTGGCAAGATACGAATCTTCAGTTAAACCTCTTCTTTACTTTTGTAAGACTGGCACAATGCCATCTTCAAGCATCGAATAATCTTAGTTTCTCCTTGCTTCTCTAGTTTCGCGAGTCTGGCACAGGGTCATGTAAAGGTATCGAATCATTTTATTTTCTTCTCGTTTTTCAACTTTTGCAAGTATGCTACAGGGCCATCTCAAGGCATCAAATCATAGTTTCTCCTCGCTTCTCCACGATCACGAGTCTGGCTTTATCTCAGGCCTATCTCCGGCTCCCAACCGTAAGCATTCTGGTGCTCGGCAAGAACCCAGAGTGACATTACGAAATGTAGCTGCCCTCTACCAGTCTCTCTGGTCTCCCTCGTCTCTGCTGGTTATAAAATATTCCGGAAAATTCTCATGGTCACACCTCCAATCTACCGCGTACACGTTGCACGTGAACACGCCTACTTCAAGAAGTCTACCGACGCCAATTATGCGGAACTGCCACTGGGGAACACGTGCGTACAGTTTACTCTCAGAAACAGGTTTATTTCCTGTTTATTTTTTTGTTCCAGCGTCCGACTTTCTTTCACACAATTTATGTGGAATATCAAAAGGGATTTCCTAGTTAATATCCAACAGCATACACCAATAGTTACGTTACGTTTCTATTTCCCTGTCTTATTTCAATCGATAATCCAATCAGTCAGCACCAACCTTCACCTCTTCATAATTGTTCTGTGTCTGTTTTGTTATCCTTCATTATTCAACACTATATGTCTCTGTTGCTGCAACCCTTACATTCTTCGTTTTTATGTGCTGGGATGATCGACAACTCTTCTTCCTGACCCGATGAGCCCAACTTGGAATTAGTGAACTGAGGAGGAATAACTAACCAATCTATTCAATCTTTTGTCGCCAACTAACTGTAACTTATCCCTAACTTAGAGTTTCTTGGTCTCATGACTCTTCGCAGACTCAAAGCTACTGTCTCAAACGACACTTTGTTCATCACCCATCAATCAAACTGTGTGATCAAAGTTTACTAATTTGAATTTGTTTAATGTAAACAACTCTCCTTAATAATTGATTTCTTCAATCTATTATACAAAAGTAAGAGAGCGCCTACGAATGTGCGTGAACGTGCAATGATCGGGATATTTGTGCATATAATTGAGAGTCATAAACATTTATGCATATGTAAGAATATATACCCAAAATATTTAGAAAGATGAAAGAAAATTTGAAGTTGACGTTGTGCTATTCTTCGCAGTCACAATTGCCTATCTGCCAGTCTTGAGAATCGGTAAACACAATCTGCCTTTTTTCCTACCTCCTTTTAAGATTTGAATTTATCTCAAAATAAATAAAGCAATAATATCACAGATATTTGTATGTATCTCATCAAGCCTTCTGCAACAAGTGGCACAAGGTAATTTTTATGTGGTGTTTAATAGGTTTGAATTTACAGTTTTCCTTCTCCTTGACCGATGGCCATACCAAAGTTAAATAACCCAGTCTGTGCAACTATTTACCCATATCAGAAGGAAGAATAGATTCTTATCTTTCCCACATGTTTTAGCGCTATATAAGAAGAAAACCGCCTAGTTATGAGTTTGAACTCAGATCGCTGTGCTCATTTTGTATAAAGATACTTGTTAGACTACGAGCGTCACCATAACACAAGTCGTTGTTAAATTGTTAGTTCATGATACCGAAGGTATATAACCATATTTACCCAACCCCTCCGTTCGGGCAGGATATGATACAAGGTCAATTTTTAAGCGGAATTTAACAGGTTTGAATTCAGAGTTTTTAATCTCCTGGACTAGTTGCCTCACCAAGGCTGAAGAACCTAGCCTGCCCTACTATTTACCCATACCTGGAGGGAGAATAATTGGATTCATACCTTTCCCAAGGGTATTAGTGCTATGTGAAATGCAATCAGTCTCGTCCAGGATTTGAACTCGTGTCGCCATGTTCATTTCCTACGACGATAACCATTACACCACGGGCACCTCCCAAGGTATATAACTGTTCCCAAATAACAAATGGAAATTGTGCTCTAATGTACGCTGTATAATAACATTGCATACGATTTCATATTTTTACACACGATTTCATATTCTTCCAATAGACAGTGTGATTCTTCTCACAATATTTCACATGCATTTCAAACTTTGCTGAAACCTACGGGGATCGATCAAAAGGTTCTAATCCTCGTCTAGATTTTAGATTAGTTGTACACCTTTTACTTCTCTAAGGCCTCGATCGCACAGAATTAAAAGAGATATCTAAGTTAGTTTTTCTTTTCTAGTTTTATTAGAAGTGGTAGTGTGTTGGCACCAAAAAAGTGATCAGCTATGGCTCTTCTTCCAGGGTGAAGCTCAGAACTTTTTGAATGGACTTTATAAGTATTAATACTATACGTTTGGCTAATGGTTTTCAAAATTTTTGGAGCTGAAAAACCTTTCGATTTCAAGGTCTACCTCATGAAACTCCGATAAAGATTCAAATGGAATCTCGTATTCCACCCAACACCCAAAATAAAAATGAAATTTATCAAAAATATTTTTCTGAAAATCACATCCAATTTCACACAGACGGATAACTTGTATTAAGTAATGTATTTGCCCTGCTTGGTACAAATTGTCAATTATTGGTGATATTTTTGACAAAGATACATGCAATTCTCTTTGCACAACAAGCCCTAATCTGTATGTGGTAATCCTACTAGTGAGTGCAGAAAATATGGTTTCACGTGAACATTTTGTTTCAAAACGTAGCAGTATTTTGACCGCCTTTCAACAATCATAAATTCTCAAAAGCCATGGAAAGCAAATTTTTGTGGTTGGTTGATTTTTAAACGGATTTTTTTGAGTACTAGTAACTAGAAAAACTAATTGGTGGTTTTATCACTAATCAGATTACGTAAATTTTCAAAATACCCTTTTACAGTCTGCCGTTACCTACTGTTGGTAAGTCTTAAATTACTGAATTAGGCAGTTTTAAAATTATAATATCAAGTACAAAATTTAATCAAAATGAAATAAATATTTGTTATTAATTAGTTTATTTATTTTACCTCTACACCTTTTGTTTGTGGGATTAAAAGATTTTAGATGCTATTTACTATTTACCATGGAAGAGTTGTTTGTCTAAGAGATAATTTACCCATTCTTTTTCCTGGGAAAAATTGTAGTATGTCAATAATGAGATATTTTGTCCAGATTTCTATGAAATAACAGAGATATACATTTTCCAATGAAGCTAGGAAAAATGAACGTGGGAATTTTCACATATATTTTAAATTTATATAATGGAATTTGTTTTAATTCCAGTAACCGTAATGGGAACCAATTCAACCTTCTCTAATACTCTCTCTCTCTCTCTTACTCTCTCTCTCTCTCTCTCTCTATATATATATATATATATACACATGTGTGTGTGTCTGTGTGTCTGTGTGTGTGTATACATGTCTGTATATATATTTGTATACATATGAGTGTGTTTGTGTATATATACATGTGTGTGTATATATACGTGTGTATCTATATATATGAGTGTTTATATATATATATATATATATATATATATATATATATATATATATATATATATTTATGTGTGTTTGTATATTTATGCGCGTATCCATATGTATATGCATATATTTGTATATACAAGCGTGTGTGCGGGTTTGTGTCTGTATGCATATACATGTATGTATAAATATGTGTATTTTAATTTGTGTGTATATATTCTTGCGTTTGAGTATGTATGGTGAAGTTATATATATATATATAGAGAGAGACAGAGACAGAGACAGAGACCGAGAGATAGAGATGAAAACTGAGAGAGATGGACAGAGACAGAGGAGACTGTCAGGCAGACGGAGAGAGAGAGAGAGAGAGAGAAGGAGAGAGAGAGCTTTAGACATTGAAGATAATTCGAGAACGTGAAAGTATTCATTTTTATTAAAAGTCCTCGGAAACGTCATGATAAACACAACTTGATTAAAAATATCTTAATAAGAATGAATACTTCAAGTGTTCTATCCAGGAACCAACAGATGTGACTTTGATTGACAATGAGGATTTGATCTGTTTTAATAAAGCCAGAGTCGAGTTTCCTGTAGGTACTTTAACGATCATTTGCATCGACTTTATATATTTTTTCGGCTTTCACTCTTTTGATTATTATTTTATTCCTTTTCTATCTTTTGATGAAATAGTTTTATTGATTCAATCAATTTTTTCTTCAGTAATTTAAGAATTAAACTTTGTAGTTTTTATGTAAAATAGTCATTTGCCAACCTAGAAAAGTTTTGGGAATCTTTGGATCATTTGAGCTCGAAACCTTATATTCTGATTCACTCATTTAGTCACTGATCTAATTTCTTTACAGTCAATCATCCTGTTATCTTATTAACACAAGTTATTTACTTATTTCTTCAATGAATCCAGTAATCAGCAAAATCAGCATTCAGATGAATAAACATTAATGCAACTTGTATTGATCATTTCATTTTCTCTTCCAATAAGTGTTAAACTACTCCACACAAACCAACAGGAAAATCTGCTTATCTTTTTCTATATTTTTCTATTTTTTTAATAATTCATTTTTTTTATACCCAAATTTTTTTCTGATATAACCTTTTTGTTATTCCGCTTAGTAGATATTAGATATGTTTTTGAAATCTTATAGAGTCAAAGAAATTAGGTAAACACGCGGGATATAAGTAAATAAAGATTAAGAATTATTCTTTTAAGAGCGAAATCAAATTTTGTATTATCTAAATGTGTACTCATAACCTTAGCCGAAAATTGAACCTGTATTACTCAGCGTGTCATTTCTAACATTAATACATTATTATCTTTGTATTTTTATCACTTTAAATTGTTTTTTTTTTAAACTCCATTTGTTTTTTTTAATCTTTTATTGTATAGCGTTTCCTTGATAAGAAAAGTAAATATCAGAAAATATTCTTAAAAGCTTATAAAGTCATAGAAACTAAACAACCGAGTGGGAAATAAGCTGATAAAGATAAGATGTAACCATAATGGTCATAAAATTAAAATGCCTGATTATTTAAATCTCTGCCTGAGCTGAAATTCGAACCTGTATTGCAATTTTCATTTTCTCTTTTGATAACTACCCCTACTTTACATAGGATTTACATGAATCAACCAGAAAAAATATGCTTTCTTGTTTTTATCGTTTCTAACATTAATACATTGTTTTTATTTTCTTTCAAAATTTTTCTGTATTTTTTTTTCTTTTCTACATTTGTTATTCTTTGTGTTTTTCTCTAAGACTAATTTGTTTCCATTCACTTCGATTCCTCTATTCAATCTTTCTTGATATATATATATATATATATATATATATATATATATATATATAATATATATATATTCATTTTTTTTAATTTCCATTGTTTTGCCTACCTCAGAATCTAACCCATTCGCCAAGCGTAGTCGCAACAGCTGCCACCCATCGTCCACTAACGAAAACTCTCCGGTGCGGGAGAAGGAAAACACTGACGACCGCCAAACATGGGAAGATGGAGGCAAGAACGATGAGACGAAGGAAGGAAAAGAGAATCAAAGAAACGAACGACTTCGGAAAAAACAGACCTGGGGAGGCGGAAAGTGACTAGAAAGTACGGAAGGAATCGGAGAAGCTAGAACAGAAAAATCGATGCCGACTCACTCTGAAATGCCCATAAATCATTTGGTGTCATTGACGGGGGGGGGGAGATGTTGGTCCAACCCCGGCGGGGTGGAAGAGGATGGGTATGGACGGGGTAAAGAGGTGAGGTTTGTCGGTGAAGGTGAGATGTACAGGGAACGTAACTGGATTTGGGATTCTGTTGGGAGTTAGGGAAAACCACTGATGAGGAAATATAGAATAAACCAGCAAGATAACCCGGTATTGTCCGAAAGTAGAGAAGAGAATGGCTTCCTAGTTCTGTATAAATAATTCCTATGTTCTTACAAAAAGAACTATACAAGAGATGAGAATTTAGTTGAATATATGTTTTTTTAATTATCTATCTAAGCATTTACATTTGTGCAGACGTACATATCTTAAAATAATGCATATCTATCTATCTATCTTTCTATCTATCTATCTATCTATCTATCTATCTATCTATCTATCTATCTATCTATCTAAAGAGAGAGAGACAGATAATGAGAGACAGATATATATATATATATATATATATATATATATATATATATATATATATATATGTACATATTTGTGTGTGTGTGTGTGTGTGTATGTGTGTGTGTGTGTGTGTGTGTGTGTGTGTGTGTGTGTGTGTGTGTGTGTGTGTGTGTGTGTGTGTGTGTGTGTGTACTGAAATTCAAAATATTAATTGGAACTATAGTTTAATGTTTCCTCAATCATCGGGCGATTATTTTTTTTTAATTTCAAACACACTGATACATATTATTGTATGATTCTATGAAGAGTACAACGAAATGGTATTCCAACTAAATAACTCTAACATTTACCTAAGTTATTAGAGGTGCACACACATTTTATATATATATATATATATATATATATATATATATATATATATATATATATATATATATATATATATATAGGCCAACCAAGATAATCCGACCAAATGAAGTTTACCTTTCAACACAGTTTCCCTTGTGGTCGACAGACATCTTCCATGGGTGTTGCAGTGCTTGAATTAATAAACATCAACTGCATATAAAATGTGATCAACAATCTTTATCCTGGATATGAATGACATTAAATAACATTAGATGATGATGATCCAGAGTTTATGGAATGTAGATTAAACTTTCATTAAGATTATTCTCGGGAATATTCTCATATAGAGTAGACGTATATGTCAGAGTCACATCGATTGGTAAAGATAATTTTTGAATAATAACCTTTACTTGAAACCATTTAACTATGTGCAAAACAAGCAAACAAATGAGCTTGTGTTCGTTTAAAAAGGTTACCAGCGAACGATTCTCTCACAATATATATATATATATATATATATATATATATATATATATGTATATATATATATATATATAGTATTTGGCATTGAATAACCCACAAGGTTTGATTTGCTGTAAATCACATCCAAACAGTAAACATCAATTAACTTTTCAGTCAAGTCTCGAATATATATGTATATATATATATATATATATATATATATATATATATATATATATATATATATATATATATATGTATGTATGTATGTATGTATGTATTAAAAAACAGTTCCAGCAGTACCAAAAAAAATCGTGCAGAAGGATAAAAAAATCGTAAAGCCAACACTTAGCAGATGATCAAGGATTTGTGAAGCTTATATATATATATATATATATATATATATATATATATATATATATATATATATATATATGTGTGTGTGTGTGTGTGTGTGTGTGTGTGTGTGTGTGTGTGAGAGAGAGAGAGAGAGAGTGAGCGAGAATGTGTGTGAGTCGAATAAAACTACAAAAAGAAAGAATATTTTGATATTTTCGAATCACTGCTGCCCAAATTTGAGAAATTCTATGGGGAAATGCTGGCTTTTTTAACTAACATGTATCCTGAGGTATTTTTTTCTTGATCACCTGTTTTGTCTGTACAAAATACATTAATGTTATCAAATATTTACCCTATTTTTGTTAAGCTCAAGTTAGCCTAGCTCGAAGCTACAATCGGTTAACCAAACTAAGAAATAAACATGTAGCAATCGCAATGAACTCAGGTACAAGTTTGCTTACTTCCACATTTAACATAGGCATCTTTATTAACGCTTACATATCTGGGAAAAAACAAAAATAAATCCGACAGTATGAAGATGTCAGAGATAAAAAAACACATAGTCGTCACAGGATCATTTTATTTACAGAAATAGTTGCTAACGTTAAACTTTTCGGTTTTAATACCTTCATCAGAATGTATAATTCATTATAGAGAGATGATGAAAACAAAGTGTACAGGCGACAGTTTCATTGATAGAAATAGCTTCCAACATTAACGTTTCGGTTTTAATACCTTCATCAAAGCGTATCATTCATTATAGAGAGATGATAAAACAAAGTGTACAGGCGACAGTTTCATTGATAGAAATAGCTTCCAACAATAACGTTTCGGTTTTAATACCTTCATCAAAGCGTATAATTCATCATAGAGAGATGATAAAACAAAGTGTACAGGCGACAGTTTCATTGATAGAAATAGCTTCCAACAATAACGTTTCGGTTTTAATACCTATGTCAGGGCATTTAAGTTATTGTACAGAGATGAAAATCATTTTATATTCGTAGAAATATTTGCAAATTTTATGCATTTTGATTTTTAAGACCTTCATCAGGGCATATACGTTATTGTAGATAGAAGAGCTAAACACTTCTTCAAAGGATGATTTTATTTGTTGAAAATAGTTGCCAAAGTTATATACGCTTTTGTTTTAAAACCTTCTTCAGGGCATGTAAGGTTTCACGCCCCTGATGGATGTCTGACGCTTACATGTATCAATACACCCAAGAAAGGCTATAAAAAGATATCGACCGAAATATGGTAAAAACAACTAAAATTACTCGAATTTCAAAATTTCATCACTCAAAAAATTACCGGTTTCTTGAACACGAAAACATTGGAATGATATGAATGAAGATCAAACAATTAAAAATCACAAATTTTTCGTTTGTTAATTGAATATTAATGATCAATAAATGATTTCCTACTTTTCGTTTATATTATTTGTAAAGAAACTGAAATGAATACAGAAACGTTTTCCAGCACCATTTTTAAAAATTGTCATTTCTGAACGACTAATTTGTTTATATTAATTACAAAAACAAATAGTTTGCTTTTATTGATTTTATTTCTGAACTTTAGAAAAACTGATTGTTTAAATCACCAGCCTTCAAATAGAAAAAAAAGCATTTTCAGTGGAATTAAAACGTGTTTGATTTTCATAAAGTTTTTATTTGAATATTTCTTCAGACTTTTGCCGGACTTGAAGATAATTTCATAATTCTATTATCAGTCATTACATCTATTTACTTATTTACCTTCATTTAGAGTTACTTAGTTTTCTCTTTTCCTCATTGACTTTCTTTCTCTCTTTCTTTCTTTCTTTCTTTCTTTCACTCACTCTCTCTCTCTCTCTCTCTCTCTCTCTCTCTCTCTCTCTCTCTCCTTTTTTTTTTCTCGGTCTTTTTGCTCTCCTTCTTCAAGGTATACTATTTCTTTTTTTAATTTTATATCTATTTTCGCTCAATTCATTTCCGTTTATTTATTTTTTTCGGCTTGTATTTTTATTTTTTTGTTTGGTATTTCCTTTATTTTTTATTTTTCAGCATTTTCTTTCGTTTTTTTTTTTGTTCATTTTTCTTTCTACTTGTTATTTGCGTTTTTTCTTTCTTTTCTTTCTTTCTTTCTTTCTTTCTTTCTTTTACACGGCACTTTTTTGCTTTTTTTTTAATCTCTTTTCTTCTTCTTTTCTGCCTCTTTTTTAGACATTTTTTTCTTTCGTATTACAATATTTATATATCACCCCTTCCTTACCATTCTTGATCTATTCTCTTCTGCATAAATCAAATCGAGAAAAGACGTTTACGAATTGAAAAAAAAATTCTAATTGAGAATTTGAGTTTAATTCAAATATCGTTCATTCTTTAATTTGCTTGCAAATGTATCAAATTTATCATTTCGAAACTGCTATGCAAATCCAGAGAAAAAATTTTTTTTCACTAAAAGAAAAAAAAGAAAAGCACAAAAAAAAGAAGAGAAAATAAGAAGCAAAAAGTTAAAAATTAAAATACGAAATTCCTACTTATAAATTTAATATCAAAATCATTGAAAATAAAAAATATAAATATCGTTAGAGAAATGAATAAAGTGATATTGAATTATTGTTTGGTGCGGGGAAGAAATAATTAAAATTTAATATGCAGTTTTATACACATGCAAATAAGCATAAAAAATTACAATGACACTGATATCAATAAAAATAAACTTGATACAGATTATAATAAAATTTATATCGATTAAATAATCCCTATATTAACTCTTGGTCTATAATAAACATAATAATAATGATGATGACTTTTATAATCCCCCCTATATATAACACACCTTGAAATTTGTCGTACCATAGCCTACAGTGTAACAGTTCAATTCATTGGTCATGCTACCTAGTTTTACTACTGAGTAATAACATATTCCGTTGTTGTCGTAACTTAAGATACTCATTACTAGTTTCTATATTGGTTTTTCTAAACGAATGAATACGTATAAGAAGGTTTTAAAAATGTATAAAAAGTTAGTTTCCCTATGAACTCATAAGAAGACTTGTCTTCATTGTAACAGTTTTTGTATTCGCTTTATTTCTAATAATAAGGATTAATTAATAATTGATACACAAAGAATGTGAAGTACACAATGACGAACGGCAATCAATAAATAAATCTATTAGGGAGAAAACTTCTGGGACACAGATTTTAAAATCAAGTAATCAGAATCTTTATATAAATAAAGTGTCACTCCCATTAATGCAGATTAGCACACACACACACACACACACACACACACACACGACACACACACACACACACACACACACACACACACACACTTGTTTGTTTGTTCGTGCTTGTGTGCATTTGTATACAGTACAGATAGCTCTGTCGACAGATATCTAGCACTGTTACACTCTCGGCTATGGTTAGACAGTTTTCTTATAACATTTTACTTTTAATATATATATATATATATATATATATATATATATATATATAATGGACTCTCTGGTCGACCTCGACATATTATAGAATAAAAATTCGTTTAAATTTATGAACTACCAATGCAGGTGATTTATTTAAGGTTTAGGTAGAAAAAAAACATATTTCATGAGTGAGCAGATAACAGGAAAATGGTGCATCAATATGTCATAGATTCTCCTGAAGAATCCGGTTTTTGAATTTAGAGTTTTTCCTTCTCTAAAACAAGTCACCTGAGCAAAGCTAAAAGCACAATCTACCATACTATTTTACACTCAGCCATTTTACTATACCCACACACACACACACACACACACACACACACATATATATAATATATATATATATATATATATATATATATTAATCCACATACAGTCTGTTTCGTTGTATCACAACTCTTCAGAGTGGCTAGAATATATATATATATGTGTGTGTATGTGTGTGTGTGTGTGTGTGTTCATCCTACTTAAATTGAGGAATTTATGCTAATCCTCCGAAGACACTAGTGATTAAGGAATACACCAGAGATGTCTTTATTATTCCATACACAGTCTTCGAATTTGCTCCGTTTTGACGAAAAAATATGATGACAATTTTCTCCTCAAAATCTTATTAACAATAATAAAGAATCAAGAAAAACTCGTGAGCTAATTTAAGGTAACATTTGTTTTGAAATATATCATCATTTGTTTATGCTAGCATTTTGCATTCATATTTCATGATTTAAATAACAAGATAGGAATTCAAGATGAAACTTTCTTGCATTTTGTACACATATCTGATATTTATATTTTGCTAGATCTCTCTATTCTGCGTTACATTTTCCTTGTTTTTTATGATTACTAAATTAGTTCACTTGTTTTCTCTCTAACTCTTTCAAGGAAGTTGTTTACCGGCTGGATAAAACTGGGTTTCCGGGGACAGTCAATTCGGCAAAATTAGGCCGTGAAATACAGTCCGATTTTAGTTTAAATTTTGTTGTAATGATTTTTTAAGATTTATTGAATAAAAAAAATCACTTCACAAATGATGAAATTTTCTTGATTTTTATCCCTTCTTTCAGTATTTGCTTTTAAAGGTTATGTATTTCTAATTATTTCTAATTAAGAACAGCCTAATCGGCTGGGGCTGTAGAATACACCGACTGTATCTCTACAGAGTGGTAAGTCCACCCGAACCCAATGA
Source organism: Sepioteuthis lessoniana (assembly GCA_963585895.1). NCBI lineage: Eukaryota > Metazoa > Mollusca > Cephalopoda > Myopsida > Loliginidae > Sepioteuthis > Sepioteuthis lessoniana. Next base: position 66,821,843 of record OY757916.1, on the reverse strand, counting down.
GTGTCCTAGATATGACAGTAAACAATCTGATGGTGAATCTCCTGTAATGCTGGAGCTTTGGGGAATACGGAGTACCCTTTTATTGCCATCGCTCCCAGGTCGTAGTGATAGCACCTGATCGAGTCCTCTCTTTGGGTCGAATAGACCTATTTGATTTTTTAATTGAGTGCAAACAAATGAATTATTCTAAATTGAATTGTTAGAAATATAACTGTTGGATCATTTAACTGAGTTTAAAGAACTGACAGGTATTTAATTGAAATGTTAGTGATACATTGCAATACTTGGAACCATTTAACTTGACTCATACTAAATTGAGTTGTAAGAAAGAGAACTGTTTGATCATTTAACTGTGTGTCTTCAAAATGTGTTTACAAGTCATATATTTTATATACATGTAAAATAATAACCAACAATGGTTAATATGCCATAAAACCCTACCTAAAATCTAATTATGAACATCACAAAGGAAGTGATGCGTTAATTTTTCAAGATTGGTTTTAATTTTGCTTCATGACAATGCTCAGCCACATATTGTCAAGATGACACTTCAGAAGTTCACTGACTTAGGATATGAGACTTTTCCATAATCATCATAATTTCGTTATGTCTGACCCTCTGATTACCATTTTTCAAGCATCAGGAAACTTTTTTATGCCTAAAAAATATCCGTTTCTAAGGAGAAGTAAAAACTGCATTTAAAGATTCCTTGTCATCAAAACCTTAAGAGGTTTATGCTCAGGCATAAATAATATTGTTAATCGATGGCAGAAATTGCATAGATCTTCAGAGATCATACTTTAATCGATTGAAATACTATTTTAATTAATTAGTTAATTAATTAATTCAGAAATAAGTTTATTTGAAAATCGAACATTGTTTTCGAAAGATGCAATACACTGCAGGTGATTCCCCTTATTTGTAAACTCGACTGTATCTTTATCAACATAGCTTGATCAAAAATATCATGATGGCACATTTTATGGATAGTCCTTGATTGAGTAAAAACTGTACACATACCTTGTCACTTGACAAGGGTACATATCAACATTAAGGGTCACTTGGCATGTTAATGCGCATAACGTGAACTGGAAATTTCCAAAAAGCAACATTCCGTTCCTGCATGTATTTACTACCCCTTCCATAAAAACATAATTTGACACCCAGTCACTTTTTAAGTGGAGTTTAACAGGTTTGAATTAAGAGTTTTCCTTCTCCTTGGCTGGTTGCCAAACCAAAGCTAGAGAAACCAATCAGTCTTACGTTTTACGCATGAATCCAATTATTAATGGTAGGTATGAATCCAATTATTCTCATTCTATAGGTGAAGGTAGAATAATTTGATTCAAACCTTTCCAAAGGGTATTAACGTTAAGAGAAATACAAACAGCCTCGTTCAGGTTTTGAACTCGGGTTACCGTGTCGATTTCCTACCACGATAACCATTACACCACTGATACATACTGTTGCTTTGGCTCTCTGTGATACTGAACATGTCGAAATAAAGATATCTCACTCCTTGTTAGATCTCTCTCTCTCTCTCTTTCTTTCTTTCTATCTCTCTCTCTCTCTCTCTCTCTCTCTCTCTCTCTAATCTACACGCTGTATAAGATAATCCCGTTATAACCAGAGCGTATTGATTTGCCTTTTATACTAAACTCAGAAGTTCATTGGCCAAATATGTCAATTTTTATATACCTTTAGGAAAGGTATGGACTACCTTATTCCACATCCCAGTCGCGCTATTACGTTCACTTTCGGGCAAATACCCTTGGGAAAGGTATGAACCCCCTTATTCTCCCTCCAGCTATGGGTAAATAGTAGGACGGACTGGGTTCTTCAGCCTTGGTGAGGCAACTAGTCTAGGAGAAGGAAAACTCTGAATTCAAACCTGTTAAACTCCGGTTAAAAATTGACCTTGTGTCATCTCCTGCCCGAGCAGAGGGGTTGGTAAATAGTACCTTATTCCCCATCCCAGAGTCACATCGGGCGTTGTGATAGTTAGGAAACTTGACAAGCAAATCGACAAGAGTGAGTTCGCGTCTCATTGTGTGCCCCATTCATTTGGCCTTGTGCCACATCTAAGCAAAACAATTAGTAAATTACAATTTCACATCCCAGCAATGGGTTAAATAGTACCACTACTGTCTTTCTACAAAGATGGTTTTGGCATTAAATAACCCACGAACATGGATATAAAATCGAATTAAGAAACCAAACCAAAATTTCGTATTACAATTTAGATAATGTCCAGTCTATTGAGTAAAGAGGCTGAAGAGCAAAATTATGTATCAGCGTAATTCGAAAGCGGCGTCATCTCCTTCCTGGTAGTTAAATAAAGCCAAACACCAACAAGGACGTTGTTCTCATTCCTGGGAAATAATACTCGAAGTTTTCAATTGATTCTAGTTTCAAAAGTTATATTACTGGTTTCCTGTTCTCAACAGTTTTCAAATGTCAATAACAACGTCTGTATATATTTACCTAATCCCTCCATTACGAGCAGGAGATGACACAAGGTTGATTTGTAAGCAAAGTAAAGCTGATTTGAATTCAGTGTTTTCCTGGACGAAGTTGTTTTCGTTTTGCTTCGTACTGCTAGCCTTTTGAAAGACATGAATGCATTTGTTCTCCCCCTACATATGAGCAAATAGTAGGGCAGATTGCTTTCTTTAACCTTGGTAAGACAACCAGTCTATTAGAAGGAAAACTTTGAATTCAAAATAGCTGTGCATAAAAAAATTAATTTGTGTAACATCTTGCTCGGAATTAAGTTAAATAAATCTAATTTTTGCTGTCAGTATTGTTAGGCTCTCAAGGTCGAAGGGTTTTGATATTAGTGCTGTCGTTAATTTTCAAATGCAGTTGGAAAAATTAGAAATTCTTTTTTTTTTTTTTAAACTTGTCAAGCAGAGTAAATTGTATAGCTTTATTTCGAATAAATATCTGCAATGCTGGGTATTTCGGTATTTGTTATTTATGAAGATTGCTTTATCTGGCTCCCGTGTTGCTTGTCATAACTGTTGTAAATAAATGGTTACTCACTGAAATAGTTGATCACAGTTCAAATTTCAAGGATCTGATCAGAAACCAGTGCCTTCATCGTGACTTCCGAGAATTAAAGAAGAGACAGAAATATCTACTTTTTTCCTAATTTCTTCAAGCTCCCAAATTCGGTGGAATGTATAAAATTTGATAGTACCCTTGGCAAAAATTATAGAATCAGCACTCTTAAAGAATATTCTTCTTCTTTTCTTTTTATTTAGCAGTAAATAAACTAATAAGAGATAAGTTTAAACATAGGTTTTCTTAAATAGCTCAACATTATGGTTTCATGAAATAATACTTTAACAAACTCGATTAGATTATGCGAATAGTAATTTTTTTCCAAGCCACGCAGAAAAGAATATTATGGAAAATAACAACCGATGAAGAAAAAATAACAAATGATTTTGTAATTTCCGTCCCACAACCAAATACCAACCGAAGCATAGATATACCAATCGGTCTACAGACCTCAACTAATGATTTGGCAAACCTAATTCAATGTAAACATGGATCCAATGAATAAGACTTGTTATTCGCTTACGTTCAAATTCTCATGTAAGACTTTGATTCTAAAGTAAGGTTAATTCTGCGGAAGAGCAAATATTAAAAAAGGTCCGTCAATTGACACAATGGAAAGTATTGTAAAACTCGTTAAAGAAGGGAATCCATTGTGGGGTGTTGCAAAAGACTTTCGCTGTCACCAGTTGGCTGTGTCTAAGATTTCGTACAAATATAAAACAAAAGGGGCGGTTAAAAAGGGAATACATGCTAGAAGACCTTATAAAACATCAAAGTGTCAGGATAAAAAAATCAAAGCGATATGCCTTCAAAATATAAAATGCTCAACAGAACAAATAAAGAGTAAATGAGTCGAAGCCAGTAACAATGTTTGTGGCAGATCTGTAAGAAATTGGCTCGATGAAATGAGATTTAGAGGGTTGGTTGGATGATTGGTTGGTTTTACGGCTTATCAACCTTTTTCGGGTCATTTAACGCCGAATCAAGTTATTTTTCAAACAATTCAGTTTAGCATTCGTACAAAGTTTAAATTGAAAAACTGTTCTGTTTCTAACAATTCAGTTTAGTATAAGTATAAATGTTTGTTTACACACAGTTAAGTGTAAAAACAGATAATTTCATACCATTCAGTTTAGCATAATTACACAGCTTAGTTCTTTTTTACCAATAAATAGGACTCTATCAGGTGCTACCAATCCAGATCAGAGTGGACCTGGGAGCGATGGCAATAAAGGGACTCTGCAATCTCCAAAGCTCTTGCATTACTGGAGCCTTACCACCAGATTGTTTAGTGTCATATTTTGGACACTCATTGCAGGGAGTATAACCCCAAGATACAGTCAGTGTATTCAACAGCCTTAGCTGACTGGGCCAGATTTATAGGGAGGGAACCCTAAAGAAAACCAGCATTCACATATATTGGATGAAAATAATATTCATTGATGACTCAAGAATTTGTATTGACCAAAGCAATGATGCTGGCACATTTCTCAGGTGTTGTTTAGATGAAACATATAAAGATGAATATCCCCTGTGTGTTCTAATTCCATATAATTTATCAGGTTAGTATTAAGTGCCATTGTCTGCTTTCATATGCATGTGAAAAACAGCATTTTCTGAAGGTTTTTTGCAAAAAGGTGCTCATAAGATGTTTAGTGATGAATTTTCTCGTTTAAAAATTAATACTTGAAAATTTTTTTTTTTCGTACCTAAGGTTTTAAAATATATTTCTGTTTGTGAGTATCAATGCCTATATATGTGTGTGGGAGGGTAAATGTGTGGTTCAACATTAATCATCTCTGTTACATCAAATTGTTTTTTTTTTAATTGTTTTGTTTTTTTTTTGTTTTTGTTTTTTTCGTTGTTGATTATCACTTTACCACTTGGATTACAATACGCTAACATATCCGAGCAGGAGAAAACAGCAAACAAAATTTTCTAATTATGAGAAAACCCAAATCTGTTTGAGCCATAAATCCGATAATCCCTCATTGTGACAATCTGAATTATGTAGTATTACTATACTTTCATTTAGGAAAGAAGTTGGTGTTCTTTGTGTTCATTAAATAGTTAAGCTTTCTCCTCTATTATTTCATTTGTGATTTTCTTTTTCTCTTCGTTGTCTTTCCTTTGATCCAGACGAAATTATATATTCTCTTCAGCTCCAAAATGAGTATTCTCAGTAGATTTCGATTCTAAAGAAATGGTAATTTTGCGGGAGACTAAACTGAAAGAAAAAAAAACTTTAGTCTTAAGACTGATTCAGGAAAATTATTACTTTTTTTTTACCGCGTTTTCTCGGAAACCAATACAAAGGATTTAAGGTTTAAAAAAATGACGCACTCTTAGGACACAAATTTATAGTGCTTTTTAGCTTTTTTTCTTACTAATATCAAGGGATAGAATTTATTGGACATTTGGAAATATTTAAATTCCTTGCATTGATTGAATATATACTGGATTTGGACTCGTGTCACCTCTAGTTTGGAAAATGTTGTTTTATTTTAAGAAGGATTCAAAAACATAATTTGTAAAACTTCTTTTTCTTCTAGCCAGAGCAAAACTAAATTAAGAAATGAGATACAAAGCAAAAATGAATGTCGACATCTACCCAGAAATATCCATTATGGCAATTAGATGTCTTTGGAGTTTTTAAAGACTATGAAAATTTCTGAGAGACTTAACATATTTGAGAAGAGTTTCTTTAGTCAATGGTTATTTTATTATTTTAGATATCTCTGCATTCATCAATGTAAGCTTACGATATTGTATACTCTGTACTGGTTTTAGTAACGTGCTCAATTTGAAAGTTGATATAAATCTTATTCAAAATTGACTTTTGCTATAAGGAAAAACAATATTTTTCCATTTTGTTGTGTTAGTGTCTACACTTTATTGTTAAAAATTAAACCATCCAAATGCTTACGCTCACAATTTATATACTCCTGAATACCCAACTTGTAATTCTGCAGGAATAGTCAATTCACTGTCTTTGGTAATTGGTGCAATATCATGAGAAATAAAATCTTTCAGTGTTAAAACTAATTTTGCCTGATAAGAAATCAAACTTTGTGTAATAAATGTTTTTATTTATCTAATAAAAACATTTATTACACAAAGTTTGATTTGATTTGACTTCTTCATTTAATAACATATCAACGTTCGCGAGTCATTTGATGCCTAGTGAACATAATATCCTGAGAGGAATTCGAATTCACTTTACTAAGATGTCGAAGTACAATACATTAGCCACTACAGAACGAGTACCGACATTATCAAATGCAGTAGGGTCGACTGCATTTGAATTGAAATATAAGTGGGCAGAATTTCATCTTACCTTATTAGTACCATACACTTTATCTTTACCCTACTATTCCCTTGTTAAATTTCAGCCGGGTGGGGTGTCCCCGTGGCGTAGTGGCAAATGTGCTAAACTTCGACATTGTTATAAACGAGTTCGAATTTTATTACATTCACTTTTGGTCAAGTATCCTTGGGAAAGATATTAAAACCCTTATCTCCCCAGCCGTGGGTTAAATAGTATCACTAATGAGCCTCTCCAAAAATAGTTTCGGGATTAAATATCCCACGAATAAACCAGACCAACCCTGTAATATTCAGTTGCTGATTTTCTTCTTACGTTGCGTTTTAAAATATCATAATCAATTCTATGCTTTAATGAAAAAAAACAAACAAACTAAAACTTTGAAGTTGATTTAGGAATGGGCAGTCAAATATCGTTTCATTTCCCATCCTTTTCTGATGAATACTAGCAGCTTAAGTAGCTTTGAGACTCCGTTTAAGATATTACTTCTCAATTGCCGTAATTTCAATATTTGTATCAACTATTATATATATATATATATATATATATATATATATATATATATATATATATATATATATATATATATATATATATATATATATATATATATATATATATATATATATATATATATATATATATATATATATTGAATGGCTGTATGTAAACAACAGTAATTGTGATTCATAACCGTTTAAAATTTACTTCGTAGCTAATGGCTCATCGTGGCTGAAGGGTTAGAAGCTTGGCTTGCCGTTTGAGTCAACCGGGTTTCGATCTCAGCTACGGAAAGCTAATGTCTAGTCACACTGATGAGTTCTGACAGAACGAAACAGACCTGTCTGTGGATGACTATATAGATATATATGAGAGAGAGAGGCGAGAGAAAAAGAGAAAGAGGTGGGGTTCTACAAGCCAGTTAAAACAATAGATAAAAAGGAATTAAAACAAAATTTCACGTATAAACACTTTCTTTTCGTAACCCCCAGTTTCCTGGGATATTTACAATCATTAAATGTAATTAAGTGTAATGCTATTCCTTTTATATGTTTTATTCATTCTGATGGACTGGCAACTGGGTTGGCACTCACAAAAGATGAATACAAACGGAAAGTGAATACTTCTTTTGAAAAGAGAAACAATATGCATCCGATAGTTCAGAGCACCCGTGAAACAAATAGTTTACATGTTTGTGGATGAAATACTTTTTTAATTCATTTTTATCGATGGTTATAAAAGGATTTTAAGATTTTTACAGTATACAGAACACAATATTTTGATATTGAGTACTATAACAAAAACGAGACAAGTTGTTTTAAAATCATATATATCGTCATCCACATACAGACTGTTTCGTTGAATCATAACTTTTCTGTGTGGCTAGACACGTAGGACGCTTGAAGCTGTGATTGAAATCTGCCCACCTTTACGATAGACTTAGTATCATACCACTTAGCCAGCAAGCGAACCACCGATGATCTGAAATTATAATGCATTATGTAGTAGATTTCGTTTGTTTATATTTTTGCCTTACGGGTACCAGAGTGCTCATTTTATTCGAAGAGCTTTGCATTAGCGAGAGGCAGCTGTCAATTCCTTCGCCAGAGTGCTCAACCGCCGTGGGGAGCGTATGTATTGTCATCCACACACGTATTTGTACGTAATTTCACATAATATTATTTTAACTATATAATATCATTTTATGTATATAATATTATTTCAAAATTATACACACACACACACACACACACACACACACACACACACACACACACACACATATATATATATATATATATATATATAATTTTATATATCTTTAGTTTATATTTTTAATATCATTTGAAAATTATATATATTTATATATATATGTATATATATATATATATATATAGTGTGTGTGTGTGTGTGTGTGTGTGTGTGTGTGTGTGTGTGTGTGTGTGTGTGTGTGTGTGTGTGTGTGTGTTTGTGTGTGTGTGTGTGTGTGTGTGTGTGAAAGAGGAAGCAAAATTAAAAATATTCTAGTAAATAGTTAAATGACTCTGTCATGAAACATGATTACTTTTGATTTTAAACGATAAACACAATTAGAGGAGAGACAAAAAACAATAAAATTTACAGTAATGCTGAATTGTATTATCAGAGTAATATAGCAAAACTTGAAACCCTTTAACTATGAGCAAACAAATGCTTGGTATCAAATTAGAAAGGAATACTTGATAAATAGAATTACTTCTATCAAATAAGAATATTAAAAGCTGTTCAAGTATGTGCAAATAAATGATTAGTATTAAATTAAATAGGAATACTTGATAGATAGAATAACTAATATTTGATAGTAACATGGGATACCATTTAATTGTTTGCCAACTAAGAAGTTCTGGCTCTATAAAAAAATAATATTTCCAATAAAAGATTGGCTTGCAATTCATATATATATATATATATATATATATATACATATATATATATATATATATATATATATATATATATATATATATATATATACACGAGGATCATTAAAAAAAATTCCAGACTTTTTTCGTATGGGCACTTTTGTTGATAGTACACACATGAAACTCTAGTCCCCTTCGAAGTAACCTCCTCCGGCTGCAATGCACTTGTTGTACCGTTCCAACAACTTCTAGAAGGCCCCATCGAAGTCCTCTTGTGCGAGCGTGTCAATGACCTTCGTCACAGCCTCTTTCATCTCCTCAATTGTCTCATAACAACAGCCTCTGAGCTTAGGGAATAACCAAAAGTCACAGGGAGCATGGTCTGGACTATAGGAACTGTCTTGATGCCCACCTTGGTCAAATAGTCTGTGATAAGGATGGAGTTATGGACTGGTGCATTGTTTTGGTGGAAATGCCACTGACCCGATTTGTAGAGTGCTGGCCTCTTCCGACGGAATCTCTTCCTGAACTCCCTTAAAACATCAACATAGTGTTCCTTGTTGACTGTCTGTCAAGTGGGAACCCAGTGCATGTAGATCATGCCAGTACTGTCAAAAAAAGTGATCATCAAAAGTTTTTGGGTGGATTTGCTCTGACTGGCCTTCTTGGGTCTAGGAGATCCAGCATGCTTCCACTGGGAACTCTGTCTCTTAGTCTCTCGGTCATAGCAGTAGATCCAGCTTTCATCGCATGGCATTTTTCCAAGTTTAAAATAGAATTTTATAGCATATCGTTCTTCTAAATTCCAAATTGCATTTTTGAAATTCACCAGCTGTGACAATCAGGCTTTAGTAGGGTATATTCCAGTTCCTGCCGTCGCTGCTCATTTGTACCTGAAATCATAAAAATTGGTGAGTCATCTCCTAACATGTATAGCAATAACATACTGAATTTTCAAGAGTCTACGACAATTTTAAATGCCTGTACAAAAAAGTCTGGAAACTTATTGAATTCGCCCCGTATATATAAAGTAGAGTGAATGAAATATTCGTACATATGAAATAAAGGGCCTATATTCGTACATATGAAAATGAATAAATGGCATTAATTTCTGTAAAATCGATTGTAACTTAAGCTTATGTAAACATGTAAGGTAATATATCCTTATACAGTAATTGTATATAAAAATTTGTTCAGGCTATGTTTGAAAAAAAAATGAAAATTTTCATATGTAGCAATATTTTTCACCCCACTGTATATATATATATATATATATATGAAAATGATTCAGAACATAACAAACCAACTAACTAATAAATGAATCTGATTTTCAAAACTTGACTCTATTTCATTTGGAAAAATATTTCTCGAGGACATTGGCCCTGAAAACCTTTCTGAAAAATAAACGTTTCTTTGTTTACTAATTTGTAATCAGAGTTACATAGATACCATATTTGTTTATAAAGATACACATGCATCACCACAGAGACAAACATATTTTACATATGGTTCAGATGACGAGTAAATGCTTACTTGTCCGAAAACATTTATTGGGATAGAACTCTCTAAGTAGTTGGAATTGGCGCCTCTTCAGCCGAGCCTCTCTTTCGTTCTATAACCAGCACTCGTCTCTTCCCAGGACAGATACGACCTAACCAAACCGGATATTCTGGATAAGAACACGCAGTGGTATTCATATTTACATCAATCCATGTTTTGGTCGTCTTATTTCCGACAGACAACCATATGTCAGGGTGAGCAAGAGAGACTGAATCGTCGAGTCCCAACCGTCCACCTTGCAAAGATTGGAAGAAAAATGAAACATTTGCTTGGAAAAGGAAATCCAAGCTTATTATTCGTGTCATTTATTCATTCATATGTTTTCTTTCCATTTTTTGTTTTTGCTATTTGCTTCACTCTAATCTACCCAATCATATCTTCTGGGATTTTTATACCGTAAAGCCTACAGCACCCAAGTTCGATTTGATCATTTCCGCTCCTATATAAAATTGTGTGGAATTACACACATCTCACCACCCGCAAGCAAACACACAAACACACAAACACATACAAACGTCTGTATGTGTTTGCCTGTGTATCAGTGTCTGTGTAAGTATGTCTATGTGCGTGAGTGTGTGAACGTGTAAGTGTTTATACACACAGACATATACACAGACATTCATAAAAACACCCATATATATATATATATATATATAAAAGCTTCACAAATCCTTGATCATCAGGTAAGTGTTGGCTTTACGATTTTTTTATCCTTTAGCACGATTTTATTTGGTAGTGTTGGAACTGCTTTTTAATACACACACACACACACACACACACACACACACACACACACACACACACACACACACACATATATATATATATATATATATATATTTATATACAGGAGAATAGGTATGTACTTTAGTTTTTATGGCCGATTTTGTAACACTAAAACAAAGAATTAAGGGCATAGATATAATACTTCGCTGTTTATTTACGTACACATATACACACATGCACATGCACACACACATATTTATATGCACATGGCCATATATGAATATATATACTGGGTGGAACGATAAAATTGTCACTCTAGAAAAGATGACATGATTCCATTTCCGTTTAATGAAAGCCGGTTTTCTTTTTTTGTTGCAGACCATCTACTAGTTGGCCAGTTATGTACAAATCTCAAGAGCGATAGGAGCCTTCTATCATGTCTGAAAGTGACACAATGTTCAACGAGCGAGATCGGAGATGCCCACTGTACAACTCATGCTCTCTACCGATCCAAGTTATGACAACAGGACCATTGCCAGCACCCTCAAAATGCAAATCCGGACGGTTCAACACTTGGGGTCACAGCTCAACGCATCGGACGACCCATTGGAGGTGGTGGAGCGGAAGGACGCCGCTGGGAAGACCCGGACCAAGGAGGTCATCGAAAAGGTCCAGGCAATCATTGAGGAAACTCCCCAGCGGCCTATTCGGCAGATTGCCAGAGATTTAGACGTCTCACACACAACTGTGAATGCATGTGTGAAGGAGGACTTGAAGTGTAGGTCCTACAGGTGCCAGACAAGCCAGATCTTGACTGGGAAGACAAAGAACCTCAGAATCAAGTCCGTCAGGCCCCCTCCTCCCGTGACCTGAACCCGATGGACTACTTCGTTTGGTCATACGTCGAGAACATCATCAACATGACCTCCCACAACACAAAAGACAGCCTAATCGCCGCCATCTACCCAGTATTCGCCGAGCTCCCGCCGGCGCTTGTGAAAAGGCATGCTCCCAGTTCAGGATCTGTATCGAGGCGGGGATTGAGGCTGAAGGTGGCTACATTGAATAGATGTCAGCTCTACTACATAATCAAGTTACCTGAATTGATTTTTTCAATAAAAGTTTTAAAATAAAGCTGTAGTGTTGTTTTCTTTAGGACGACAATTTTATCGTTTCACCCAATATATATATATATATATATATATATATATATACTGTATCATGCATAAATATTTCCTGAGCAATTTTAAAGTTAATATTCTTCTAAACCAAACGATCTTATTATTTTTATTAGAACATTATGAATCATGATTAATATTTGTGGTTATCATTCATTACCCAAGCACTGCATTGGAACACTAACAAAATTAAAATTCCATAACATCTGCTCTGAATTCTCGCTCATCCATGTTAAAGTTTACAGAGAAGAATTTGGTAATATATAATAATTGATTATATCTATTTACATTGCAGAATATTCTTCGAGAAATGCTAAAAACCTAGTACGTATAGTTTAGAAGAAAAATATTTTTTTCGTCTAAATAAATCGTACCAGGTTAGGTTACCTTATGTCATATTGTTTAATGGCACATCAACCATTTAATAGATATTTAATACCAACTCATGATCATACATATGATTTTTCCGTGAAAGGTTTGTCAGTAAATTCATCTGTAAACGTTTTAGACTTTGTTTGTTTGCACACAATTAATGCTTGTTTGTTTGTTTGTTTGTTTGGTCGGTTGGTTTGGTTATTTAATCCATTTCATGCATATAATCAGTTTTATTACAAACAATTAACTTTAACATAAGTACAGGTTTTTTTTGTTTACACAGAGTTAAATGTAAAAACCGTTCTATTTTAAATAATTCAGTTTAGCATAAGTACATAGTTTAGTTAAATTTTATCTCCCTATCAGGTGGAGGTGCCCGCGGTGTAATGGTTATCGTCACAGGATATGGACACGGCGATACGAGTTCAATTCCTGGACAAGACTGATTGCATTTCACATAGCACTTGGGAAAGGTATGAATCCAAATATTCTCCCTCCAGCTATGTAGGGCAGTAGGGCAGACTAGGTTCTTCAGCCTTGGTGAGGCAATTAGTCTAGGAGAAGGAAAATTCTGCTTAAAAAAATTGACCTTGTGTCATATCCTGCCCGAGCGGAGGGGTTGGGTAAATAGGATCACCCTATCAGGTGCTACCACTACGAGTCTGAGAAGACATGCGTGAAATGGCGATAAAGGGGTACTCTGTATCCCCCAAAGCTCCAGGATTAGTGGTGACTCACCATCAGATTGTTTTGTGTCATATCCAGGACACTTGTTGGGGGAGACTTACCCCTCTTCAGAGATGCAGTCAGTGTATTCTATAGCCCCAGTCGATTGGGCTTGCACACAATTGAATCTTTTCAAGTAATGCATTATCCTTGCGCACAGGTAAATGGTTAAGCAGTAGTATTTTAATCATAGATGGGGCACTAACAAGTACAACCACTCCGGGTAAGAGTGGGGAGTGTCCCCGTGGTGTAATGGTTAAAGCGATGGTCTGCGAAATCGTAGCACGCGAGTTCGAACTCCAGTCGCGCTATTACGCTCACTTTCAGACAAATACCCTTGGGAAAGGTATGAACCCCCTTATCCTCCCAGCTATGGGTTAAATAGCGTCACCAACTGTTCTTCTAGGGAGGAGAATGGCTTTGGCATTAAATAACCCACGAAGGTTGATATTAAACAAAAGAAACCAAACCAAACCAAACCGGGTAAGAGTGGTCATTATTGTAACGGCAATTAAGAGGTACTAAACGTTCCCGAAGAAGAATGGACCTGGGTTGCAATGGCAACTGGGGGGTACCCCGAATTCCTCAAAGCCCAGCATTACTGGAGTCTCATCATCAGATTGTTTAGTGTCAAGATAAGGACATTCGTTGGTGGGGTATTGCCCCTCTGCATGCTAGCGTATTCTACAGCTCTAGGATATGTCATAATTGAGAGCTACCATTTTGCCTGAGTTGTAAACAATCATTTTAAAATTTCCCGCCCTATAAGCTGGGGCTGTAGAATATAACGACTACATCTCTGCAGTGAGGTAAGACTCCCTTATCATAGATTGTTCTGGATATGACACAAAACAATCTGATGGTGAGAGTCTAGCCTTCGAGATTTGGGGGAGTGCGATTTCTTTGCTATTGCTCCCAAGTCCATTGACTCGGAATTGTATCACCTGATAGGGCTCTATTTATGGCTCAAATAGAGCACACTTCGTGAGCAAATGAATGACTGATGTAAAATTGTGATTGTTTTTAAACAATACTCGAAACCATTTAACTTTGTGCCAAAAAAACGCTCACCTACGTTTAAGAAGGTTACCCGCAAATGCGTTTGCAAATCAAATATATACATCTTTGATATATATATATATATATATATATATATATATATATATATATATATATATATATATATATATATATAAAAAGAGGCTCTGGCAGTAAATAACCAACCGTGATTGATATACCATAAAACTCTGAAAAACAAATCCTATACAATTAATATATATGTATAAAGAGAATTTGGCATTAAATAAACTGTCATGGTTGATATGTCATAAAAGAAAAACAAAATAAATCATTTATATTTAATATATGTACATTTGGCATTAAACAACTTGCAATGGTTGATATACCATAAAACCAAACTAAAACAAACCAAATCAAATTGTGTATATCTAATATATATGTATAATGAAGTTTTGGTATTAAATAAATAACATACAATGGTTGATATACCAAAAACACAACAAACGAAACCAATTTTCAAGCTTCATAAGATGGACAGCTCTTACCAAATTGCAGCCATAGGTAATCCTTTTATCCCGAAGAATAATGCTCCTGCAAGTAAATTTTTACATAGAGCAAGAGACAGGTATATATGTTAAGCATAAATTGCAAATATATTGTCTCTAATTATAAATGACTTGGTATTCTTTTTTTTTTTTTTTTTTTTGTGATGTTGAGTCCGTTCATATTCATCATTTTCGGTTCGCACGGCATATATATATTATATTATAATCTATAGTATAAGTATTATATAGATAATAGACGAGAGAGAGAGAGAGAGAGAGACTTACATGAATATAATCAGATATGAACCATGAATCTTTCTTTTTAATTTAACTCACGTGTAGTTTCATTCTTTTTATTCTTAAATACACCTGTCATTTTATAAACTATCTTGTATTTTCAAATATTTATATCAATAACATAAGCCTTTTTTAATATCTTAACAAGATATACAGATATCGATTACAGATTTACAGACACTGACATCCATTTTAAGAAAAAATACGGATTTTGGTTTGATATATCGACTTTTTCGTTCACAACTGAAAACATTCTCCTGACTTTTATCTTTTAATATAATTAACCGTTTTCTCATAATTTTAGGCCGAGGCACTTTTCAGTTTTTTCTTATTCTAAGTTGAAACAGTTAATTTTATTAAATCCAAAACTAAGATTCTCTGTCGGGGAGACTTATAATGCGCTGACTATCCCGGTAGAAGAGTAAGACTCCCGAAAAGGGGTGTCATCTTATTATTTATATGAGTTCCATCTCTGGTTCAAATAGATCTGTCAAAAGATTATTTGTATTCGATAAGAGCAGGTACAAAAAAGAATCACATGAGAAGCAACTATGTAAACTATGTTAATATGAAGTACAATGAACACGATTTCTTAACCTCTGGGCATAAAATAACCCTCTACGTTATATATGCCTTTAAAATCAATCAATCACTCGCTCAATTCACTAAATGTATTACCCTATCACATAATAGGTTGTAAAGTTGTTTATCAATGAGTTTGATACGCCTGACTTCTGTTAGATTCAATCAAATAAATATGTAACCTGTTTGTATCATTTGAATTGTACGTAGTGGAAATACATTGCTACTTTCTTAATCTGCGCCAAATTAAGAAGTAAATATTAGATTTCATGGCCGCATTTACTAACAACTCCGATCTTTTATTCGGCAAATTATTCGTATTTAGAAAACTTATGATATGGTACTTTTCCTCCTCGCACAATTTAAAATTTCTCAAACCCTCATTACAAGAAGACATACATTTTAAAATATATCGTTTAACCTCTGATTTTATTCTCCATACTTTTCTTTATATTACTAAAAGCATTTAGATAGACTTGTGCTATTAACGTATCGTTAATTCCAGAAAGCCTTTTGATTATTGCATCGTTCTTTTTACGGTCACTCATTGATCTTAAACAGATAATCTCTCCGTTATTACCGCATTCTTTTGCTTGGTGAGATCGGGGTTCAATCCAAGGTCGAGTCATGCCAAAGACTCAAAAAATGGTACTTGATGCTGCATTGCTTAAAACTCCACAAGGTAAGCATCGAGAGTAAAGTGGAGCAATCCAAGGAAGGAGTAGCGCCCTTTCCTACACCTTGGTGTAGTAGTTATTGAAAAGGGAGCCTTCGGGTCACCCTCGACTAAGGTCGCTAACTTTTACTTTGCTTGGGAAACTACATTTTTAACTACCGGTTAAATCATAATCAAAATGAATAACACAGATGAATCTACATAAATTGTCTTTTTGGGAAGAGATTTAGAAATCAAAATCTTATATATGAAAAAAAATATAAACTGCTACTAATCTGAAAAAGAAACCCACAAAAAACAAAAATCAAAAAACAGCTGATTAGAAATCAAGCTACTCGGAAATCAAATAAATGTTTTATAACTTCGTACTAATTTTTGCACAGAAATTACCAGAACGAGACTGAAGATAAAATTTCTCTGCCTCCCGATTCTTCCTCTCCTATGCAGCAAGCACCTTGGCTACGTTGATATGCGGTTTAAATTTTAATTGTTCATTCTCCTAGACTGGCTTCCCTTGCTAAGCCAGAAGAGTTAGTTTATTCTACTATACCTGCGGAGAAGACATCGGTTCATTTTTTCCTCTGGGGCATTAATACGTAGAGAAATGCTTATGTTCCCGTCAAGAGACTGAACCCAGCTCGCCGGACACATTTTTCTACGATGATAATCACTATGCCGCTAGAAAGCCCAAAGGGTTCACGGGTCGTCTTGTAAACTTTAAAAATGCTAGATATAACGAAGAACAAAAGAAAGATATAGAATAGAAGACAGGAGAGGTGGAGCGAGACTAAGGAAAACATTTGGTTATATAAAAGAAGCGTCAAAAAGAAAACGAAAGAGACGTATCAAGTGAAATCAAGAAATTATTATGAAGAATAGAAAGAAGGAAGGGAGTAGATAATTGGATTGAATGCCACCTCAAAGTGTGACTACTCACACCCAGTAGTTGCGTCCTCCCCAGTCAACCGCTAATGAGGAAAACCCTGATTGCAAGTTGACAGTGACTAATGATGTCCGTCTCTGACGCTGAGATTGGCGAGTCGTGCAGATATGGGTGACCGTGAGGAACGATCATGACGTTGCCTGAAAAGGAAGGGAAATGATCTGGGAAGTTACAAAGAAATTATCGCGTAGAGAGAAAGAGAGAGAGCAAACAAGGAAAGGAAAATTTGGGTAGAGGTGAGAAATGAACACAGAGCTAAGAAAACAGAAACAGTGATAGTCGGCCTTTCAGCCTCCTTTTTGACGTGGCAAAATATTTAGCGAAGATGCAATATTTAGGTTAAATTTACACTTAAGCGCTGGCGGGAAGAAAGAAAGGTGAGATGAAGACAAAAAGCATCCCAATCAATTTTTGTTATTTATACTCGTTGAATTCTCACACCAATAGTATCTAGTGAGAGGCCATTTTGGAGGCCATTTCTTGGTACTGGTACCATATAATCGAAGACAACACGTCGCATTTTCCGGACGAAGTTCCCGTAGCATAGTAGGAAAAGTTCTTGACTATGATATTGTAGAGACCAAGTTCTAGATCCAGACACGCTATTCGTTTCACTTTCGGAATAAAACCCTTTGGAAAAGTGTGAAATTCATTATCCGCTCACCATAGGATGGTTCTGGCATTAAATAACCTACGAAGTTTGTTATGCCATCAAACACTGACACCAACACGTAATTGATGCATTTTACGTAGAGGTGATGAGCTCCCCTGAATAAATGCTATTGCTCTGGAGATTAATGAAGGGGAATTACTTGGAATTACTTGACATCATATCTTATTGGCTATGAATCTTGTTCATGGGGTCTCAAACATGTTAAGTCCAGTCGGCTGGATCTGTAGAATACACAGACAGCATGTCTGCTGAGAGGTAATGCTCTGTCCTCCAACTGGTGTCCTGGATATGACATTAAACCATCCGATGGCTAGTCTTTGGCCTTGGAGATTTAAGGAATGCCATTGCTCCCAGGTCTACTCTGACCCACAGTCGGAGCACATGATTAGGTAGCACATGATAGGGTCCTATCTATGAGTCAAATTGAACAAACTGTGTGCAAACAAATAACTGATGTTAAACTGTGACTGTTATATAGCAATGCCTGGAACCATTTAACTGTATGCAAAGAACCTAGGCTCATTTCGAAATATTATCAAGAAAATTGTTTACAAA
The DNA here is from genome assembly GCA_963585895.1 of Sepioteuthis lessoniana. Taxonomy (NCBI): domain Eukaryota; kingdom Metazoa; phylum Mollusca; class Cephalopoda; order Myopsida; family Loliginidae; genus Sepioteuthis; species Sepioteuthis lessoniana. The sequence goes on along the minus strand of OY757916.1, from coordinate 66,803,194 downwards.
TATTATATATATTTAATATATATGTATAAAGAGATTTGGCATTAAATAACCAATAATGGTTGATATCCCATAAAACCAAGCTAAACCACATCATAGGTATCTAATATAAACGTATGAAGAGAATTTGGCATTAAATAACCTACAATGGTTGATATGCCATAAAACCAAACCAAAACCAAAACCAAACCAAAACCAAACCAAACCATATCTTATGATGAAGATTTGGCATCAAATAACCTACAATGGTTGGTATGCCATAAAACCAAACTAAACCAAACCAAACCAAACCAAAACATATCTTATGATGAAGATTTTGGCATTAAATAACCTACAATGGTTGATATGTCATAAAACCAAACCAAACCAAACCAAACCAAACCATATCTTATGATGAAGATTTGGCATTTAATAACCTATAATGGTTGATATGTCATAAAACCAAACCAAACTCAGAAACTACGTTCCTGCACAGAAAAGTTTTGTGACAATTGTTTTCCTAAAAGTGCACAATTTTTTCATCGCACCTGATCATATTTTTTCTCAAAGAAAGGTAAAATGTAATTTCATATTTTAGTCACTTTAGTTTATCGGCCATCAAAAATTAGAGGAATGGTCTCTGTTGATGACAAGCATCCTGTGTGATTTGACGTCATTTCGATTTGCCTCAGAACAAAATTATTTTGCGAGATTAAATAAATTTTGATATAAACAAATTTCAAATATTGCAGACTTTACATTTATGTAAAGAAAAATTCTGAAAAGATGTGTATTTTGCTTTTTTCCAAACAAATTCCCTTTTTTATTGAATGTTGACTGAGACAATTTATTAAAAATATTACTCAAACTACAGAACAAGAGGATTTCTTATTTATTCCTTGACGCGAGAAGAAATAAATCAGTCAACTCCAATTGTTATAGTAAAAGGTATACTTAAGATTAAAGTAAATACACAGAAATTGAAAATCATAGAAAAGATGTGTTTTTTTTTTTCATTTTTAAATAAACAAATATTATATCTGCTACTTGTTTAAATATGATGAAACTTTGAATAGAGCTTTTGTTTTCTCTGTTTTAATAATGTCTATAGAACAATTCATTGTAATTTACCCATGAATTAGAATAAAATGCCAAAAACCGAATTTATCACAATTGCAAACGAAAAAAAAGAACATTTACTGAAAGGAAAAACTAAGTTAAGGAAAATTTGAAACAGAAACTTTTCCCTCTCCAACCTACAATTCTGTTTGTTGATTGGTGTTTAGTTAGCATACCAACCGTTGTGGATTATTTCAGTTAAATCCCGGTTATTTTTTTGTTTGTAAGAAAATATGTTGTTGGTAACTTTATTTCTAAACAACTTAGAGCTCATTTGTTTGCCCAGCATTAAATGGTTTTCACTTTTGCTAAGACTAATAATTCTATTTAATATCTATCCTTTGTTAGCTATATTTGACACCATTCAACTATGAGCAATCAATCACTAATTATTCTATTTAATGTTGATCATTTCATTACACAAAATTAAAAGGTTTCAAGTATTGTTATTTAACATCAGTAATCTTACTCATCACATATTCCTATCTAATATAAATGATTTACACACAACTGTATGGTTTAAATAAGTTATAATAATAATTCTTCGTAAATGATTGAACTGTTCGATTCAACTTATTAGTGGTACCATAATAGGTGCTACCACTCTGGGTTAGGAAGAACCAATGAAGCGATGCTCCGCATTATCCAAAGCTCCCAGACTAGAGCTTCCTCATCAGATTCAGTTTAGTTTCATACCCAGAACTCTTGTCGGGAGTCTTACTTCTCTGCAGAGATGCAATAGGCGTATTCTACAACCCCAGCAGACTGAGCAACTACATTTTGCACTAATTAACGTATATCCATCAGGATCATATTGTTGTGGGAGCCTTACCCATCTACACCATAATGGACTCTTCACACCGTTATTAAAGGGGGGTGTCCTCGTTGTGTAATGGTTAAAGCGATGGACTGCGGAATCGTAGTAAGCGAGTTCGTACTCTAGTCACGCAATTTCGCTCACTTTCGGGCAAATACCCTTGGGAAAGGTATTAACCCCCTTATTCTCCCAGCTATGTGTTAAATAGTACCACGACTATTCTTCTAGGAGGATGACTTTGGCATTAAATAACCTATAAAGGTTGATATGCCATTAAACAAAGAAACCAAACCAAACCAAACACCGTTATTCGTACTGAGAGATTTCGCTGCCAGAGGGGTAGATCAATCTCATTCTGCACCTCTCCAGGTGCCGGGTAGCACTTCGGGCGGCCGTGTTATCTGCAGCATGGATCTGGCCGGGCGTGTCTCAGTACCTGGAGATTTCCTTCAGCCTAAGTGGGCCTTCCCCCAAGGCTTTTACCCCTTCGGAGAGTTGGGTTCATCGCCCGGCGTCTGAGGGGCCCCTAATAAAGGGAATGCCGACGGGGCCGTAGGCATTTTTGCGAAATGTCAGGCGCGTGTCCGAACCCTCCAAAAAAAGGCCTTGTGCCACACATGCCCGTTGGGTGGGGTGGACGTCAATATCGGTGTTATCCGAACAGTACGAGACTTCTTACCTTTTCTATGTAACTCTATCTTTCTTGTGTAATATAATCTGTTATCTAATATCCGGGTTTGCGTTTTCATTAATGACCCTTTCCGGGGCCACAACACATATGTGTAGCCATTTTTATTAAAAAAATAAATACAGCTGATCAGCTGTATAAAAGATGAGCATTATAACTGAAGGAAAGCCCGCCATCTCATCTTAATTTTGGCACACTATGCTTCTCCTTCAGGGCGAAATGCCCCTTTTGAGTCCTTGAGGTTGGGACCCCCTCCTCGCGATATAGAAACTTTCGCTGAAAATCAATATGCATTTACCCAACTCTTCTGCTTCAACACAAGGACAGTTTTAAAAGCGGCGTAAAGCTGGTTTGAATCAGAAATATACATCTTGAGTGTTGTCTTACTAAAGTAAAAGAGCCCAGGCTGCTCTACAATTTACCTGTATCAAAAATGAACACTCGGATATATTGCTTTCCTTATGACTTGAGCATGAAGTGAAATGCAGAGCCTCATTCAAAATTTGAATCCGGGTAACTCATTTTATCTCTTACGATGATCAGTTGCACTGAACATGCCTCATAAAATGATTTTCTGAGAACTGCGAGTCGCCGCACAATAGTTTAATGTATTTTAGTTAGACGGAATTCTACTTTTTTAAAACTCATAACAAAGATCTATAATAATCTTCCAATATCTGTTGCCCTTAGTATTTATGATTTTCATAATTCTCAACTGCTTTGAATATAATTTTGCAGCATTTCACTTTCAATCAGTCTTACTCTATTATCTATTTCATCGTCAACATACTGAGACAAATTTCCTGCTTTGGTTCTTGGGAAATATGCAACACAACAACAATCAGGATCATAGTCACCATAGTAATGATATGGTTCAGTGAACATCAGTGCTTCACTTCAATTTGGTTTTTGCATCCGACAGAAAGCTGGGATGAAAAGCATCAGAAAAATTTTTTTAGAGACGTTGTATGGCTGTCATGGCATAAAACTAGACGTAATCAGGTGGGTCGAACAAAAGAAGTCAGGGAAAGACCTAAAACTTGTTCATATACTATTCTAATAGCTTGGATGATTGCTTCATAGGATTCCCACTAAGGGAAATTTTCCTGACTACGGGTTAATTTTGATCATCTCGTGTGTATATATATATATATATAACCTAAAGGAATGAATGCTTACTCACCAGTCCCATTACTGTAAGTTTCGTGTACTTTTTTAAAAATGCAATCCAATATAGTTGCGAAAAGAAAGACTCTGAAAGATGATTAAATACGTTGTGTTCTTCACAGTTGACATAAAAATTACTGCATTGTTGAGGGATGAAAGTAGTAGGCAAAAGGTGAGAGGTGGAGTAAAAGGAAAAATTCCTCCATCCACTAATATAAACTATAAAATAACTTAATAAAAAACTAATTGTATACAGCAAAAACAAAATTTTCTAAGAGTTTAACAATAGTTTAGCGTATGTATATATATTTACATATATATGTTAAAAATAAGAAGAAAAGGTGGATACATAGAATACTTACAACGAGTTTAGGGGTAATATTTCGTTCTTTATTCACGTTCGTCTATGAATAAAGAACAAAATATTACCACTAAACCCGTTGTTTGATTTATCCACTCTTCTACTTATTTCATCATCTTGTCAGATTCACCAAAATAGACAATTTCTCATATATAGTATACTATATAATATATATATATATAATATATATATATATATATATATTAGGGGAGGTTAATTTTTTACCTTTTTTAATATAAAAATATTTCATCCGATGAAATTTGGGTATTGGTAGGATAAGTATAGACGCCAAAAAGTAGGTATCTATCAGGCACCAATTTTTGAGCATTTAGTTTTAAAGGTCGTCTAATATGAAGCCCCATCCCCCAATCTTTGTTTTTAATGCATTACCAATGATATTACTTCAAAATTTTATATTTTCAATCCAGAAAAGTTTGTCAATATATTTTGTTCCAATAAAATACATCGAAAGTAGCTGTTAAAGTGAAATTATAACCTCTACCCAACCTTAATAGCTCAAATAAGCTCCAATTCACCTCATTGAGATACGTCTGTAAATAACATTGCAAGTTATTATAAAACAGTTGTCTTTTTTTGTTATTTATGAAACAAAAGCATATAAGTATGAACTCAGCTAGGACTAAATGAAGGATTTTAATATAAATAAGTTACATTGTAATTTGAACAATCATCGAAAATATCTACTGGTTACTAATTGTGGATCTTTTAATTTTTTTATTTTATATAATAATCATTAGTTAAGAAAGACGTGACAAAAATACATAAATATTGTGAGGATAATAGCAATTTTTATCATGCCATCATATTAAACTGTTTCACATAAGATCCGTTTGAAGCAAAGAAACACCTCATTTCATGGCATAAAACATTAGTTATGATTTGCCTATGCCTTGCTTGAATTCCATAGGCCGATTGGGAAGCTGGGGTTGTTAATTTCAATGCCCTTTCCCCACTTTGTGAGTCTGAAGGCAAATCAGGCAATTCTAATTTTGTCACACTCTTCGATGACTCTCGAAGTCCAAAATCTGAAATTCTTCTGTGAATCCATTTCGTGACAGGTCGATCAACAGAGACCGATGTGCGGCATTGAAATTTCTTTTTGGTATTTTGTAATCTCTTTTGGTTGGTTCCCGAAAAAAAAAAAAAACATAAATTGATTAAATTAGAAATTTAACTTTACTTGTCTTAAATTTTGATTTTTATAATGAAATTAGGATATTTCTTTAAAATGAAACTAAATCGATGAAATCATTTTAATCAATTTTATTAATTTACTTCCCGAATGGCTAAAATTCACTTTATAGCGTGGTCACTCACTTCCAGTTCATCTGATTTCAGCATTCAATACAACATATATTCTTATAGGAGACAGCATGTTATGCTGAATATTTTTAACGCAATCTCCTTAATTTCAGACGGAAGCTGCTTGATTCTTTGCAGCATACTGTAAAAATACAGTTGCTGGTTATGAAATTTATCGTTTCTTTTTATTTCAAACCAGCTATCTACATACGCTGCAACAATAAACTGGATCAAGCTGTGTAGTTTTAATAATGTTTTTTGGTTAAATGCCTCGAGTCTGGCAGCTAACGTCAAATATCTTACCTGATTTAAGGGTCCAATTTTCCATTCTTACAACATATTCTAGATGTATCTGATCACTTCTCAGATTATCAATCTGTTTGATACTAGAATATTGACTATCTAGAAGACTAAATGTCCGTATAAATTTGACCTTGGGCAAATTATGATAGATCCTTGCACATGAACTCTAAAGTAGACCAATAAATGATGTCGGACCTCTTGTGCTACCATCATGAGCTCACAAACAGTTCTGAACGGAAGCTCATTTTAGTGTAGAGAGCAACGTGTAATGTGTAATTTTCTTTTAATTCGTTTTTCTAGAACTGAAACTAGACAGTTTCACAACCAGTAGTTGTACTTGTTATCAGTAAAACAGCTTTTAGAGTATCAACACTGTCAAATCCTTCTAAAACACTAACAACCTCCTCTGCTAGAACAACACCAGTTGTTCCAGTAGTAGGGATACCACTATGAGTGAGGTATTTTCCACTTTCACTGCAACCCATCTCAATTCTGAATGTCAAATGGTGTTTTGTTCCCTTTGTTTTGCTTAATTGTTTCTTTCAATCTGGCCCCACAAGCTCTTTCTATAATAAAGTGTCTTTATCATGTTTTGCATCTATAGCAATACAAATATTTTTTTCTGTTTTATCAATGTGTATTTGATGGGCATTTTTTTAGGTTCTTTCCTTTGCAGGTTCTATTTTAGAGTTATTCATTATGATGTTTTTGATATTAATACTCGGGTCGATATGGCCCATAGCCTGTAAATCTAAAAAAATAAAAAATAAGGAAAAAAAGATATTTGCAAGGCTTGCTCCAAACATCGCTAAAACTTCACCGCTGATCAAAGCAGTAACATACCGAGGATTTTTTAAAAGGGTATAAACACCCTTGAAAGATCTGTCAGGCTCACAATCTTCATATATTTCTTCCACTATTTGATGACTCAGAAAGAATAATATCTTGATCATTAGATGTAGAGGCCATTGAAGATGAATCAACTTGTGTTTTTGTCTTTTTCCTTTAACTACTCTCCTTTTGAGTTTCTGAATGGCAGTTTTATCCACGGGCCCAAGTTGAAAACTACACTTGAGTCCTATTTTGGCCCCTCTGTCTTTTTAAATACTCTTTCTTCTACTGGTACCTGAAATGTTAGATTTAACTTATGTTGAATGAATACATCTTGCCAACAGAAATCACAAAATATTATTAAAATATTATAACATATAGAAAGAAAATTGTATATGTTACTTTTCTAACTTATTTACATAAAATGTTATAATAGAAATCAATTAGTTTAAAATGTTTATGATATTGGAATTTGAATCCATTAAAAAAAAGAAAAATAACTAGTAGAGACTATGTGCCTTGTTTGACAATTCTCTCTTCATAACATAAAATTGTCAATAAACAGGAACAAGATGAAATAGCAGACAATGTATCCAGCTTTTTTACCAAAATTTTCTTTTGCAATGAAGAGAGACATCTTTTATTTATCTGATGCGCTGTCTCGAAGCTGGTATTTTTCAATTTATTTACAATATAATTTTCGGTTACCAGAGGCAAACGGGGATTATCTGACTTCCAAATATCAATTATATTTTTTGCCATTTATCTTGAAATAGCAAAGTTTGTTAAATTTGAACAAGTATTCTTTTAGAAAAAAAGATTCTCCATGACTTGTCGAAAAGTTGGTAGTTCATCTTTATTTAAAGACCAAAATTTGTAACAGAAGCACTGATAGTTCGTTTTCTAATCAATTTTATAAAACAATAAAAAAAAATGTGTATTTGTTATTAGAAAATGAACAAATTGCATTATAAACTCCCAAGTGACATTTAAATAGAAGAAAAACATAACAAGAGATGAAATAGTACATATTTACTTACATTACGAAATAAATGCAATTCGCTTAGTAGTACGCAACAAAAAAAAAACAAAGAAACTTCCAAATAAAATGACATCTTAAAAAAATTAATCAACTATCACTGGGAATATGAAGCTATTTATTTCTTTTTATCGAATAATTAAGTATTTTAAAATATAAAAGAAGAGACTTTTTTTTTGTTTGTTTTAAATCAGCTCAATAAAATTGAAATTCAAACGTACTCAACAACATCTGTTGATACGGCTTTTTCCAGTGCAACCTGAAAAAAAAAAAAAAAAACTGCCAAAAAAAAAGCTCGAATTTGTTTAAGATTCATAGTATCTTAAATTAAACATTTTTGTTGTGTTTGATTTTTTATTTACTTTTATTTTATTTACGAAGAAATGCCCGATTTTGAATGAAATAAAATCTTTTATTAAGCTTATCATTTTTACATCATTTCTTCAAGACGCAGGTTTAATCTGACTAACTAATCTTTTTGGTTAATACTGGACTAAATTCAGAATACTTTTTTATATTGCTATATAAATGCATTTGCGCAAAAATTGGTAAACTTTTAAAGAAAATTAATTGGTTCAGTTATTCTTTATCTTAATTAGCAACTTCCTCCCGGTAGACTTAGTTGTGGTTTAAAAACTGACATAACGTTATATATATATATATATATATATATATATATATATATATATATATATATATATATATATATTATATATATATATATATAACACTGTATGGTTGTCACAATCTCACTTGCTGGGTTTGTGACAGACCAAATGCGGTATAATTTAGAGCGTGCTCAATATTTATGATGGAGCTATTATACATGTATGCACACACACACACACACACACACACACACACACACACACACACACACACACACACACACACACACACACATATATACATATATATATATATATAAATATATGTGCGTGTGTGTGTGTGTGTGTGTGTGTGTGTGTGTGTGTGTGTGTGTGTATGCATGTATGTATGTATATATGCATTTATATATATATATATATATATATATATATATATATACTTTAAGAAAAACAACGAAACTGGTCACATAGGATTATTGATTTATTTCGATATATATATATATATATATATATATTATATATATAATATATATATATATATATATAGTAGGCGGATCGTAGTCAAGGAAGACCCAAGATACCTTTCCAATCGCTCTTAACACAGAGTAGTAGATGAAGCACTACTCCTTTCCTTGGAATATATATATATAATATAATTATTATATATATATATATATATATATATATATATATAATATATGGTGGTGTTGTTTGTTGTAGTAGTAGTAGTAGTAGTAGTAGTAGTAGTAAATTAGAATTGTAATCCTATGGTCAAAAATCATTTAAAATTCAACTGACATTTTTTAAAAAGATCTAGCGGTGTCAGAAATTGATGGTTTTATATAAAATATATATCTATTCTAAGGGAGAAAAATGTGACTTTGTAAAACGTCTGAACACTTAATTTAAAATTGTAACTGTATTTTAACAAGATCCTTAACACAAAATCACATTATCGTTTAGTTTGGTTTGGTTTTATGGCTTATCAACCCTTGTAGATTATCTTATGCCAAATTTGGTTTATACATGTACATTAAATGTATTTGATTAGTACACTTATTTTATAAAAACACACTGTTAAATGGTGAAACAGCTAAAAGTCCTACCAAACATTTTATTTACACTCCGTCTAATAATCAAATAATTCTATTTCTAATAATTCAATCTGGCATAAATCTTTTGTTTGCACACAGTTTAAATGTCGAAAAGTTCAATTTGACCAATGGATAAGACCCTATTCGGTGTTACCTTTCTTGGTCAGAGTGGACTGGAAGCAATGGTAAAAAGGAGTAATTCGCATTCCTCAAAACTCCAGCATTAATGAAGCCTCAATATCAAATTATTTAATGTCATATAAGGACCCACATTGGTGGTGGGGGTCTTACACCTCTACAAAGATCCTTTGCTGTATTCTACTGCTACAACAGATTGGGCTATCACATTGTTGATAGCTGAGTCTTGGCCTCTAACGTTGGAAAGGTTGTACAGATATTCTGCGAGTGAAAACAGAAATATTAAAAATCAAGAATGTGATGTTGCTATATTCATAAACATATTACAATAAGTTTTGGGTTATGACTACTTGAAATCGAGGATGATTTTAAGCTCACTTTGTATAGCAGATATTTTTTTCCCTTTTTATTAATTTTTGCTCTTTATGGAATTTAGTGTTTTGTATTCCAAAAGTATTAATATTATTGAGAAATGGGCATATAATGAAAATCCTGAAAATAAACTGACTTTTGGGATCTCAAGGAGCAAATAGTTCTCTATATATAAACGTCGTAATAGATTATGACTTTTTATTTTATTAGAACGGCGTGAGTTTTGATCAAGAATGTTAAAATATGTTAAAGGTAAGAATTAAGTTTGATAATTAATCTAGTTGCGTTCTAATAATGATAGACTTTTGTCGAATCTCATCTGTCTGATTTACCAAACAGCATTTTCAGTATATATATATATATATATATATATATATATATATATATATATAGAGAGAGAGAGAGAGAGAGAGAGAGACAGAGACAGAGACAGAGACAGAGACAGAGAGTTGGGAGGGGCAGCATTTTCTTATTCAGACATGTTTGTTTAAATAGGATAGACACTTTGAGTTTGTCTTCTATCTTTGATTCGTTTAAGTCTTTGAAGTGTCGTTTGATTTTTGGCGCCTTCCTAAATTCATTCCATCCTGAAGTCAATGACTCAAACGAAGTCTTTAACGGATAAAAGATAGAATAGACAGACATGAAGTGTCAGTCTTATTAATTCAAACATATATATATATATATATATATATATATATCTTGTGTGTGTGTGTGTGTGTGTGTGTGTGTGTGTGTGTGTGTGTGTGTGTGTGTGTGTGTGTGTGTTTGCTGAAGTTTTTGGCCTAGATGTGTTCATAATCTAGAATTTGATTGCAGCTTTTGAAGCTATAAGTACAACTGATAAAATATCAGATCTCTCTCTCTTTCTCTCTCTCTCTCTCTCTCTCTCTCTCTATATATATATATATATATATATATATATATGCTGTGTGTGCGTGCGTGCGCGCGCAAGCGCGTGTGTGTGTGTGCGCTAACCCGTCCGCATGAGTATGATGTAACACAAGGTCATTTATTTTATTATAATTCAGCAGGTTTTAATTCAGACTTTTCTTTCTCCTATACCTGTTGCCATACTCAGTTTAAAGAGCTCAGTGTGCCAAATATTTTACCCATAGCTAGAGAAAGAATAGTTGGGTGCATGCTTTTCCCTAGGTTATCAGCAGTACGGGTATTGCAAAGAACCTCCTTTAGGAACTGAAGCTGGGATGCCGTTTTATTTATTTTAGTCTTACGAAAACCATTACTCCAGGAATCATATCTGTTGAAAATATATATATATATATATATATATATATATATATATATATATATATATATATATATATATATATATATATATATATATTGAACAGATGAAAATTAGCATTTTTCTAAAAAGTGAATGTGCCCAAATGGTGGAGAGCATAGCAGAATACGACCTAAAATAAAAAAGAATCTCATCTTCTTACCTTTGTTCCGGGCTAACTGTTTTTTATTCTGCTAGTTTCTTATAAACTTTATATCATAGATTATACAATCATCAGTCGAAACATTGTGCAAAAAAAAGTTTCGTATGATACTTCTTTCTACTATTTGATTGGGGATATATAATAAAGTAAAAATATAAGTAAAGCAAAATAACAATTTTTTGCTGTAACAAAAGAGACCTATTGTAATTTTATTCCATTGAGAAGAAATTACACACACACACACACACACACACACACACACACACACACACATATATATATATATATATATATATATATATATATATATATATATATATATCTCGCATAATAATATCTGTAACAACAAGAGCTGATGCCAGGATAATTGTAACGCATCATCACCCTCTCTCAAGTGGGGTAATGCGTTACACTCCGTGAAACAATGTAGATATACACCTTTTAGAACATTAAAATAACAAGTCTATCACTACTTTCCTTCAAGATGTATAGACTCAACGAAAAGCAAAGTTGTAATTACTAACCATAAGTCAAATGTTTCACCCTGGTCCAATTAAACGTGACCAGTTCTTTTCAAATTAGCTCATATAGAATCCTGGGTGATGAATAAAAACTAAGCAAGAAGAATAAAGGCATTAGGGTCCGTAGCATTTATTAATTGAATATTACTTGAAGGACGAAAAAACTGTTAGAAAATATTCCTAGCTTTGTGAAAACGTTGACACCTTTTTTTTTTTTTTTTTTTTTTTTAGATTTTCCAAGTTTGTATATAATAGATTACGTGTTGGCTAAGTGCATTATTTATTAAGAATACAGAGAAACAGTTTAAACATAGAAGTTAGTGATTTGCAGCTGAAACTCACGAACCTGCAATTACGAATACCAATCTGTGATTTCTTCGGTGCCCAGTAAACACTTTCTTCATATAAAAAAAATTCAATGTGCGTTTGCATTTGTAGTCAACTAATTGTTTTTTTCGAGTAGATTGTATTAAACACTGATTAATTAGTAATATTTGGGGGGGTTGATTTCATTGTTTTTTGGCATATTAACTTTCGTGGGTTACGGCCACCTACCAACAAACCATTATTGTATCAGAACAGAAGTGGTACTATTTAGCGAATAGCTGGGGTATAAAGAGGTTCACACAGTTTTCAAGGGTATTAGTCCAAAAGTAAACGCAATAGTGTAAAGAAAATTCGAACTCACTTATTATGCTTAATTAGTCCAGTACGTTAGACGCAATTCCACGAGGAATTCCCAGTTGTGTTTACGATTTAATATTTAGTTCATTCATTTTGGGTGAATACGAATTAAATCTAAATGAACAAAGGAAATGATTACAGATTCATATATTTTGTAATATTAACGTATGTCACTAATTATAAGAATGGACACCTATCGGTAGTTTATCGGTCATATGGAAGTCAGTCCTGTCTGATGAATTAAAACGCAGTTTGTTTGTTTTTTTCAAGCAGCGGTGGTGTCAATACTTCTATAGAGATGCACCACGTAGAAGCTGATTAATCGTATCAAGAAGAAGCTTGATGGCAGTTACGCAAGAATGCTGCGAGCTGTATTGAACAAGTCCTGGAGTTAAGACCCGACAAAACAGCAGCTGTACGGGCACTTACCACCAATCACGAAAACCATCCAACTTAGACGAACCAGACATGCGGGACATTGCTGGAGAATTAAGGAGAACTCATAAGCAATGTACTCGCGTGGACCCCTTCACATGGACGAGCAAAGGCAAGACGACCACCTAGAACTTATTTACAACAGTTCTGTGTCAAAACGGGATGTAGCTTAGAAGATCAACCAGGAGCAATGGACGATAGGGACAAGTAGCAAGAGAGGGTCAGGGAGATTCGTCTTAGCAGCACGACATGATGAGGATGATTGATTTTAATAGCAGATCAAAACTTGTTTCGAGCTACTCTTCGCCTGAAGGTTAGGGAATCGAACTCATTATATGTTCAAATCTATATTTTTGTATTTGTTACATAAGATTTTTATACAGTTCTATCGAATACGAATATCTATTTATACAGATGAATTTGACTCATAGATGAGGCTGTAACAGATACGGACATTTCGAGCCAAAATGAACATGGGCGGGCTATAAACTAAAGGATACAGAACACTTCTCAGATCTCCAAAATTAAAGTCTCTCTCTCATTTTTTTAACCTATGAAGCCTTACCTCCCGATAGGGTATGAGTCAGTGTGTTATAAGTTGCAATGAAAGGGTGGGGTATTGATAATTAGAATAAAATTGTTCTTAATAAATATTTTTTTCTAAGTTGTGGTTTAATATTGTTGAAGATATTTATAGTTTCAAGGACAATCCTTTCTGTAAATTTCTTGTAAAAGTAATTGTAGTAGTTTTTGTTGTTATCATATTTACCAACCCCTCCGCTCGGGCAGGATATGACACAAGGTCATTTTTTAAGCGGAGTTTAACAGGTTTGAATTCAGAGTTTTCCTTCTCCTAGACAAGTTGCCTTACCAAGGCTAAAGAACCTAGTCTGTCCGAACTATTTACCCATAGCTGGAGGGAGATTAATTGGATTCATATCTTTTTTCAAGGATATTAGTGCTATGTGAAATGCAATCAGTCTCGTCCAGGATTTGTTTTTGTTATTATAATTGTTGTGATTGTTATTGTTATTAGTTTCCTCTTTGGGGTTGATAGTCAAGGGGTAAATGTCAGAATGGTTTTTAATAGGGGTAAATATTTTAACTATAATGACCATGAGTAATGATAGAAGCGACTAAACCATATTCTACTCACTTGAGACAGATTGTACGTTATTTCTTTGTCGTTTGATTACGTGAGAGTCCATATATTTACACGTCGAGGAAATGTATTGCTAGATAAAATAAACTTAAAACCGTACACAGTGATATATATAAAAAACATTTCAATTTCAAATAAAATAGAGACAAATACTCGATATGTGCTACAAGAAATAAAATGTGAAAACGAAATGCACTTTGAAAAAGAAAAAGAAATCGTTTACGTAATAACGTTATGAGAAAAGGGAAAAAGTTTCAGTTCGGCTTTTCCGTTAATAGTACATCAACCTCCGTAGATTATTCAATGTCAAAGCCACCCTTGTAGAACAGCAGTGGTACTATTTTACTCTAAGCTGGGAAGGAAAAAAGGGTTCTGATTGTTCCCAAAAGTATTTATACGAGATTGAACGCAGTAGCGTGACTGGATTTTGAACTCTCTTATTACGATATTGTAGCAGAGAACTTTATGTTATATTCTTACTGACGCAATGATAACAGATGCAGAAAGACTTCTTTAACAAAATATGTACCTCTCACTTTATTGCAAGGGTTCGAAAAGGGTTACTCAAGGTTTGCGTGTGAGAGGGAGCTGGAAACCGAACATAGCTGCAATATTTTGACTCCCACTCTTATGGCCGTCAACGTTGTGTCTTTCTCGTTCTCCTGATGCTCAACCGGAGGCCCTGGGGTCCACTCTGCTGGGTGCTGGCTTTCTTTACTGCATCTTATCAGCAACTTATCTGGTCCCCAAACTCCATCGGGGTTCCCGAAAGCCCCCTCGGCTAGGTGTGGCTTTCCCTACCACATTTCGTCTATAACTCCGTCTCCAACTGTAACTGGAACTTGGACTGTCTTGACTTCTGTCTTGACTGAGTTATATAACAGTTCAACGCCCACTCGATCGGCCACTCGATCTTTGAAATCGCATATTTAATCGTCATCATGCGGAAATAACTGTCATGCAGTTCATAGGTCAATCTCTTCCGGTGCGTCAGTCTATGAGAGTATCATGGGATTTTTTAGCTTGTCCCATTTTGTTAGCTAATTTCCGCCCACACGATTTCCTCTCCTAACTGCCATTGGAATGTGTCACTTCCTTCCGGTGTATCACCTTGAAAGGCATTTATGGGCCGGGTTGAAGGTCAAAATACAACATTTAGTCACAACGCCAAACAGAAAAGAATATTTTTTATTTGTTTGTTTGTTTTATGGCATATCAACCTTTGTAGTTTATTTAATGCCAAATCCATTCTTATAAAGATAAACAATTCAATTTAGCATCAGTACACAGATAATTGTCAAAAAGATTTCCATTTCCAGCTATTCAGTTTTGTCAAACAGTTCTAATTCAAATAATTCAGTTTAGCATAAGTATAGAGTTTAAATGTCAAAACAGTCCTATTTCAAGTAATTTAGTTTAGTATAAGTACGCAGTTTAGTTCTATTTGACACATAGATAGAAACCTGTCAGGTGCTAACCCTCCGGGCTAGAGTGGACCTGGGAGCGATGGCAATGAAGGGTTACTCCGCATTCCCCAAAACTTCAGCATTACTGCAGCCTCACCATCAGATTGATTTGTGTCATATCCAGAACACACGTTAGTGGAGGGGTCTTACCCACTGCAGAGAAGCATTCGATGTATTTTACAGCCCCTAACGACTGCGCAAGGAAAAAATAAATATGAGTAATTTTGGTTTCAGTTAGAAAGTGAATAAAATACGATATATTCTGCTATATCGCCTGGTGTACTGCAGCAGTGACATGGATGAGATGGGTGACTCGCTTCATTTGGTGACGAACACGAAAATTTGCGCCTATGATTAAAAGTGAGCAAGGAACTGTGTACGTAGCCAGCTTGAATGTCCAATGTTCTACTTAGTCACCACATGCAATGTTGCAGGAACGTCTTCAGCTGTGTGACTCGCATCATCTAGAGACAAAACAAACAATAAACACAATTTACCCAATGTTTAAAAGTGGGTAGCGATGAGTGCTAAAATTGTCAACCGATTTGTAAACATGGCTTCCTTTAAGTAATTTTGCAGCTTGCCTAAAGTATTTGCGTTTCTCTATATCTACATTTTAATTCGTATTAGTTAAATCATCATCATCAAGTCATGCTGCAATCACGGACTTCTCTGACTCTCTCTCTCTCTCCATCCGTCCCTATCTTCTATCACTCTTGGCAGGTTTTCCAAACTACATTCTGTGTCCGCACTGAGCTTATGTAGATATGTTCTTGCTGGTCGGCCAACACTGGCAAGTCAATGTGAAGGGGTCCGTAAAATAACGTCACTTGAGTTCGTCCTAGCTTTTCCAGCAGTGTCCTGCATGTCTTGTTTCTCTTATTTGGATGGTTTTAGTGATGGGAGTTAGGTGGCCGTACAGCTGTTATTTCGTGGGGTGATGCTTCAAGGATTTGTTCAACATAACTCAGAGTATTCTAGAGCAGTTCCTATTTAGCTTTTTCTCTCTACATTTTGTCTGCGTTCATATGGTGCATCCATAGAGTAGTATTGACATAACCACTGCTTGGAAGAAATCCCGATTTATTTTATCGGATTGATTAGACTTCCATATGATCGAAAGCTTATATAAAGCGGTTCACACCTTCGCTCGGCGCGTATTAACATCACTTTCAGTTGATGAGATACTACTGCCGAGGAATGTGATCTTGTCAACTAATTTCAGAGGAACAGCATTTAGAATAGACAAATTCTATAAAATGGAGGAGATATGCTTTCGGCTGAGTAAATTATATTGGGTACCAAGTAGTTATTTTTCTACACAAGTCAGATAAATGACGAAAGACCAGGGAATTTTTCAGATCAGTTCAATTTTGTTTGACTTTTCATTCAAACAAAAGGATGTTCTGATTATCCGCCGAGTAAATTAAACGGATATTACAAAAGCATTATATTATGTTATTTCACTCCAGAAACTGAGTTCGATCCTCATTGAATGCACCACGCTTTTAGCTTTTTCCGATAGTACGTAAATCCGAATAGATTATAAAGCTATAGCATAACGTTTATCATTGTAGGAAATAGAATCGTCGATTTAAGTTCAAACCCCAGATGAAGCCTATTCCTTTTCTCTTCACGCGAATGCCAATGGGAAGAACATGATTTTCACTATTCTCCCTCTAGTTGTGAGTTAATAGTAAATTGTGTCTTTAGCCTTGTCAAGGCATCAAAACAATTAAAACCAGGAATACTCTGCTTAAAAACTGACATTGTGCCACATCCTGACATTTGCAGTGGACTTGGGAAAAGGATTTCTAATATATAAGTATATAAATCTTTTCCCCGCAGCAACTATGAGTGAACAATTTGGTAGATTATGATCTTTAGGCTTGGCAAGGCGTCCAACCAAGAAGAAATATTACTTCGAATTCAAACTAGCTGTAAATCGCTTAAAAATTGATCTTGTGCCACATTCGGCACGTAGTGGAAGGGTTGGGTGAATATATATAAAACTATGGATACTTCACTTTTTCTTCGATTATCACTAAACGACTAACCCACACCTCTTTCTGTCTCCAGCCGACTAACTTTCTTGTGTTTACTTCTTTTAAACGACATTACTTACTGCAAATAGCCATTCACAACAACATCTTTCCAGAGACAATATTTGATTTCTCGCCAGCCACAGAGTACTAACGAGTAACAAGAGGTTTCTGTTTAGTTCCTTAACCCCAGTTGTTCCTCGAAGGCAAAGCGGACTCAAAAGGCATTGCCAGTCCATTAGATGTTCTGATCGACTACCTGGTTGGTTTGATATCAAGGAGCAGATACCAATGACTGACTGAAGAGGAGTTTATCTTTGGGTGGGGTGGGTGATTGTTTCGACGTCATGGCACTATCAAGAAAGAGTGGGGTAAGGCCAACAATAACATCCGTTCCCTTCTCCCTAGGTGTGCAATTAGTATTCCGTGTTGACTCCTAAAGAGGTTTGTTTAGGCGTTTGATCGAGCAAAGAACCATTAATCACAAGGACTGACCCAATACCGATCACGTCTACCTTTCTTTGTTTCTTTCTTTCTGGCTTAATTTACATACACATTACCTTTCTCTTCAGTTTTATGTATCCTTTGCTGTGGTTTAATCTCTCTCTCTCTCCCTCTCTCTCTCTCTCTCTCTCTCTCTCTCTCTCTCTCTCTCTCTCTCTTCTCAAACCTTTATTTTTTTTTCAAATCTTCTTTTTTTCCTTTTCAACAACACTTTTCTTTTTTCTTTCTATCTTATTATTTACGTTCTTTCTTTCTCGTTATTTCTCATCTCTCTCTCTCTCTCTCTCTCTCTCTCTCTCTCTCTCTCTCTCTCTCTCTCTCTCTCTCTCATGCCTTTATTTTTGATTTAAATCTTTTTTCCCTTTTTCACCATACTTTTCTTTTTTCTTTCTACCTTATTATTATATACGTTCTTTCTTTCTCTTTTTTTCTCATCTCCCTCCCTCTCTTTCTCTCTCCTTCCCCCGTCTCTCTCTCCCTCTCCCTCTCTCTCATGCCTATATTTCTATTCTAAATCTTCTTTTTCCCCTTTTTCACCATACTTTTCTTTTTTTCTTTCTATCTTATCATTATTTACGTTCTCTCTTTCTCGTTTTTTCTCACCCCCCGTCTCTCTCTCTCTGTTTCTCGCTTTAATTATTTTTCCTTATCTTTTGTTTACCCAATTTATCATTTCCTTCCTTTATTCTTTTAATTATCCATTCTTTCTTTCATTTTTTACCTCCTCGTTGTTCTTTCTTTCATTTTCTTTCTTTCTTTTTCCTTTTTTTTAAAGTTCCCTTTTTTTTATCTCATTCTCTGTTTACCTCATCTTTTTCTTCTTTCGACATTTCTTAAAGTATTTCTCTGTTAAACATTTTTTAGCTTTTTCAATTTTTTATATATTTTTGTATACTATCTCTTTCTTTCTTTCTTTCTTTCTTTCTTTCTTTAAGTCTTCATTTTAAAAATTTTTCTCTCTTTACGTTTTCTGCCAGAATTTAATTTACCTTTGTTATATTTATTTTTTATTTCCTTCTTGCTTTCTTAAACGTCATTTTCTTTTTTCTTTTTCCTTTCCTTTTTTTCTTTGTTATCCTCGTCATTCTTTCTTTCTTTCTTTCTTTCTTTCTTTCTTTCTACGTTTAATAAATCATTAATTAGTCACTTTTTCTAACTTTTTGAATTCTTTTTTTTTTATAATTTTAGCTCTTTCGTTCTTTGTGTAAACTTTCTTTCTTTCTTCCTTCCTTTCTTTCTTTCTTTCTTTCTTTCTTTCTTTCTTTCTTTCCACTTGATCATTATTTATTTGCTTTCGTAATTTCTTTATTTTATTCGTTTTGCTCCTCTTTCTTTTCATATTTTCTTTCACCTTCATCCAGTCATTCTAACTTTCCTTTTTTTTTCTACATATTTATTTCGGCTTTGCCATCTTATTCCATGTTCTTCCTTTTATTTTTCTTATCCCTTCTATAAGATTTCTTTATTCGTCATTTTCTAATGTTTATTTCTTTTTTTTTTCTAGTACAACTGATCAGAGACTCTCTTAGAATTTGCTACGACTATGCTTAATAACGATATATGATGCTTTCCTGACACATTCTTTCAGTATGCACAATCTGATGGACTCCTTCTTGTCAGCACATTTCTTGTGCAAGATTTCAGCTGCCAAATAAAAAATACAAAAATTGGTGCCAATTATCTCACGTAAAAATATGCTCTACCTATCGTCAAAATCACAATACTTGGATGATATCAGTAATATATATATATATATATATATATATATATATATATATATATATATATATATATATATATATAAGTTGGTTGGTTATTTGGGTTTTCTGGCATATCAATCTTTATAGGTTATTTAACACCAATCCATTTTCATAGTCAGTTCTATTTCAAACAATTCAGTTTAGTATAATATAGTTTTTGTCCACAGAGAGTTAAATGTCAAAACAGTTTTATTTAAAAAAAAAAAACTCAGTTTAGCATAAGCACTCAGTTTATATGCCAAAGCAGTTCTATTTCAAGTAATTCAATTTAGCATAAGTACGCAGTTTAGTTCTATTTGATCCATGGATAGGGGTCTAACAGGTGCAACTACTCTGGCATAGATTGGACCTGGGAGTTATGGCATTAAAAGGGTACACTGCATTCCTGAAAGCTCCAGCATTATTGGGACCTCACCATCAGATTGTTTAGTGTCATATCCAGGACACTCGTTGGTGAGGGACTTACTCCTCTGCAGAGACTCAGTCTTGTATTCTACAGCCCCAGATAACTGGGCAAGATATATATATATATATATATATATATATATATAATATATATATATATATATATATATATATATATATATATATATATATATAGTCATCCACAGACGCACCCTTTCATTGTATGACAATTCTTCAGTGTGGCTAGACTCGTAGGACGCTTGAAGTTGGGATCGAAACCCGCCTAACTTTACGTTAGACTTAGTACCATACCGCTCAGCCAACAAGTGAACCACGTCAGCTCAGTAATTATAATGCATTATGTAGGTTATTCGTTTGTTTACATTTATACCTTACCGGATACCAGAGGGTTCAATTCCTTCGAAGAGCGTTGCATTATACAAGTGGCAGCCATAAATTCCTTCGCCAGAGTGCTCAACTCCCATGTTGCAGCGTATATATATATATATATATATATATATATATATATATATATATATATATATATAAGTTGGTTTGGTTTCTTTGTTTTGGGGGCTGTAGAATATGCCAATTACCTCTGTGCGGAGGGTTCAGAGTCTCCTCTAATGAGTGTCCTGGATATGATACTAAATCATTCGATATTGAGGCTACAGTAATAGAGATTTGAAGAAAGAGGAGTACCCCTTCACAGCCATTACTCCTAGGTCCACTATGACTCGGAGTGGTAATACATATTGGGAAGCCATCTAAGAGCCAAAAAGAAATATGTAAACATTTTATAAACTTGAAACCTTCGGAGTGTGTGTAAATAAATAACTGATGTTAAATTAAATTATTAATATTACATATCAAGTCTTAGAACGATTTGACTGTTGTGTGTATATAAAATTATAGGGGTAAGATATCAATACTTAAAACTATATAACTGTATGCAAATAAAAGAGCTCGAGCTTATGTGAAAATAATGTCTTCTACAGACTATTCATTTACAAATAACATATATATGTGTGTGTGTGTGTGTGTGTGTGTGTGTGTGTGTGTGTGTGTGTGTGTGTGTGTGTGTGATTCGGTATTAAATAACTCACAAGAATTGATATTCACTAAAACATGAGCAGCCAATAAATACCAATCCTTGAAACTATTGAACTGTGTGAAAACAAATTAGCCCTAGTTCGTTTGAAGATAGTGTTACCTACAAACTATTCATTTATGTATCATATAATTTTAATTTATTTTTGTATACAGGATTTAACATAAATAAGGGTTGATATGCCATAAAAAAACGACCATAAAAGTCATTCATAATAAATCAAGCCTTTGACATAAAACCATAAAATAATCAACTAATCAACCTAAAGATTGTCGAACTATTTTTACACCGAAACATTGTGTAATAAGCACCAAAAATGGGAAGAATAATGTAAAAAAATTAATGCCTCATAAAAATTGTGTTTTTTTTTTCCCTATTTTCTTGCTTGGTTTTACAGAATATAAACTCTTGGTAGATTATGTAGAAACGAAGTGAGTGTTGTTGTTTTTTTAATGTTGTGACTATGGCTATTTTTTCTAAACAATTACAGCTTTAAATGATTAATCTTATTACAAAAGAAAGCGCTCATTTATACAATTTCAAATATTCGATTCTAATACAACTGGTTTTACCCAATTATATGGTTAAAAGTAAATAAGGATAATAAAGATATGTAGACAAAATAGTTTCAAGTAATTATTCTTAATACGAATGAGCTTATAAGTTCAAATATATCTAGGATCAGGTATCTGCTTTGGTTTGATCTATAGGTCAAATAGAAGAGTTCAATGATTTACTTAAGATTATCATTTTAAACCAAACGTCTGGGCTAATTATTTGTATTAGATAGGAATACTTGATGTACAGAATTACTAATGTTAAATAGAAATACTTGGAAGAATTTTGTTGAGTGCAATCGAATGAAAACAAAATTACCTACAAGCTATTTGCTCAAAAATCACACACACACACACACACACACACACACACACACACACACACACACACACACACACACACACACACACACACACACACATATATATATATATATATATATATATAATTATATAAATATATATATGAGACCAGTACATGGCATTAAATAATTCGCATGGGTTGATATGCCATAAAAAACGACCGACCAATCAACCCTAGCGTCACATTTGTTTATGTGAGCACGTGACGCATCTAAAACAAATTCTAGCGTTGGTGTGTGTATGTTTGTATGGGTATGTTTTTGTACGTTTGTATGTGTATGGGCATTTGTGTATATATATATATATATATATATATATATATATATATATATATATATGTATATATACATATATATACATATATACCCGTCTATGTGTATGTGTCTGTGTGTGATCTTACGCCCGTGAATGTGTATTATTTGATGTGTGTTACAGCGTTTGTATTTCTTACAGAAAAATTCATGAAAAAATGTAGAAGCATCAATGTTTGTGTCCATATGTGCATGTTAAAATGTGTGTGTCTGTGTGAATATATTTGTATATTCATTTGTAAAGTGCATTTGTGTATTTATGTGTGCGTATGCATATGTATGTATATTTAAGCGCATCTGTTATGAATGTATAAGTAGTTGTGTGTAACAGATATCTTTTTTCTAATACAAAAATTGTTAAAGAAATAATACGTGTTAGTGTTCGCGTGCATATTTGCATGTTCGAGTCTGTGTCTGTGTCTATGTAGTATATATGTATGTATGTGTGTGCTTGTGAGGTTTTTGGGTGGTACTGTGTTTGCATGTACGTGTGTGTGGGTGTATGATACGAGTGGATATGATATTAGTGGGTATGATGGTGAGATTATATTTTAAATGAAAAATGGAAGCAATTGGCTGAAACTTTAAGTTACACACTAGCATATAACTTGATTTTTTTTAATCATTAAAAAGATAAATTTTTCCCAGAATTGAATTTTACAAACGCTAAACCTGATTTTCATTTATTCAATTTGTTTTTCAAAATGAAGTTTTATTGTGCATTTAAGTGTGATTTATTTACTGAAAATTTTTAACGAGTCTCTGCTCATCAATCAATTACACCCACGAAAATAATTAAACAACCGGCAAAACTATTCAATAAAATCAGAAGAAATATATAAGGAAATAGTTTTTCAGAAAACATTAAAACAATTCACAGTTTTTTTTTAAAAGCATTATAAAAAATTGAATGAATAAGAATTGTTTAAATGAGATGGGAATTATACAAGTGTAAATTAGGAATCACGAATAAGCCTCCAAAAACATTCTTAACCCAAAATGAATATAATCAAATTGCCTTAAATTGCAGTGTTGAAGTCCATAATTTAAGCTTGGAAAAATCTTTAAATTCAGAGATCGACTAATACACTTAGTGAGGAACATCTCAGTGGTTAATGATTGGCAAGCTTGTAGACAATTGTTAAGGATTGAAATTCTCGTTGAGACTCCCATACTTTAGTAAATGTCTACTAATAAATTATTGTTACGGTCCCTCATCCAACTGTCTCACCAAATTTAAAAGTTGAGAAAAACAAAAACAAAAAAAAAAAAACAAAAAAACATTTATGTAATAATTACCAAAAAACAACTTTTCCCAATTTGTGAGTTTGAATTCCCAGCCATCTTCTTCCGATTGAGCAGCGGTTCAGCAGTTAAAGATAACAGACTTTTGCTTTCCTTGATTGTAGCCAAAATATCGGTCCTGAATTTGATGACGGCAAACATATTTTATCCTCAAAATTATTCAGTATCGACACAAAAGTAAAACAATTAAAAAGTTTACTAAAAGTATTTACGTACAGTTTACATAAAAAAAATGGATACTCACACAAAAAAACATATCTTGTAAATCACTGCTTATTGGCTTGGTTTGTTGGGTTTTATGGCATATCAACCGGGACATTGGCCCAGCGGTTAGAGTGTTCGCCAATGGCCCGGGAGACCTGGGTTCAATCCCAGGTCGAGTCATACCAAAGACTTTAAAAATGGTACTTGATACCACCTTGCTTAACACTCAGCATTATAAGGTACGGTTCAAGGGTAAAGTGGAGCAATCCTGGGAATGGAGTAGCGCCCTCCCCTACACCTTGGTGTAGTAGCTATCGAAAAGGGAGCCTTCGGGTCACCCTCGACTATGGTCGCTAACTTAACTATGGCATATCAACCTTTGTAGGTTATTTAACGCCAAATCCATTTTTATATAAATAATCAGTTCTATTTTAAAAAATTCAGTTTGACGAAAGCACGCAGTTTAAATGTAAATACAGTTTAATTGTAAAAAAACATTTCTATTTCAAGCTATTCAGTTTAGTCAAGCAATTCTACTTCAGCTAATTCAGTTTAGTAAAAGTACAGATTTTGTTTACACACAGTTACATGTCAGAACAGTTCTAAGTTAAACAATTCAGTTTAGTGTAAATACAATTTTAATGTCAAAAAACAGTTCTATTTGAAATAATTCAGTTTAGCACAACCACGCAGTTCAAATGTAAGCACGGTTCAAGTGTCAAAAAACATTTCTATTTCAAGCTATTCAGTTTAGCATCAGTATGCCGTTAGTTCTATTTAACCCATAGATAGGGACCTATCAGGCGCTACCACGCCGGGCAGGAGTGGACCTGGGAGCAATGGCAATGAATGGGTGCTCCGTATTCCCCAAGGCCCCAGCATTACTGCGACCTCACCATCATACTGTTTAGTGTCATATCCAGAACACGCGTTGGGAAGGGGGTCTTACCCCTCTGCAGAGGTGCAGTTAGTGTATTCTACAGCTCCAGCCGACTTGGCAAATTGCTTATTGGGGAAAAATACATAAAAAGACAGACTCAGTTTCATCCCAACATATGAAAGTGTTAGTTAGATTGCGTACGAGGCCACGAATTCAAGACACCTACGAAGGTAGGTACTCACTACTCAATTGTAGTTATTCTAAAAAAAAAAAAAGAATTGCATACCAATGTACCACTATGATGTACACTTGAAAAAAATAGACTAAGCTTATACTTGGCAAAGACTGAAATCTATGAGGTTGCAAGTAAGGATAAAAATGCCAGCTAGGTAGTATTTAAACTGTTAGACAAGCACGGTTAGTTTTGTACAGAGGGTAAATCCTCGAAGATAACGAGCTGAATCGTGACATCGTAGTCAGCGAGTTCAAACACTGGTCACGCTATTGCGTTCACTTTTGGTGTAATACTCCAAGGAAAGGTATGAACGCATTTATCACCTGGTTATAGTTTAGATAGTACCACTTTTATCTTTCTATAAGCATACTGAATTCTTTTGAGGAAAATTCTGAATTCAAACCTGTTAAACTCCGCTTAAAAATTGACCTTGTGTCATATCCAGCCCGAGCAGAGCGGTTGGTAAATATATACAAGCATAGATTTGGCATTAAATAACCCTTGAATATTAATGTGACATTGAACAAGGAAATCAAATTAAAACCTACAGATAGAAGGTGCCCATAAAACAACAATAATGTCATTGACGATAAATACAGCTAACTTTTTGTCACCTCTTTTTAACCATGTGATATCGATAATTGATAGTGTTCGTACAAAAACAGTAAATTGAAATACCTTTGTATTGGTTCAAGAGAAACATTTAGAGAGACACCGAATCTCTTTTGTTGGCAACCACCCCACAAAAAAGCACTATAAGAACCCATTATGTAAAAGCAGGAATAGATTAAAGACAACAGGAAGCAAGTGTAGGTTATATGGTAATTGAAACGAAACCATTAATAACATAAGTGAATGCAGCAATGACGGACAAACAGAATACGAGACTAAACTCGACTGGGTGTGAAGGGTAATCAACAGAGAATGGTGCAAGAAATTGAAATTTGACCATATTACCGAACTGGGTATGTACAATTCAGAATTCGTTCTGGGTGATGAGATGCAGAAACTTATCATATCACCAAATCCTGGCTAGAAGACCAGACTAAGTGATAATTTACAAAAAAAATAAAATATAAAAAACAGAAAGGAAAAGAAAAAGGAAAAAACTGAAAGAGAAAGAAAAAGGAAAAAAAGAGACTGCTGAATAGTGGACGTTGGCATCCAGGCGGAATCCTGAGTGAAAAAGAAAGTAAGCGAAAACAATTACAAGTACAGAGGCCTTTCCAGAGAACAAAAAAAAAACATTTTGGAACATAAAGGTGATGATGACATCAATTGTAATCGAAGGGCTCGGAACGATCTCCAAAGCCCTGTTTAGGGTGCTGGGAGAGTGTGAAATCAGAGGTCAAGCAGAAACCACCCAAACTACAGCGGATCGGCCAGAATACTGAGAATAGTCCTGAAGACTTGAAGAGACTTGCTAAACAATCTGCTGGTTTGGTCCCAGTGATGTTAGAGCTTGAGGAAATGGGGAACACCCCTTCATTTCCATCGCTCCCAGGTCCACTTTTGAGTGGAGTCGTATCACCTGATAAGTTCCTATCTATGGGTTAAATAGAACTAAACGGTGTGCTTATGTTAAACTGAATTGTTTGAACTAGAAGTGTTTTCGACATTTATAATACAGACTTATGCTAAACTGAACTGTCTAAAATAGAATTGCTTTTAAATAGAATAAAACTGTATTCTTATGCTAAACTGAACTGTTTGAAATAGAATTGTTTTGGCATTTAACTGTTTGTAAACAAAAGTTATACTTATACTAAAAGGAATTGTTTGAAATTTAATTTGGGGTTAAATGACACGAAAAAAGTTGATACGCCGTAAAACAAATCAGCAAATCAACCAACCAACAGCTAACGCTGGTGAAACATTTTCAAGGATTAATGATAATAATAATAATAATCGCGCCAAACTCAAAAATTTAGCATAGAATACTGTATAATCTCTCCCAGTCCTTCAAAAACTCCCATTTATTTCAAATTAATGTGTCCCCACCCCAAAAGAAAAAAAAAACAAAAACAACAACAAAACCAAACGCAAAAAGAATTTTTTGAATGGAATCTTCTAGAATCAGGTGTCATGTAATTCTTTGGAAAGATATAAAAGCTTCAACTTAAGAAATATCTGGATGTATACAAAGACTAAACAATTCTGAGGAAACACTCGTTGGGTAGAAGTTAGTAAAGACTTCTCTTTTTTTAAAAAAAACACTAGATTTTCTATGACTTGTAAAATCTGTAGGTGAATTTTTGTTATATTTTAACTGAAGAGGTTTTACTCACTAATCAGCTAAATATTTTTACCTGATGCAATTATCTCGAGCTAACTGAAGAATTGTTTAAATTTACTTCGTCACCCTCCATATTGCCCGAGGACTTTCCCAATCGATAGACGTTTTAGCCTCGTGTTTTGCCGTAAAATCGTCAGAAATCTCATGTGAAAAATTATCACCAGCTCATTTAAAAATAGGTTAAGTATAAGATATTACCATTAAGCTGGCATAAAAAAAATCTTTCTAGCAGTCCACTGTAGTTGCTAGGGAAGTAAAAAAAAAAAAAAAAAAAAAAGTAGGACAACGGACTTTAACTAAGTTAAAACGTAGGTTTAGATTTACTTCCCGATTTTTTTTTTTTTTTTTTTGTGACCCGTTGTTTATGAACAGTCAATATGACTGTTCGTGGTCGCATCTGTGTCAGGTACGCAGACCAAAAACAAACTCTGGGCCTGGTACAGCCACAATATACCACCCATGATAAAAATGTCCAATCTCAATATTACAAAACGTGGGACCCAGGCAACAAGCTTGGGTGTCATAATCGGCAGGTGCTATCCAGATGGGAGACCTGATCGTAATCCTGCAAATGTTGGCTGCTCTTTTTTTAGGTACACGAATGACGATATTAGCAACTACAACGATCAAAGACCAAAACGCAAAACATGGACCAGGGAAGACAATCATTTTGCACTACACTGCTATTTTAGGAGCAACCCTTCAGAAAGAGGGTATAAGAAAAGAATGATAGAGATCTGGCAATAATGTAGTAGTTTTCAAACTACAAGCCAAAGGCTTGCCGATCAAGTTAGAACAATAATAAAAAAAATGATGTTTTTCTGACCTTGAAATACTAGCAATACACCAGAAAACACAGACGCATAACAGTACAATTCCAAACACATCAAGTGGCGCCAACCAAAAACAACATATCAGAAATGAACTGCCAACTCTTGAAAATAAATACGCCACAGTACCAAGTAACCTTACAGAAACACTATCACAAGAACAACAGACAAATCTAGAAAACCTAAAAAGAATTATGAACAGTGTGAAGACCCCACTTCCATCATTAAGAAACATAGAATGGAGAACACTTAAAAAAGAAACAAACAGAATAAATCAAATGCTACCTTACATATCAACAAATAATATATCTTAATTAAATAATCTAATCCATGCAGGGGCGAAATTAATGTGTGAGAAAATTGGGATTCCCTCAAAATGTACGAAGAAACAGTATAAACCAGGATGGGAAGTTCGACTAGAAACCCAGATAAAAAATCTACGAAAAACAAGCCAAAATGGTAAAACAGAAAGATCCTAGAAAATGTGGGAAGAGAATGAAAAAGACAACACGAGAAAAAATAACAGTACAACTTGAGGAAATAAACCAGAAGGTTCTAGCAAAAGAAGGAAGAGTAAAGACATATCAACAAAGGGTAAAACAATACAGACAAAACAGGACATTCCAAAACAACGAAATAAAATTTTATCAACAATTGGAAGGGCATGACACAAAAACATACCAACAACCAGACGCCAGAGAAACCGAACGATTTTGGACGAAAATATGGCAACCCAAAAATCATAACGAAAAGGCTGAATGGATAAACGATATGACAACAGAACTAGAGGGACTCGAAGAAGGCCCCAACGCGGAAATACACATCGAATTACTCAAAAAGACTCTAAAAAAGATATCAAATTGGAAAACGCCAGGACATGATAGAATACATGGATTCTGGTTCAAGAAATTCACCTCCATTCACGACAAACTAGCACTAGAAATGAACAGATGTCTACAAGATGCATAAGTACCTAACTGGATGACCAAAGAAAAGACTAAATTGATCCAAAAGGACCCAAGTAAGGAACCGCCCCAAACAATTATAGACCCATAACTTGTTTACCGATGATGTGGAAAATATTAACAGCACAAATAAGGAAAGAGATTTACTACTCGCTAATAAGCCGCGGATCGTTCCCTAATGAATAGAAAAGATGTCGCAAAGGATAGAGAGGCACGACAGAATTACTCTACATAGATCAACACATCCTAAATGAAAGAAAGAACAGACGGACAAATCTAGCTATTGCCTGGATAGACTACAAAAAGGCATATGATATGGTTCCGCAAAGCTGGATAATAAACTGTTTCAAAATGTACAAAATATCACAAGAAACCATAAACTTCATCGAAAAAAACATGGAAAACTGGAGAGTTGAATTAACAGCAGGAGGAAAAAGCTTGGCTGAAACAAAGTTCTAGAGCGGGATTTTCCAAGAAGATGCACTATCACCCTTACTATTCATAATTGCCATGATGCCACTAAACCACATACTCAGAAAATGCACGGCCGGATACAAACTTAGTAGATCGCAAGAAAAGGTCGACCACCTAATGTACATGGATGACATCAAACTATTTGCAAAAAAATGAAAAAGAACTGGCAACCCTAATACACAGAGTTAGAATATACAGTCAAGACATAGGGATGGAATTTGGCATTGAAAAATGTGCTCTGCTCGTCATGAAAAGTGGCAAACGACATCTAACTGACGGAATAGAACTACCAAATCAAGACAAGATCAGAACACTCGCAGAAAACGGGACCTTCAAATACTTAGGAACCTTGGAGGCCGACACCATCAAAACGGTCGAAATGAAAAACAAAATTCAAAAAGAATATCTAAGGAGAACTAGAAAACTACTCGAGACAAAACTCAATAGCAGAAACCTTATTAAAGGAATAAATACTTGGGCTGTACCCCTCGTTAGATACTCGGGACCCTTTCTCAAGTGGACCAGAGATGAACTTAGACAAATTGACCAAAGAACAAGAAAACTAATGACCATGCACAAGGAATTACATCCCAGAGACGACGTGGACAGAATATATGTACCAAGAAAAAAGGGAAGAGGACTTGCAAGCATCAAAGACAGCGTTAACACATCCATTCAACGACTCGAAGACTACATAGAAAAACACGAACGATGACTGATTATGGCCATCAGAAACAATACTGACGACACGATAGATAACAGAATGACAAAAACTATGAAATAAAAATGGGAAGAAAAACAAATGCATGGGCGTTTTAAACGACTAATTAACAAAATCTCACACGACAAAACCTGGACATGGGAAAGAAAAGGAAACTTTAAGAAAGAAACAGAATCTCTCCTATTGGCAGCACAAAACAGCGCCATAAGAACCAATCATATCAAAGCGAGGATAGATAAGACGCAACAAAATAGCAAATGCAGACAATGCAGTGACCGAGATGAAACCATCAATTACATAATAAGCGAATGCAGCAAATTGGCACAGAAGAGGTACAAGGCTTGACACGACTGGGTGGACAAGGTGATCCACTGGGAAAAGTGCAAGTAATTTAGATTTTACCATACCAACAAATGGTATATGCACAACCCAGCAACTGCCCTAGAAAATGACACGCACAAACACCTGTGGGACTTGATATACAAACGGATCACCAAATCTCGGCTCGAAGACCAGACCTTATGAAAATCAACAAAAAAATAAAAATCTGCAAAATTGTTGACTTTGCTGTCCCGGCAGACAACAGAATTAAACTGAAAGAATGTGAAAAGTACCTCGAGCTTGCTAGAGAATTGAAAAAACTATAGAACATGAAGGTGAAAATTAAACCAATTGTGATTGATGCTTTTGGCACGGTAACTAAAGGATTATCAAAGGACCTAGAAGATTTAGAAGTTAGCGGTCGAGTGGAGACCATCCAAACAACAGCATTATTGAAAACGGCCAGAATACAGAGAAGAGTCCTGGAGACTTGAGGAGACTTGCTGTCACTCAATCTCCAGTGAAAGACCATACGCTGATGTGAAAAACTCTAATGAATAATAATAATAATAATAATAATAATAATAATAAAGGAGTATAAGACTAGATACGCCTGGGTAGACAATGTATCCACAGGGATATGTGCAAGAAATTTAAATTTCACCATACGAACAAATGGTATTTGCACAACCCAGCACCTATCCTAGAAAATAACACACATAGACTCCAATAGGACTTTGACATACAAATGGATCACCTAATTTCGGCCAGAAGTCCAGACCTAATAATAATCAACAACAACAAAAAAGAGAACTTAGAAAATTGTGAACTTTGCTGTCCCTGCTGACCACAGAATAAAACTGAAAGAATGTGAAAAGAAGGATAAGTATCTCGCCCTTGTTAAGGAACTGAAAAAAACTATGGAACATGCTGGTGACAATTATATCAATTGCGATTGGTACTTTTGGTACAGTAACTAAAGGATTATTAAAGGGACTGGAAAATTTAGGAGTTGGAGGACGAGTGGAGGTCATCCAAAATACAGCATTATTAAGAACGACCATAATACTGAGGAGAGTCCTGGAGACTTGAGGAGACTTGTTGTCACTCAAACCTCAGTGAAAGACCATCAGCTAAGACTGGTGTGAAAAACTCTCATGAGATAATAATAATAATAATAATAATAATAATAATAATAATAATAATAATAATAATGACTATAAAAGTTATGAGGTAATTTTTTAAAATTTTTAACAAAGAAATGTTTTGTAACATTACTTTATTATAAATTTAAGACATTGCCTCATTACTTTTATATTCTTGGACTGCAAGTTTGGGAAAAAAACAAATGAAGTTAAAATTAAGACATCAGATTACACAAAAAATAAAATTCAATAACCAAACAAAAAATCAGTGTCTTGACACATGAACAAAAATAAGTGAAAAAAATTGCACCCGTAAAACAAATCTGAATTTTTCAAGCAACATTTAATTTAAAATTAAAGTTATTGATTGATTCCACGCAATGAAACAGGATTAATTTCAATGAATTTTGGTAAACTTACGTGGATTCTCTACTATTTTTTTCTCGTCTCTTTTTTGTTTGGCCACATTTCTATGTCTTTACCTTTCTTTCATATTTTCTTTATTTCTCTCTCTCTCTCTCTCTCTCTCTCTCTCTCTCTCTCTCTCTCTCTTACTAGTTTCCTTTTCACTATTTTCCTACTTTCTTTCTCTTTCTCATTTAATACTTTCTTTTTTTGTGTGTATTTCTCTCTCTCTTTTCTGCTTTGCTTTTCTCAATTTATCTATCTACGCTATTTCACTTTCTCCCTCTTTGTCTTTCACTCTCTCCTTGCCTTTCTTTCTCTCTTTCTCACACACACACACACACACACACACACACACACACACACACCACTGCACACACACACACACACACACACACACACACACACACACACACACGCACATTTCATCTTTCTTTTATTTCGTTCTTTCTCTTCTGGTCTTTCTTTCTTCATTCTTATCAATTCTTTCTCTTCTCTCTCTCTATTTCTCTATCTCTCTCTGTTTGCTTCTCCCTCAATCTCGTCATTCTCTTTCTAACTTCCTATTTTTCCTTTTTCTTTTTCTTTTATTCTTCATTTCCATCACGTAACCCATCTTCTTCCTTTCCCTACATAACTTCATACTTTATTTATTATCTCTCTTTTTCTATTCTTCTTTTCTCCATTTTTCTTTTCTTTCTTTTCTTTCTCTTTTGACTTTTCTTTTTGTCCCTTTTTATTTTGCTTCTCTTGCAGTTTTCCATTCAACGTCAATTACTTTTGCATCTCTTAATCTGCTCTCGTTCAATCTACACTCACCGAGACGCGAACGTTTTTTTTTTTTTTTCTTTGAGGCGCCTTCATGAATAATGTTTTTTGATCACAATGTAATTTCTCATTAGTCTTCCGGTTGATGACCAAGCAGGTAGCATTAAACATTTACATTGAATGGTACCGAGATTCTGCGTTCAGAAACTTGAGATTAACATTCTTTCTGAAATTTGATATAATCTAAATTTATTAGCGATCTTAACTGAATTATGGTAGCTTGAATGTGTTTGATGGCATATTAAACCTTGCAGGTTATTCAATACCAAACCCCTCTTATATATATATATATATATATATA
>OY757916.1:66714676-66762176 GCA_963585895.1 Sepioteuthis lessoniana | reverse complement strand
CTTTTTTTTCTTTTGGGTCCCATTTTACGCCCTGTAGTCAGTTTGCTGGCATGTTCCGCAGTGTAACTTCACACATGTCATATTATCAACAAAATATACACTTCGAGAAAAAAAAATGTGTTCACTACTTTCCGTAATGTTCTTAGGGGAATAGTTTGATTAACCTTGTACCGAACTATGCTAAAAACAGCAAATATTAAGAAATGATTTTATACTACCGAACTTGTCGACCTATGCATTTAATTTAATAGACTATTTCTATTACTGTTTTATCTTTTTTTTTTCCTAATTTCCTATCTCTGCATTTTTTTTTTACTATTTTGGTCTATTTCTCTTTCAATTTTCATTGATTTATTTCTCTTACCATATTAATCTATCTATTTCTCTTATTTCATCTATTTTCCTAACTATTTTCGTATATTTACCTTACTTATCTATTTTTCTTACACTTTTCATCCTTATTTTTTACGATTTTCATCTATTTCTCCAACTATTTTTTTCTTTTTTCTTAATTTCTTGTCTCTATTTCTCTCTATTCTATTTTTTATCAATCTCTCTTACGATTTTAATCTATTTTTCCTTCAATTTCCATCTATTTCTCTCATTATTTTTAGTTATCTATTTATCTTTCTAATTTCATCGATTTTCTCTAATTATTATCATCTATCAATTTTTCTAACTATTTTCATCAATTTCTTTTACTATTTTTAATTATTTATCATAGTATCATTATCTATTTCTATTATTATAAGCATTAGATACCTTTTCTGATAAAAGAATAAAGAAAACTAAAGTCCCAAGTATTTAAAAAACCACGAAATGATTTTTTGCTGCTTTTTTTTTTTTTTTTGTTTTTTTTATATATTGTGTGCTCATGGAGTAATCGTTATGGTCGAAGGAAGTGCGCACGTCTACCCGAATTCACATCCTGAACGAGGCTGTTTATTTTTTATATACTTCTAATAACCTTGAGAAAGATATACATCCAGGTATTCCCCCTTAGACAATGGGAAAATAGTCGGGTAGACTGACTCTTTGACCTTGGTACGGCAACCAAACTTAGAGAAGGAAACGTCTGAATTCAAATCAATTGCAGACCTAAAGAGGGGTTGGCTCTTCTAGTCTATGTTTATCCAAGACACACCGCATTAGTAATGCCTCTACCACTAGATCAGGTTACGAGAATAGTGAATGAGTGAATGAGAGTGCATATATTTGCAGAGGCTACAAAAGATTCTGAGCTGGACGAATGCAAATTGACTTACTATTTTAGCAACTCTTTTAGATAGCACTATGAAACCGCCTTTAGAATCTCATTATTCGTTTCTGAATAAGATTTTGGAAAGATGGGAGGAACATTTATTTTTGTGTAATAGTTTTCATTTAAAAAATATTCCTATAAAAAAACAATTCCAGAACTTTGCCTTTCATTGCCACAAATGTTTTGTTGTGTTGATTGCCTGACGATTTTGCTTTGGTGTAACATTTCAGTTAACTCTGTAAACCAACCAATTAGAAACAAGCTGTGTATTTTTTTAAACATTTAGAGTGGAGGAGTCCCGGTGGTGTAGCAACTGAGGTGTTGGTCGTTGACATCGTAGTAAGAAAATTCGAAATCCAGTTGTTGTATATTGACCTACGACGCGGCCGGGCTGTCAAAAAAGGAAATGCACCTGTGTAAATAACAGGTGCATCCGGTCGAGGAATATCAGGATATTATAACCTTGACCGTGGACAGGTTGAATGAGTGCGATTGTGACGCTCGCAGGAAGAAGAGTGGGAGTCAAATCATTATATAACCCAGGTTAAGACAGGAAGTCAGAGTTAGGGTTCAGACGAGTTGGAGATAAGATGCGGTAGAGAAAACCAGCACCCAGAGAGGCTGGGCCTCCAGGCCCCCGGTTGAGCAGCTCAGGAGAACGGGAAAGAAACGTGGTTATGGCCAATAGAGTGGACGTCAATATGTTGTAGTTCTGTTCGGTCTCCAACTTCCTCTCGCACACAACCCTTTCAATAAAGTGACAGGTATATTTTTCTAAGAACTGTGTCGCTCGTCTTTATTGTGTCGTCGTTATGATCCTGCATGCAGATGTATATGTATTATGTTGCTATTTAACACAATCACCTTATCACGTTCAAATCTGATTAATACACTTGAGAAAGGTATGAACTCCTTTATTCCCCTCCAGCTATGGGTCAAATTGAACCACCACTTTTTTTTCAAAAATATTGCTTTGCTTTAAAATGACCCTGTAAGGTCAATTAGCCAATTAACAAAGAAACCAAACCAAACCAACCCAAGTTCTTATAAGCAGATATACATACAAGTAGATGTATATATGCACCGGACATTGGCATATGGTTAGAGTGTTCGTCGATAGTCCTTGGTTCAATCCCATGTCGAATCATACCAAAGCCTCAAAAATGGTACTTGATGCCTCCTCACTTAACACTCAACGTTATAAGGTACGGATCAAGGGTAAGATGGAGCAATGCAGGGAAAGGAGTAGCACCCACCCCTGCATCTTGGTATAGTAGCTATCTCAAAGAGAATTTTCGGGTCACCCTCGACTGTAGTCGCCAAATTTATATGTATATATAAGTTGATCGACAGTAGTCAAGGGTGACTCAAAAGCTCCCTTTTCATTAGCTACTACAGTGAGGTTTAGGAGAGGGCTCTACTCCTTACCCTGGATTGCTCTACTTACTCTTTATCCGTATCTTTTAATGCTTAGTATTAAGCAATGAGGCTCCAAGTAATACTTTTTGAGTCTTTGGTATAACTTGACCTGAGATTGAACCCCGGTCTCCCTGGCTATTGGTGAACACACTTTAAAATGAATCGGTCCACAAATGAATTTGAATGTGGTACTTAAGGTTTTTATTTCACATAATAATGCTCCACACGTGTTTCTGACTTCGTAGTCCTCTTCAGGAGACTAATAATATCCAGGGCGGTCTCTGCTTCTGGCTTTTAGAGTGAAAATTATTTTACCGTGATGATTGTTTTGATTGGAGTGAGATTGATTTATTAGAAGGCCTATTTTGTTTTATGTGTGTATTAACAAGAATGAACTTTACGTTTTGTGTTTGAGTGTGTACATTCGCAAACATGCACGTACATCCGGTTGCTGTTTTTTTCTCTTTTCTCTTTCTTTTTCTTCGAGTTGAATGGTTGTAAGAAAGTATTAATAGGTATTCAATGTACATCCGGTTATTGTATAAGTCCGAATTGTTATTGTATAAGTCCCAAACACGTGTGGAGCATAATCATATGAAATAAAACCTAAACTACCACATTCAATTGCAGACCTTGTTTTTTTTAAATATTTAGTTTTCTCTCATTGAATGATCAAAAATTTACACTCACACACACACACACACACACACACACATATATATATATATATATATATATATATTGTTGAGTTAAGTCTTATCTAATGACTATTTTTTTTTTTTGTAAAATGTAAAGGAAACTAGAAGTAAAATATCTGTCATGATGAAGTGGGTGATTATTTATCTAATCTAGGTTTTATCATGATCTACAGGCCAGTTTTGAGCACTTTTCTTCCTGAAAAAAAAAAGGTTTTCTTTTCTATGTAATAGCTTATATAAACTATATATATATATATATATATATATATAATTCCTAACTTTCTCTCTCAGTCTCACCAGCCCCCTCTCTCCATATATATATATATATATATATATATGGAGAGAGAGAGAGAGAATCTGTGAAGATAGCTTTGTTAGATATTTTCAAGATCTTCTGTAATTAACAAAATTGAACTGCTTGAGGATTTTCAATCATATACTTAGTAAATTGGCCGACCGCAGTCGTACGTCAGCCAAAGGCTCCCTTTCCAATAGCTATTACACCGAGGTGCATAGAAAGAAGCTACTTCTTTCCCTGGATTGCTACATTTACCCTTGTGTATTCACTATCCTAATTCAGATATATATGCTCTATCCACAATATTGAGTATGCTCTATTCAAAATAGAGTAAACTATATATATATATATATATATATATAGTTAATATCTAATCTATAATTCTGTTGGTGCGAAAAAAAGCAGATTGCGCAATATGCAAATTCTACTAAGTGAGATCTGGTAAAAAAAATTGTAAAGAGAAGCCGAAAAACACACGTTCTACTTGAAAATAACCAAGTATCCTTAATTGTTGGAAATTTATATAATCCAACTTAAAATATTTTATTAATTTTTTTTAACCAACGTAATACTTATTTTTCTTTTTTTGTTGTGTGAAGTTTTCTAACAAAACTGAATACATAGCTAAGTCAAATTTATATTGCACATATTCAAGTACTTATACACATATACACTTATATAAACCCAAATAAAAGCACAACTAAATTAATACTTAGCTTAGGTTTCTTTGTTGTTGTTTTTTTTCAAAGAATAGTTGACTTCGAAGTTTCATTACTTTTTTATGTTTAACGTTGGTTATTTGATGCGACGTCATTCCATGTCGAATAGTTTTTGTTGACTGTGACGTCATTTGTCATACGTGTCTTTTAAACAACGTCTGCTTATTTATAGTTATAAAATTAATATTTACACAAAGAGAGCTTTTTATTCTCAACCAATAAAAAACGTCCTTTTAATTATTCTTAAAAATTAATACTTGTAAGAAGTTATATTCATTTTATTTATTTATGTAAATTTTGTACTTTTGTTTTATATTTCAAAATTATATTGAAGGAATATTTATTTCGAACATAATGTCTAGTGAAAAGAAAAAACATCGACAGATTTACCAAAGCTAAAACGTAATAAAGTGCTCATGGGCATGTAGGAATTAATTTCATAATATTCCTACACATATGTATATATATATATATATATATATATATATTCTTAAGTCTATGAATTGACTTAAAAGGAATAATACATAAAGAATATATTGTATTAATATATTTTAACGGGGTGCTCAATGCACGGCTCTCATTATATAAGATTATGTAAATATGTATTTTTTTAAAATCCGAAATATATCAATAATATTAGATAAAACCCAACCGATAAGATCCATTATAATCTTTATTTATCTATGGTTTAATATATATAGATATATTGATTTATGATTACCTAAATGTCTAACTTAAGGTAAATATTAATCCCAGACATTAACGGAAAAACTAAAATCTTGTACTCCATCTAATGAAACACTCTTTTCATTCAAAGGTCTGTTGAAATAAATTTATAATGGATCTTATCCGTTGAGTTTTTTCCTAATATGATAGATAGATAGATAGATTGAAAATCATATTAGGTATTTGCAATAAGGATATAAATCTGAAATGAATTGACCTTGCATTTCATACCACGGAAAATTGATAGGTCATGTAGCAATGTCTCTACAACTTTCGCTGGGCAATTGTCTAGCAACTGGAAGCGGAGACATTCACCACAACCCTTCACTACCTTTTAAATTATGTAAAGCCCGGGTTTCCAATACTCCTCTGCTAAAGATAACGGTTCTGTAATATCTTGCTGTTTGCATCATTTAAGCTACAATCATATTCATGTAAAATAAGCTATACAAATATCTTAAAGGAATTTTATGTATTTTTCTTTTCTCTTCGTTTCTTCGAATATAAATTTATTCTTTTCTTCTTCTTTTTTTTTTTTTTGGCAACGTTTTTCGACTTTTCATTGACCCAAATGAATATCGGCGGGACCAAACATTTGTATTCCGCTCAAAGTGTCGACTCTCAGCCTCACGTTGCTGATTGTCCAACTATAATTTCATCAACGTTCCTGCGTTCAATCGTGAGAGGATTT
The DNA here is from genome assembly GCA_963585895.1 of Sepioteuthis lessoniana. Taxonomy (NCBI): domain Eukaryota; kingdom Metazoa; phylum Mollusca; class Cephalopoda; order Myopsida; family Loliginidae; genus Sepioteuthis; species Sepioteuthis lessoniana. The sequence goes on along the minus strand of OY757916.1, from coordinate 66,756,364 downwards.
TCCGCCCGATGTGTACAGCCGTCTGTTGCCAAGTGTTCTTAGTTAAAGGCCTAACGAATGAGAGGGACTATTTCTGCATTGATCGAAAAGAAAAGGTTAAAACGCTGTTATCAATAAATGTAGAAAAAAATCATTAACCGATTATGATGGAATTTTTGTTTTTCTTGCAAACATATTTCCTGTATATGGCTGCCAGTTGTCTGCACAACACAAATTTCTATAATGAACCGATCCACTTGACGTATTAACGACTATTTACTGTTGCTTACTTATATCAAAATTGGGCTATTGGTATAATAGTTAAAGTGTTCACCAATGATCCAGGAGACCGAAGTTCAATCCCAGGTCGAGTCATATCAAAGACTCAAAAAATGGTACTTGATGCCGCCTTGCTTAACACTCGGTACTATAAAGTTCGGAACAAGGATAAATTTGTGTAGTCCAGGGAATGGAGTAGCGCCCTCCATTACAATTCGGTGAAGTAGCTAATGAATGGTAAGCCTTCGGGTCGCCCTCAACTGCGGTTGCTAACTTTACTTTACTTATATCATATATACGGGAATAGATAAATATTAGGTATATATATTTACTCTGACGTTCACATGATTAAGATGTGATATAAGGTCAATTTTTGTGAGCTGACTTTTTCTTCTCGGAGACCGGTAACCATACCAAGGTGAAAGAACCCAGTGTGCCCAACAATTTATCCATAACTGGAGAGAGAAAAGTTGGATACATACCTTTCCCAAGCGTATAAGCAAAATGTAAAATGCGAACAGCCGCGTCAGTATTTGAACTTAGGTCACAGTGTTCATTTCCTACGATGATAACCATCACACCACGAGCGCCTTCCGATAGTAGAGTAGACTGGCTTCCCTAGCTTTGGTTAAGCAACCAGCCTTGGAGAAAGAGACCTCTGAATTCAGACCTGCTTTATTCTATTTACAAATTGTTCCAGAGTTACTTCCTGACCGCGACGTAAGCGATGAGTAAATATCTACTTACATTATGAAAAAGAAAAAAAAACGTTTGTGTGTGTGTGTGAGAGAGAGAGAGAGAGAGAAAGAGAGAGAGAGAGAGACTCCCGTCAATTACATTCTTATAAAGTTAAATAATCCTGAATTTTCTATTCATCCTGGGTATGAACACTCCTCCTCCTCCTTCTTTGTTTAATGGTATAGCTACCTTCACATGTTATTTAAACCAAAGCCATCCCTGTAGAATAACTGGAGTTGTAATATTTCACCAAGAGCTGGGGAGACCAAGGGGTTAATACCTTTCCCCGAGGGTATTAATTCAAAAGTAAACGTAATAACGTGACTGGATAACTAAGATGTCGCATTCCAGCTCTTTCGCCGTTTGGCAACTTTACTACCAAAAATAGCTAGAATTTGCTAATTCATCATATTCTTTAAAAATATATGCGTGATGTTTTTTCATCTTATTTGAAGAAGATGATCTTGTTTATCCATTGGACGCCTCGAACTAGGCTATCAAACTAATTCTAGTGATTGTCTTTAATTGGAATCATTTTGAGATGAGGCTTCTTAATCTGAGAATTAATTTTTTTTAAAAATTTATTGCGGACTTTTTGTCCTGATCTTGGTAGTTTTGTGTTGTTGCTTCTTTCACTACGTTTCAAAAACGTGGTGCGATAGAAAACAACTTTGGAAGGCAGTAATTACTGGGGATACGGTTACAAGACTCAGCATTCCTATCCGAGGTCGCGGTAAAATCACCTGAAGAAGGCCAGAGGTGAAATTTGGCCGAAACGTAGTGAAAAAAGAAACAACACAAAACTACCAAGATGAGGACAAAAAGTCCGCAATAAATAAAAAAAATTAATTCTCAGATTAAGAAGCCTCATCTCAAAATGATTCCAATTAAAGACAATTACAAATTTGGTACGGACCCGACTATGGAAGACCAGATAAGGAGAACAAATAATTGGATTTATAACAACAAAAAAAAATCCATCCTTGATCGCCCTTCGGGACCCGTGGCGCAGCGGATAGAGGCGTTGAGTCTCTACGGTTCCAGGTGAGCATTGTCAGAAGATAGCGGTTTCAAATCCTACCCAAGCCGGCAAGAGGTTTACTTGATTAAAAACGTGGTGCGATAGACAACAACTATGGAAGACAGTAATTACTGGGGATACGGTTACAAGACTCAACATTCCTATACGAGGTCACGGTAAAATCACCTGAAGAAGGTCAGAGGTGAAATTTGGCCGAAACGTAGTGAAAGAAGAAACAACACAAAAACTACCAAGATGAATAAATTGAAATTGAAAAAAAAATGAATACTAGTGAATTGGATTCTCAATTTATAACTCATAATTCTGACTTACAAAGCTTAGAAAAAAAATTAACTTGCGACATGCTTAGTTACCGTACTAAAAATTTATCGAAATTATTGAAAAAAATATTAGACATAAAGGCACGAGAATTTAAAAGTTTGTGTTCAGTAACTTGGCAATGTTATTACTTAACCCCTCGGCCGGAGACAGAATTTCGAAGTGGAGTAAAGCTGGGATGAATTTAGAATTTTTTTTCTCCGAAAATTGTTGTATAACCAAAGCAAAAGAATCCAATCATTTTTTTTTTCTAGTATTTACCTATTGCTTGCGTGACAACAAATGGATGCCTTTTTTTCCGGGGTATTTTCCTCAAATTTATATTTAATTATTTGCATATTTTCTGCAACTTAAATATGGTTGCTTCCTCTGCATCTTTGTATGGGTCTCACTTGCACTGAAATTAGGAAAGAAATCTGAATTAGTCTTTTTTTCTGGTTTTATAAGAAGTGAAATACCGAACCATTGGTCTAATGAGTAGAGTGTTCGCCGGTGGGCCAAGAGACCTGGGTTCAATCCTAGGTCGAGTCATACCAAAGACTCAAAAAATGGCACTTGATGCCGCCTTGAATAACACTCAGCATTATAAGGTAAGGATAAAGAGTAAAGTAGAACAATCCAGGGAAACGAGTAGTATCCTTCTCTAGACCTCGATGTAGTAGCGATTTAAATGGGAGCCTTCGACTCCGGTAGACAACTTTACTACAACTTTACTTGCAAGAAGTGATAGTGTATTACCTCAACAAAAATGTTCACCCATGGCTCTCCTTTCTGGATGAGGCTGAGAACTATTTGAATAACCAACCTATCTATCCACTTATCTATCTATCTACCTACAAGGTTAGTTGAACAGAAATTTATATAGAAATCTGAGTTATTTTTTCGAGTCTTCTAAGCATTTGTCGTGTATTTCTACAAAAACGTTTAGCTTTGACTTTTCTTTCTGGATGTGGCCAAGAACATTTTTCAACGACGCCGTTATCTTCATCGACAGAACAATCCAGGGAAACGTACTTAACTGAGACGTACCTTATTAGTCTAAGTTTTTTTTATCAATATTATCATTTACTAAGTTTAGTTTAGCTTAGTTTATCAAAGAGCAACTGATATGGATTTGGTTTGGTTTTACGGTACATCAACTATTATAGTTTATTTAATACCAATTCCTTTTTATAGATACATATTAAATATATGTGATTTGTAAACGTCTCGTTAATAACACAATTTATTATTTTGTAAGTAAGTAACAATAAAGTTGGCGACCTTTGTCGAGGGCGACCAGAAGGCTTTCTTTTCAATAGCTACTACAGCTAGGTGTAGGGGGGTGCGCTATTCTTTTCCCTGGATTGCTCCACTTTACCCTTGATACGTACCTTATATTGCTGAGTGTTAAGCAAAGAGGTATCAAGTATCATTTTTTAAGTCTTTGGTATGACTTGACCTGGGATTGAGCCCAGGTCTCCTGGCCCACCGGCGAACACTCTACTCATTAGACCAATGGTTCGGTATTTCACTTCATAAAACACAGTTAAATGATTCCAAGTACTGCTATGTAATACCTATTATTAGATTTAGACACACAAAAAATTTCAAGTATTGTTTTTTAATACTAATAGTTCTATCCAACATTATCTAATCGTTTGCACAGAGTTAAATGGTTCCAGGTACTGCTATGTATCACTAACAATTTAATTCGTAGCAATAAATTGTTTACATGCAATTAAATAAGCAAAGAGTTCTATTTTAACTATTCAGTTTACTGTAAACCATTTGTTTGCACTCAGTTTAAATGTCAAACATTAAAAGGATCCTATCAGGTGCTACCACTCTAAATCAGAGAGGACCTGGGAGCGATGGCAATGAAAGGGTACTCTATATTTCCCAAAGCTCCAAGACTGGAGCCTCGTGATCAGATATTTAATGTCATATCCAGAATACTCGTTAGGGGAGTTTTACCCGTCTCCGAGGATGCAGTCGGTGTATTTACAGGCTGACAGATATGGGTCCCTCAATAGGAATCAAACTTGCTTTCAATGGTTGGCTTGTATAGCAGATAAGCTATAAAATCATGCGAGATGCTTTGTTTATTTATCCATCTTATCGAGTTCGTTACTTTAAAGTGCCCGTGGTGTAATGATTATCGTCTTAGGAAATGAACACGGCGACACAAGTTCAAATCCTGGACGAGACTGATTGTCTTTCACATAGTACTAATACCCTTGGGAAAGGTATGAATCCAATTATTCTCTCTCCAGCTATGGGTAAATAGTAGGGCAGAGTAGATTCTTCAGCCTTGGTGAGGCAACGAGTCTAGGAGAAGGAAAAATCTGAATTCAAACCTGTTAAACTCCGCTTAAAAGTTGACCTTGTGTCATATCCTGCCCGAGCGGAGGGGTTGGTAAATATGGTTACGTTAAGCTTGCTTCTGTCAAACAAAAATAGTTACAAGACGTATTGTATGACGTCATATCGACGATCTGTCTCGTTAACACGTCCAGCTAGATGAAATTTCACGCAAGTTATCTCGTCAACTGGTTCAAAATGGTTTAAAGATTTATATTGCTATGACCCGATTCACAAATAACAGATCAGGAATAATGGTGAACATTTAAATGAGAAAATCACGTTTAAATTATGCGATAAAACAGCTAGCGTGAGTAGATCGTCTCAAGAAGAATGTGGTTGGGTGAGGTTATTGCACACAAATGTAGTGTTGTATTGCTCAGCACATAACAAGCTAATCAATCACTTACATTTGCTGTTTGTTGTGATAAAGGATTTGAAAACATGCAATAGTTCCTTTGCCGTGATGTCGCACTCCCAATTGCATTGTCTTTGATTATTGTAGAGAAAACAAAGATAGTCATTAAAGATTCGATTAGAATCCATCCACAAAGTTATTTACTGGGTGTGATTTGGTTTTTAGAACAAGTGCACGTTATATACTTAACTGGACTAAAACGCAAACCTGTAAACTCCAAGTCTTAATGTTCAAAGATATATTTAACAAAATTTACGTGAGACTTATCCGGATATGAAATTTAAAATCTGATGGAGAGGCTCCAGTCTTGGAATTTGGGAAATGTGAAGTTCTTATTCATTACTATTACTCTCAGGTCCACTCTGAGCTGGAGTGGTTGCACCTCTTAGGGATCCATCAATCGGTCAAACAGAAGATTTTAATCATTTTCTATTCTTGAAAATATTTAACTGTGTCCAAACGAATGTATAAATTTGAATAGAATTATTAGTGGGTACAGTCGGCTGGAGCTGTAGAATACATCGACTGCATCTCTGCAGAGGGGTAAGACTCCCTCAACGAGTGACCTGGATATGACACTGTATAATCTGATAGTAAGGCTCCAGTAATGCTGGGGATTTGGGGAATGCAGAGTACCCCTTCATTGCTATCACTACCAGATCCACTCTAGCCCGGAGCGGGAGCTTCTGATAGGATCCGATCTATGGGTCAAATAGAACTAAATTGTCTGCTATTGCTAAACTGAATTGTTTAAAATAGGACTGTTTATATGTACAAAAATGGATTTGGCATTAAATAACCTACAATGGTTGATGTGCCATAAAACCAAACCAAACCAAACGAAACCAAAGGATTATTAGTGTTGGGCAGCAAGACGTAAAACGATTTAGGGTTTTAGATATGACATTAAACTGCATCGGATGGTGCAGCTCAAGTCCTGAAGTTTGGTAATGTGGAGTACTCCTTCATAACCTTTACTCTCAGGTCCACTCTGATCTAGAGTGGTAGTAGCTGTTAGAGTCTCATCTATGGGTCAAATAGAATAGTTCAATCTTTTAGTAACGATTATAATTATTAATGAATTGAAACTTTAGAGATGTGTGCAAGTTGCAGGTACTTTGTAAATACATGTTTTTTTTTTTTGTGTAAGAGGGTAATTCTTGAAACAATTTAACTGTGGGCAAACAGATAAACTCTTGCAAATAAATAATAAAGTTATCGACAAACTATTTGCTTAGAAATCCCACATATACGCATTCACACACACACACACACACACACACACACATATATATATATATATATATATATATACAGAGAGACAGAGAGACACTATCGACCAAATTTTTAAACCACACAGAATTTTTTCTCAAAGTTCAACATAAATGCTTATTTTTAATTGATTGTAAAGTTAGAAGTGAACTGCCCAATAATAACCTAGTGTTATTTATATATTAGTATACTGTTTGGGAACCACTTCCATGGACATACTTTTTTAAGTTACTAAAAAGGATTCTGAGAATTTGCTCTAATGTAATAAAAGCTCTTGTTGGATTCTATGATGATAATGAAATATGAATATTCTTTAATCAAAATCATAATTATTTTATATTCATTTTGATTAAATTATCGCATGATTGCATGTAAACCTAGAAAAATAAATGTATTTATGTCGCATGAAGCCTTATTCTTTTTTCAAGTTTAAAGAAAAAATGTTGTCCCAAACTTTTTGTCGGTAATATATATATATATATATATATATATATATATATATATATATATATATATATTCAATTACATGGATGCTTGAATTTATATAAAAACTAATATATATTCATTTATCATTATTTTATATAATAGCTCTATCACAGATATTGAGCACTCTCTAAATACACCCCATTTAGTTTGCCTCTAACCCACCAAGTCAGATAAGGACAACCATATTATTTTATTCTATTTTATTTATTTCGAAGGCTATTGCAGTGCAAAATGATTTTTCAGGGTCTAATTAGTTTCGATTGTAGACAACTTCCTCATCAAAGCCTTTTATAATATGAACTCGGTGTTTATTCAAATATTTTGGACGTTGTAAACATGGTTTCACGTGGGGTGTTACAACGCTATGTTGGGTGTTGTAACCATGGTGGCACGTGGTGTGCTAGAACGCTATGTTGGGTTTTGTAACCTTGGTGCCACTATACGGAAGAGACGTGATTTCAGTTTTCCTAATTACGTCTCTTCAGTTATCCTCAGTCACGTTTCTTCAGCATGATGTTTAAATACTCCTCGTGGCACTATGTTTACATTACCCAACATAGCGTTCTAACACCACACGTGACACCATGTTTACAACGTCCCCAAAACATTGGAACATACAATCCCGAGTTCATATTAAAAAATGTCTCTGATGGTGAAGTTTTCTATTTCGAAATTAACAAGACCCTGAATAAATATTTAGCATTGCTATATCCTTTAAAATAAGTACTATATATATATATATATATATATATATATATATATATATATATATATATATTTAAAAGTTATCCCTTATTTCTATTTACGTTTTGACTTTTACAATAAACAAACACACTCATCGATCCAATTGGTTGGTGTTGTAGAATGCACCGACTGCATCCCTACAAAGGGGTAAGAACCCGCCACCAACGAGTGTCCCGGATATAATATTAAAGCATCTTATGACGAGGCTCCAGTCAGTAAACTTCTGGGGAATATGGAATGCCCATTCATTGTCATTACCCCCAGGTCCACTCTGATCCAGAGCAGAAGCACCTGATAGGATCCTATCTATGGACTAAACAGAACTGATTGACATTTGAATTGAGTGCAAACAAATGACATGCTAAATTGAATAGTTAGAAATCGAACCGTTTGTACTTTTAACTGTTTGTAAACAAATGATTGATGTTTAATTTAATTATTAGTAATACATTACAATACTTGGAATCATTTAACTCTGTGCAAATTAATGAGTAATGTTGAATTGAATAGTTAGAAATCGAACCGTTTGTACTTTTAACTGTTTGTAAACAAATGATTGATGTTTAATTTAATTATTAGTAATACATTGCAATACTTGGAATCATTTAACTCTGTGCAAATTAATGAGTAATGTTGAATAGAATTATTAGTATTTGATAGCAATGATTTAAACTAATTAACTTTGCATAAACAATAGTTATTCTACTTTGCAAACAAATTAGTTCTAACTAATTTAAAAATGAAATTACCGATCAATTAATCTCTTACCTGTTATACACATCTATCTAAATGTGTGCAAAGAAATGACTGATGTTAAATTTTTATTGTTACATAGAAAAACTTGAAAAAATTTAACTTTGTGCAAAAAAAAAGAGTTACGGTTCGTTTAAAAATTAACAAAATTATTTTACAAATCATAAATATTTGATATATATGTACGAACATGATTTAGCAATAATAAAGTAAAAGTAAAATTGTCTCCCTTTAGTCGAGGGTGACCTGAAGGTGACCCTTTTCGATAGCTTCTACACCAAGGTGTAGGGGAGGGCGCTACTTCTTCCCTCGATTGCTTCACTTTACCCTTGATCCGTACCTTATTATGCAGAGTGTTAAACAAGGAGACATCAAGTACCATTTTTTGAGTCTTTGGTATGACTCGACCTGGGATTGAACCCATGTCTCCCGGGCCATTGGCGAACACTCTAACCGCTAGGCCAATGTCCGGTACTAGCATTAAATAACCTACAATAAGTATATGCCATAAAACCAAACCAAATCAAACAAAGCAAAACAAAACAAAAATCATGCTTATATATATATATTTTTTTTTCCCCACAAGTTAAGCCTGTTAGCATCATAGTGGACGTAATGCAAGGCGAGTGAACCCAACAACGTTTCAACGGCGCGCTTCACCAGATGCTAGGTAGACGAATCCCACAGATCAACGGCGAGGATCAAATAATGCAGTCAGGGAACTATTGCTATTCATTTTTTATGGTGTCGTCTAATAATGAGGTTAAAATACAACCATCGAACGATTACCATGACTTTAACTCAAACCACATGTCCAAACCGCATCACCTTTTGCGCAGGTAAAAAGGGGTGCGTTCTGTGGAGATGGGAGATCTGGCGACAACTTGTCAAACAGAAATGGGGGACACCTAACGAACTTCACACTAGAAAATGGATTAACATGCCTTGATACTAAATTTTAGAAAAGAAAGGAAAAACTATGGACGTACACTTACGCAAACGTCACTAAAATACAAATAGATTATATCCTCATGAATAAAAAATGGATTGACAGTGTTTTGATTTGTTACGCATATTCCTCTGTCGAAGGTGTATCTACAGATCACCAAATTGCCACGACAAAGATATGTCTGAGTCTACATAGGAATACGACGCAAACAACCACAACCGCACACTATGGCTGGTCCCTGCTAAACAATAGGGATATTAGCGATAAATATTGAATAACAATAAGAAACAAATTCTACGCATTTCAGGAAATATAAGAAACTCTGAGTCCGTAAGATGAATATAAGAACTTCGTCAATGCCCACATGAAAGCGGCAGCAGAATGCTTACTAACCAAACTAAGAGCAAAACTTAAAAGTTCCGTGAAGACATTAGCAGTTAAGGAAAAAACGTTTGGTTTAGTTTGGTTTCTTTCTTTATTGGCATATCAACCTTTGTAGGTTATCTAATGGCAAATCCTTTCTCTTAGAACAACAGTAGTGGTACTATTTAACCCATAGCTAGGAGGATAGAGGGGTTCATACCTTCCCCAGGGGTATTTGTCAGAAAGTGAACGTAACAGCACGACTGGAGTTCGAACTCGCATAACACGATTCCGTAGTCCATCGCTTTAACCATTTCATCACGAGGAGACCCCTCAAGAAAAAATTTGATGTCGTGAGAACCGCATCCCTATGCAAGAAAAAGAACCCAACTAATGCCAACACTCAGAAACATAAGAAGTCACAAAGTGAAAACATTAAAGCATATCTTAAAGAACAAATAATAAATCCAAGACCTGATTAATAAGATTAGTAACTCGGTTGGATATAGACAATCTCGGATAGCATGACCAACAGTAGATCAAGGAAGTAGAAAAAAGAGCACAATGAGAGATAAACTAAAAGCTGCCAGCCCAGAAGAACGAGTACACTTGTGGAAAGAGCATTTTAAGAATCTGCTTGGAAAATTCCCCAAACTACGGATGAAACTATCACGAAAATTATTAATTATCAACTATACGTCAAACTAGGCAAGTTTACGTAAGAAGAACTTGACGTAGATTCTAACAAAAATTAGACATGAAAAGCTGCAAGTCTTGATGAAATAACTCCGATACTGTAACACCGTATATAACCACTGGACAAAAGGCTTCATCCTCCCTTTCCACAGGAAGTGTGACTTTGGAAAAGCCAAGAACTACCGGGGTATAACCCTTACTTTCATAGCGGCCAATATTTACAATGCTCTACTTCTTAAACGAATTTACTCTGAAATTGAGAAAATTCATAGGATGAACCAAAATGGCTTTTGGAGACATCGATCCACAACATCACACATTTTGACAATCCAACGAATCTTAGAAGTTGTTCGTGCAAAAACCTTCAAAGCGACACTATGATTTATAGATTTCTTCAAGACATTTTACTCCATACACAGAGGGAAGATGGACCAAATACTTCTAGCTTATAGTCTCCCCAAAGAAACCGTCGCAGCAATAATGAAGCTCAATAAAAACACAAAAGTAAAAGTTCGCTCATCGGATGGAGACAGGCGTCTTTGAAATTGTCGCAACTATGCTACAAGGGGACACGTGAGCCCCATACCTGTTCATTATCTGCCTAATCTACGTCCTTGGAATGTCGATATATTTAATGAAAGAAAATGGCTTTACTCAGTCAAAGCAAGAAGTAGACGCTACGCCGCACAAACTATTACGATTACTCTGATGACATAGCGCTTTTGGCAAATGCACCTGCCCGAGCCGAATTCCTGCGGCATGTCTGGAACGGGCAGCAGGTGCCATAGTCCTCCATTTAAATGCAGAAAAAAAAAACAGATTTTATGTGTTTTAATCAAAAAGGAAGTAAACGGTGTTTCACTTTAACTTGAGTACAAGTTCGCCTACATAGGAAGCAACGTCTCGTCTATCGAAAATGACATTCATAGGCGACTAGCGAACGCATGGTCAGCTATCGATAGGATATGGAAGTAGGACCTATCCGATTAAATAAAACGCAGTTTTTTTTTCCAAGCAGCAGTCGTGTCAATACTAAAATATGGATGTACCACTGGGACGCTGACTAAGCGTATGATGGAGAAAAAGCTTGATAGCAATTGTAGAAAAATGCTGCCAGCTTTGTTGAACAAGTCCTGAAAGCAGCATCCGACAAAACAGAAGCTGCACGGCTACTTACGACCCATCTCGAAAACCATTCAAGTTCGACGAACAAGACATGCGGGACACTGCAGCGATAAGTAATGTACTCCTGTGGACCACTTCACACGGACGAGCTAGTGTCGGGTAATCAGCAAGAACCTATGTACAACAGCTCATTACTGTTACAGGATGTAGCCTGGAAGACCAACCGGAAGTGATGGATGATAGAGACGAATGGCAAGAGAGAGCCATGGAAGTCTGTGCGAGTGGCACGCCATGATGACGATATATATATATATATATATATATATATATATCGGTCGAAATATTGTGAATATGGCAATAAAGAAAAGCTTCTAAGGGACAATGATCTTGTGACTGCTCATTCAATCCTGACTACAAGCGAGTAACAAACGAGAATACTTAACACTTGTACCCTGTTATGGTTAACGGAATTAGAGCAAGCGATCTCCTTGGATTAAATAAAGGACGAAGTTTGCCGTTAGTAGGCATTCGTGTTCGACAAGAAACACCTGAAGAAGGCCGGGGAACATATCAGCCGAAACATTATGGATGTAGCAATAGATATGAAGACAATAGTCCAAAAATGATAAAAAAGACAGTAGTTGTGTCTTTTAGTAAACCACTACGTGACAGAGGTGAAGTTGTTTTTGACTTTCCTATATGTTCGAAAGTGAAAGTTATAGCATAACTGGAGTTCGAACTAAATTTACCCCGATATCAAAGTCCAGCACGTTATTAGCTGCTCCACGGGGACTATGAACGAAAGAGGGGAAAAAAGAAAGCTTATGAAATAGACATTCAACCATGGGAGCTCTCTTCCTATAACTCGCATTCTTTGAAGCTATTTGGTGGAGTAGACAAGTCATAGGTTTTTTTTATAATCTTTATATTCATTATATTATTTATTATATGATCAATGATATTACTTGTTGTTATTTATCTCTGATTGAACGAAATTCCTTCCTTTAAAGGTATGAGAATTTTACATGAATAATGGTATTTATCGTAGTATTTATCGTACAACGGTATTATCTGCCGCTTTAAACATCTGCTGGGTGTGTTGTAACTTTTCGTCGCTGATAAGGAAGGATAACTTTTAATGCAAGTTTTAAGGTTATTTGTGAGAGTAATTTCGCTCCTTCACCATTATTTGTAAGGCTCACTCAACAAAGCAAAGAAAAAAGTGTCAAAGTGATCTTTGACCCAGAAAATGTTGTATTGTTAAGAAAATTTCACACACTATATTATGATTAATTGTTCGTTATATATATCTCCTTCGATTTTTATTATCGAGTCCTGGATATGACTTAAAGCTGCATCTGATGTTTAGGCTCCAGGTTTTCTGCTATGTTGAGTAAGCCTTCATTACCATTACCCATTAGGCCTACTCTGACCCGGAGTGGTAATGGTCACATCTATGGATCAAACAGAACTGTTAAATCATTTACTAAGTATTATCATTACTTAATTAAAAACCATAGAGCTTATGTTTAAAGGAATACTTCAATTCATTAAGTATTTCTATGTCATAGAAATAATGTTAGATAAGAATATTTAAAACCTAACATGCATTTTGGTGTGGTTTCTTTTGGTTTTATGGCATATCAACCATTGTTGCTTATAAAATGCCAAATCCATTTTATACATATAAAACAGTTCTCTCTCAAACAATTCAGTTTTGCATCAGTATAGTTTTTTTCATACACAATTAAATGTCAAAACAGTTCTATTTCAAACGATTCAGTGTAACATAAGTACACAGTTTAGCTCTATTTGAACCTATCAGGTGCTACCGCTCCGGGCCAACGTGAACCTGGGAGCAATGGCAATGAAGGGGTACTTCTCATTCCCCAAAACTCCAGTATTATTGAATTCTTACTATCAGATTGTTTATTGTCATATCAGGACACTCGTTAGGGTGGGGTCTTACTTCTCTATAGCCCTGGTCGACTGGGCCTCCTATTATTTATAGAGTAATCGTTTTTGACATTAAATAAACCGTAAGTAGTTGAAATGTCATTAAGCAAATGAAACAAATCAAACCTATTTACTATCTTCTCACATCAAATTTTCAATTCAGAGTTTTCCTTCTCCTAGACTAGTTGCTTCACCAGACTGAAGAACCTAGTCTGCCCAACTATTTACCCATTGCTGGAGGGAAAATAATTGGATTCATACCTTTCCCAAGGGTATTAGTGCTATGTGAAATGCAATCAATCTCGTCCAGGATTTGAACTCGTGTCACCGTGTCCAATTCCTGCGACGATAACCATTACACCACGTTAGTTCCCAAAAATAACCCACAATGTCGGCCGGGACTGTAAAATAAGCTGACTGCACCTCTATAGGGGAGTAGGATATTATCCACAAGATGGCCATCGGTTGAATTTGGGTGATGACCCGTAAGGTTTGAGGAACTTGTTTGCTGATCTGATCGTAACCAGACAACCGAAGCGATCACGGGAACGGCAACACATTACTTTTACCTTTACTGGGTAAGATGGGTAGTTGGAGAGGCTGGTCATGTCATGTCAAAGAAGCTATATGACTGTCCCGATGGTATTCTTCAAATTGCTCTTGTAGTAAAGGTATACCGAACCCTAATTTTTCTTTAAGATTCTACGAAGCGTTGGCAGAGAGTCAATGTCAGTGAGATAGTATTACTTGAAAGCATTTAACTGTGTGAAAACAAATAATTTATTCTAAACAGAATTATTCATGTTTAATAGAGATATTTGAAAGCATTTAACAGTTTAGTAAATACAATTATTACTGTCAAATAAGAATACTAGAAAAAATTTAACCCTGCGCAAACAAATGAGCTTTAACTCGTTCAAAAGTAAAGTTCCCTATAATCTCTTCACATACAAGTTATATATATATATATATATATATATATATATATATATATATAATTGGAGGAAAAACTCTGCTGATCCCCAATTGGGTATTATAAATATAGATAAGTCGCTAGCCACTCCATATAATTAACCAAACTCTTCAGCTAGACATCACATAATGGAGAGAATAAAAGTATAAAAATATTCTTTCACTGGGTTCTTACTTATTATAAATGACGATTCGTTGATTTTTTTTCCAATTATATGAACTGGCTTTGTGTAAAATTTATAAATTGTTTTATTGATCATCGTACATTGAGTACTCCTGGAGATTAATAAGAATCTTCATATATATTCTTAAACTGATTCATTCCCAACTAATTCATATATATATATATATATATATATATATATATATATATATATATATATATATATATTGCTGTTTTTCATGCTTATAAACTCTTGAAACTTATTTTCGCTGTAAGTTGAAGGCATCCTCAAAATGATATACAATAACATGCATAAATAAGTACATTCCTAACAAACTTTTTTTCCCATAAAATATTAATTTTCTTCTAAAACAAATATTTTTTCTCATAGAATTTTGTAAAATAATTGATTTTTTTTTAATCATTTTCTTTTTATCAAAATCAATATCATTGAAATTGCAAAGCTGGCTGAAACTCTGCTTTTACCTTTACCTAGATTGCTAGTTTCCTCAAGACTAGAAAAACCAGTCTGCCAAATTTTTCAATTTCTAGCCGGGAATGGTAAAGAAAATATGGATTCGTGCCTTTCCCAAGGCAGTATAGCGAAATAATACTCTAACCGTCTCTTCCAGACTTTGAACATATGTCACCGATTTCCCGGGACGATAAACGTTATGGTAAGCATGCCTTCAGGCAAAACCTTGCACTATCAAACGGTGTTTTTGTGTTGCCTGTATTTGCATTGAAACTTTTTAGCAGAAATAAAAATACATAGCATTCCAAATATAAGTAAATCCTTATATATATATATATATATATATATATATATATATATATATATATATTACACCGAGGCCCTGTTGTATGATCTGGAGTGAGCAGAGGCCTCCATGTCAATGCTCACAAGACGGAATATATGAGGTTTAATCAAAGAAACAACATACAGCTGCTCTGTACCGATTCGGGATGAAGATCAGCTGGAAGCAATGGACGATAGAGAAGGGTGGCGAGAAAGGATCAGGGATAACTCTGCTGATCGCGTGACATGATGATATATATATATATATATATATATATTATTTTGGCTATATCATCATCATCAATATGTCGTGCCGCCAGCATGGATATTCCTGACCCTCACTCGCCATTTCTCCCTATCGTTCATCGCCTCTGGCAGGTCATCAGGACTACTTCCCGTATCCTCACATAGCTTCTGTATGTATGTTCGAGCTGGTCGTCCTGCTTTTGCTCGGCCATATGTGGGGGTCCCTTGGAATACATCACTTATGAGCTCGTCCCTGCTTCTCCAGCAGTGTCCTGCGTGTCTGGTTCGTCTAACTTGGATAGTTTTCGTGATGGGAGGTAGTAGGCCGTATAGTTGGTGCTTTTTGAGGTGTTGCCTCCAGGACTTGTTCAATATTGCTCGCAGCATTCTTGTGTAATTGCCATCTAGCTTTTTCTCCAGCCGTTTTGTTAGTGTCCAGTGCTAGATAATAATGTTCATTTTGATAGAATATTGTTCCACGAGAAATAATTAGTATCTTTCGTTTATAAGAAATTGCCTTTTATGAAAAATTTCCACTTAGTTTTAGTGCTGTAGAATTTGATATTGAGTTATAAGTTGGCCAACAGTAGGCTCTATTTTCAATAGCTACTACACTGAAGTGTAGGGAAGGGCGATACTCCTTTCCTGGATTGCTTCATTTTATCTTTGTTACGTACCTTATAAAGCTGAGTGTTAAGCATAGAGGCATCAAGTAGTATTTTTTGATTATTTGATATGATTCGACGTGATATTGAGCCCCAGTCTCCCGGACCATTGGCAGACACTCTAACCTCTATGACAAAGGGTCAGTTATAAAAAAATTCTTAACGTAAATTGTGGTGTAGTTGTCGACTTTTCAATCCTTCAAAAAATCCGTTCAAGACTCTAGGTCGACTCATTCGGCAGGGAAAAATCTTAACCTTAACCTCAGAATGGTCAACTAGAATAAAAAGTAAGTAAAGTTGGTGACCGTAGTCGAGAGTGAACCGAAGGCTCCCTTTTCGATAGCTACTACACCAAGGTGTAGGGGAGGGCGTTACTTCTTTCCCTGGATTGCTCCACTTTAACCTTCATCCTTACTTTATAAGGATGTGTGTTAAGCAAGGAGACATCAAGTACCATTTTTTTTTAGTCTTTGATATGAATCGACCTGGGAATGAACACAGGTCTCCCGGGCCATTGGCGAACACTCTAACCATTTTGCCAATGCCAACTAGAATAGTAAAAGTAAAGTTGGCGACGATAGTCGAGGGTGACCAGAAGGCTCCCTTTTCAATAGCTTCTACACCAAGGTGTAGTGGAGGGTGCTACTCATTTCCCTGGATTGCTCTACTTTACCCTTGATACATACCTTATATCACTGAGTGTTAAGCAAGAACCATTTTAAAAGTCTTTGGTATGACGCGACCTGGGATTGAACCCAGGTCTTCCGGACCATTGGCGAACACTCTACCCACTAGGCCAATGAGCAACTGCCACAATCATTTTCATCTTAGATTCATGTTTGGAGAAGATATTCAACAAATTAACAATATAAAGTAATAAAGCCGTAACAAAAATCGAAATATTAATGCTGTAACACACGCAGTTTCAACTGCTGATACACTGACAGTAAACACTAACCGGAACGACACAGCACAAACGTGGTCAGTCAGTCAACTATGAGATGCTGTCTATTTGTGCAGTTTTATGATAGCCCAATAGGTTTTTAATTCATTTGAATAGAAACTCTTATGTGTAAAATTTACCTTTTTTTAATACCCTACTTGTTGCTTACTGTACATTTAGGGTCGACCTTTTCAGCAGGTAAAGGACTAACCCAGAATTTTGAGAGGAAAATCCTAAGGTTGAATTGGGTGCCAGATCGACTTGTACAGCGCAATTAACGGTAATAATATCTGTTTTGACAGCATATTTTTGAACAAAAATTAATAAACTCCAAGGAACTTTTGTTCAGAAAAAATTAATTTTAGGTTTGGTTTTGTTTGGTTGAGTATTATGGCGTATCAACCATTGTTGGTTATTTAATGCCAAATCTTATTTTTCATACATATCAAATATATATGACTTGTAAACTCATTTTGTAGGTACATCTTGAATGAGCCAGAGCACATTCTTTGGTACACAATTAAATAATTCAAAATATATCTTTCAAACACTAATATTTCTATTTCCTGTTAATCATTTATTTTCTCACAGTTAAATGGCTTCAAATATTACTAAGTAACAGTAACAATATAGCATCAATCTTTTGTTCCAGTTTGTTTGCAGACAAGAATTGCTATTGTTTCTACCCAGTTAAATGATTTCAATTATTGCTATATAGCACAAAAGATTCCATTCAATTTTAATATTTTTGCAGACAATGAAGTGGTTACAAGTTTTACTAATTATTCTATTCCAACACTATTTATTCATTTGCACACAGTTAATGTCTCCAAGTAATGACATGTAATACTAGTAATTCAATTTAGGCACACAGCTAAAACGTTTCAAAAATTGCTATCTAACACTAATTATCCTTAACATTACTCTTTCGTTTGCACACGGTTAAATTATTCCAAGTATTGCTATGTATAACTTACAATTCAATTAAACATCAGTCATTTGTTTACATACAATTAAATAATCAAAGAGTTCTATTTCTAACTATTCTATTGTGCATATCATTTGTTTACCATATTTACCCAACCCCTCCGCTCGGGCAGGATATGACACAAGGTCAATTTTTTTAAAGCGGAGTTTAACAGGTTTGAATTCAGAGTTTTCCTTCTCCTAGACTAGTTGCCTAACCAAGGCTGAAGAAACTACTCTGCCCTACTATTTACCCATAGCTGGAGGGAGAATAATTGGATTCATACCTTTCCCAAGGGTACTAGTGCTATGTGAAATGCAATCAGTCTCGTCCAGGATTTGAACTCGCGTCGCCGTGTCCATTTCCTACGACAATAACCATTACACCACAGGCACCTCCATGTTATTTGTTTACACTCACTTTAAATGTCAAACAGTTCAATTTGATCCATATATAGGATCTATCAGGTCCTACCACTCCGCTTCAGGGTAGATCTGTGAGCAAAGACAATGAAGTGATACTCAGCATTTCTCAAAGCTCCAGTACTGGAGCCTTACCATCAGATAGTTTAGTGTCATATCATGGCGCTTGTTAGGGGAGTCTTACTCCTCCCAAAATATTAGGAATAATTGGTCTTTAGTTAAAATGCCTAAATAATTTATAATAATTAGTTTAAGTGCTGTTATAATTCATAATAATAATCAATTTGAGTATATAATTTCAACCTAAAAACCTTAGTCACACAATAGTCTTTACTTTCGTATTGATAACCTCAAGAAAGCCATGAATTCCCTAATCTTCCAACCTATGAGTTTAATAGTACCATTTGCGTTCTTGTAAAAAATGGATTTGGCATTAAATAGCTCACAAGAATTAATATGCCATAAACCAAAGAAACCAACTAACCGAAAATACCACCTTTTATTAATTTTCACGGAAACTATATCAAATATAATACAACCCAGGGATGAAGCAATGTTTCACCTACGAAAATACGAGCTTTTCCATATAGTTACCATCACTAACCAAGTATTTTCACCGGCAACGATTAGGAGACTTAAATGTCATACCTGTACAAGTGGAAACAACCCACTCTTAGACAATAGGGACATTGTATCTGAGTAATCCATCCTTCATCGGACCATTTCTCATGGATTTGCAAATCAGAGCACTGTACGCGTTAACAGCTATGTCGAGTTCAGCTTGACATGCATATCTCTTTCGTTATTCCTAGACCTATGTTCCAATACCTAACTGTGTTCACATCCTCTGTCTGAGAAATTTATTGATATAGTGTGGCTCACTTGCTATCTGTAACAAGGTAAGATTTATGGCTTATTTGTGGGAAGGTCTAACTTCTTGTGACGTACATTCACCTCTGATGTTGGGGGATAATATAAATCAGAATGTTCTATCTTCGGATTGATTCTCTTATGAGCGTGGCACGCAGGCTTTTCATCATTCCAGGTAAAAATACATAGAAAATAATAGGATTATACGAAAAATGTTTTATAGCTCAAAACCTGTAGTCGAGTTGTATTTTTACTCTTCCTATATCAGTTGCAGTCTCCTTGGGAATAAATAGATTTTATTTTGGAGTATCTATCTATCTATCTATCTATGTGGAATTTCGTTAGCCTTGTAATTTAGGTCGTTACTTGTCTCTCTCCCGGTAACTAACAGAACTATCTTATTTAATTCTAAGTCTCGCTGTCTGACCATCTCTCGCGCCTACCGTGAGAGTTTCCATGGTTGACCGTTTTCAGTTGGTCACATAGCTGGACAAAATAGTCTGTGGTGATAGGAGACGGCCTCTATATTAAAAAAGACACTGATTTTAATCATAGTATAAACCAAAATATAATATAAGCTAATGTTTGATTGGTTTGATTTAGTCTGGTTGTGTTTTATAGTATATCAACCCTTGTGGGTTATTTAATGCCATTTTTAATACATTTATATATATATATATACATACATGTATAATTTTAAAATTAAATTTTTGATTTTTAATTTTAATTTTTACTTTTTATTTTTTTTATTTTTCAATTCCTTTATTTTATCTTCTGAAGGGCGAACTGTAACTCCACATTTTCTACTCTGCGACGAGAGGGAAGCATGTAAATAGTCATCTGACGAAACGGAGAGTATAGTAATATTCTCTGCCGAAATAAATTTATTATGACGACTTAACCGAGTTTGAATCTCCATCAAATTGTACTATATATATATATATATATATATATTATATGATTTGTTTAGCGAATAGATTATTGGAAAGATTATTTTTTAAAGGAGTCAGAGCTCATTTATTTACACACAGTCAAATGATTTCTGTATTTGTTATCCAACACTTATAATTCTATTTGCATACAGTGCAATAGTTTCAAGAATCTCTTTTAAACACTTAAAGTTCAATTTGATAATAATAATCCATATTAAAATATTGAACAGGTTTATTTGCTTCACAGACAGGACCCAAACAGGTACTACCTTTCTAGAGTAATGTTAATAAAGTGGTGCTTCATATTTTATAAACTCCAATATTGTAGCCTCACAATCAGACTCAGTTTAGAGTCATAACCTAAACTATAAATTATTTTATTTATTGCTATCAAACACCAATCATTTTATTCAGCATTATTAGTTCTTATGCACTCAGTAAAATGGCTTCCAGTATTGCAATCAATTACTAATAATTCAATTTACCATAAATCTTTTTTTGCAAATAAATTGTTTTAACTATAGTAAAAATACATTAAAACAACTTACACTAGGCTTTGACACAAATTTCAAGCCCAAGTCTTCCTATTTTCTTTTCCCTTTCCCTTTTCTTTTTGATATTCTTTTGAACAAGGAAGGGTCCATAGGAAACATAAAAAAATATTTTTCTCTTGATTGTGTGATGGATATCCGATGAAGCTAATCTTATCTATCGAGGTGCCTCCTGAAATAAATGTATAATAGCCAATTAACGATTTCCTGACGCTTTACTTCTGATTATATGAAAATTTACTCAGTATGTTTGTTATTTAATGGCATATTAACCTTCTCGGATTATTTACTGCCAAATCCATTCTTTTTTTTAAAAAATAGACAGTAGTGGTACTATTTAACCCATAGATGGGAGGATAGGAGGGTTTATAACTTTCCCAAGGGTATTTGTCCCAAAAGTGAACATAAAAGCGCGACTGGAGATCGAACTCGTGTTCTACGGATCGGCACTTCAACCATTACACCACGGGAACACTGCCAATTTGCTCACTATGAAGTTTATAAATTATCATACATTGAGCACTCCAGGAGATTGTTAAGAATCCTCTTATATATTTATAAGTTTGCATCTTGTAGATTACAGAGGATTAAGAAAGTCTCAAATTAAATTATTCCCAAATCATCTTCCACTGAATCTTTATATATATATATATATATATATATATATATATATATATATATATACTTTGATGGATAGATGGACAGGTATGACGAGACAAAGAAATAAAGATAAAAACAAATAGGTATTCATTCTATGCTTTCGGATGACAAGTTACATGAACAGGCTTATTCTGACTGAAAGGGCGTGGAAAAACTGAGTTGAGCAATCTTTCAGAGCGGATAAAATAAAACATAGTAGACAGTTAAATTCACCAGTTGAAATCCTGACTTTTACCTGAGCTCGAAACCCGATAGCTGATGTCAATAGAATATATGCACCAATTTCAGCTTCTTTATAGGTGCAGCTTATCGTGCTATTTCAATGAATATCAACAGATTTAAACAGTTAAAGAGAGAGATAGAGAGAGATAGATAGATGGATAGAGAGAGAGAGCAAGTGTGTGTGTGTGTGTGTGTGTGTGTGAGATAGAGAGAGAGAGATAGAGAGAGCAAGTCTGTGTGTGTGAGAGAGATAGAGAGAGAGAGATAGAGAGAGAGCAAGTGTGGGAGTCTGTGTGAGAAAGAGAGAGAGAGAGAGCAAGTGTGTGTGTGTGTGTGAAAGAGAGAGAGAGAGAGAGCAAGTCTATGTGTGTGTGTGTGAGAGAGAGGGAGAGCAAGTGTGTGTGTGTATGTGTGTGTGTGTGAGAGAGAGAGAGAGAGAGCAAGTGAGTGTGTGTTTGAGAGAGAGAGAGAGAACAAAAGTGTGTGTGTGTGAGAGAGAGAGATAGATAGATAGAGAGAGAGCAAGTATGTGTGTGTGAGAGAGATAGAGAGAGAGAGCAAGTGTGTGTGTGTGAGAGAGAGAGAGCAAGTGTGTGTGTGTGTGTGTGAGAGAGAGAGAGAGCAAGTGTGTGTGTGAGAGAGAGAGAGCAAGTGTGTGTGTGTGTGTGTGTGTGTGTGAGAGAGAGAGAGAGAGAGAGAGAGAGAGAGCATGAGATTTGATCAAATTTGCAGATAGGAGAATTTCCTACTTGCTTAGAAAATCAGTTTTCGAAATCCAGATTTTTTTCCTGAGTTTGAACCCGACAAATAGCGCCGACGTGAAATAGGCAATTATCTTACCCACCTAATACGAATATAGAAATATAAACAATCATAGAAAAACAACTAACTTTTTTCATGCAAATATACACAGCCATTGTTTTAAATCTGTTATCTTATTTAAATTCATTTTATTTTATTTGTATTTTTGTTTTGTTTTGTTTTGTTTTATTCAATTTTGTTTTGTTTTTTGTTTTTTGTTTTTCCTGTCTTTCTGCAGCCGTCGGAATGGCGATGTGAGTGGAGGGAGTTTATTTAGAAAAATATTCGATTGTTTCATTGGAAAATGTCTTTGTTTTTCTGGAACGATTGTGATGATTTTTACGTCGCATAGGTACGGTCTGCATCCCCTTCTCTTACGCATGCGCTTTGCATTTCCTGACAAGTGACACGGTAGCTGCGAGATCACGAACTGGGATTTGATTTATGGCTTTACTTAAATTATTCATCGAATACGCACGCGTTTTAACGCAAACATGACGGCGTATATTTAAACACACAATTCTTACACACACATGCATGTTGGGGAACAGAATTTCTCTCAGGTATTCACAAAGCCACATGCACAAATACATGTAGCCATATAAGAATGCATACGCACATATTTTGTATACATACTGAAATCCATACACACTCATACATTTATAGTTATAAAAAGGCGTGCATACACAAACGCATACTTATATCTAGGCCATATACATACATACATACATACATACATACATACATACATACTCTCAATTACACGCAGCTATTCACACAACATTTCTCTCACACACCGACAAATGCACACGTATGCCATCTCTCAAATATGCACAGTCAGATTCATATACGCATACTTACACCCAAAGAAATACACACACACACACACACACACACACATGTATATATATATATATATATATATATATATATATATATATATATATCCCACAAAGGAAGTACACTTAGAAACACTCTCTAACCGACATAAATGAAAGCACACGTAAACGCTCATACATGCATGCTAACATCCACAAAAACGTTCACAAATATACATACAAACATGGATGCATACAAACACGTGCAGTTATGCACATAAAATAGCTTGCACATATAAACAATTGCATATGCCTTCTCTCAAATTTCGTACGCAGACTATGGCACATACTCCAACACACACAAATTCACATACGTTCATAAAAACAACTACAGAAACGCACTCACAGATCCATCCTCTTGCACAAATCCACACACGTATGCCCACTTGGAAAACTGTATACAAATGTATGCACTCATATTTAAAGAAGTTCATTAACACAAACGACAACGGGCAAAATTTACCTTAAAAAGGCACGAATACCCAAGTTACACATATTAGAGAATGATTGAATTCACAGTCATGTAGCGACACAAACAACTATATTGGATCTCTAATAGACATTAGGAATTAAAATTTCTTTGTGACAATAGACGCAAATTCTATTATTCTTGTAATTATAATCAAGTTATTAATGTTAAATGTTTTGATGGTCATTTGACATCTTTATCCAAACTATGTAAGTTTTAATACAGTCTTATCAACCCGAAAAGAAAGTGAAACTGAAAGTGAAAATGAAAAAAACAAATGAATTATCTTCTTGAATAAATTGACGAGTTAAATAACATAACAAAGAATACATATATCTCGTTAGCTAGCTAGCTAGCTAGCTAGATAGATAGATAGATAGATAGATAGATAGATAAACATGAACAGACGTAGAGCGAAATATCTCGTTAACCAGCTCGCTTTCTCGACTGATTGATAGCAAGATTGATAGATATGAACTGAGGGAGGATTATATGGTCAGCAAGATGTTTGCTTACAGCAAGCTTACCACGCTGACCATTACTACTGACGTGATTATAAATTTCACTAATGTCCGATGATTTGTAACCTTGAAGCTGAGCAAACTAACCTAAGTATTAAGGGCGCTGACTGTGGTGCAATGATAAGAAAAATCATCTCGCACACCATGACTATTGCAATAATTTGATCATCATTGTTTTCATACGCTCGTAGCCCTGCAATCTAGAAAATTCAATCATTACATACAAGTAACCTTCCACAATTAGGAAACATAACCTTGTAGACAAAATCAGTAATGCTATAGGTTCAATAGTCGTTTGTAGTTTTCTGAAAGACTAAGTTCAACATAACTATGAAGGCATTTCCATTCCTGAAATATTATGTTGGACTCGATGTATTGTTGTCTAAATATCTGAGACGAAGCTTGTTGATTTTTTTCATTACGCCATGTGTCCAGCAGGACATATGGCGTAACGGTTATAGGCGTTGGTTCCCTGAGCTTCTAAGAAGACAATCTGAAGGTTGCAGGTTCAATCCTCACTACAGGCGAGTAATATACAGGAATACTTAACACTTGTACCCGGTTATGGCAAACGGAATCAGAACAGGCGACCCCCGTGGTTTCAATAATGTGCGTGGTTCGAAGTTCCGTGAAGGTTCCCGAGTTCGACAAACACCTGAAGAAGGCCGGAGGACATATCGACCGAAACGTTGTGGAAATAACAATAAAGATGAAGACAATAGTCCGAAAAAATTCGATGTATTGTCTCTTGAAGTTTGGTCTGATTTTGTGGTATATCAACCATTGTAGGTTATTTAATGCCAAATCCTGTTTATACATATATAAAGTAAAGTTGGTGTCCGTAATCGAGGGCGACCAGAAGGCTCCCTTTTCAATAGCTACTACACCGAGATGAAGGGGAGGGCGCTACTCCACTTTACCCTTGATACGTACCTTACATTCCTGGGTGTTAAGTAAGGGGGTATAAAATACCATTTTTTAAATGTCTTTTGTTTGACGCTACCTGGGATTGAACCCAGGTCTCCCGGACCATTGGTGAACACTCTACCCTCTAGGCCAATAAGCCAGTCTAAACTCATTTTGTTGATAATATATTTAAGTGAGCCTGAGCCCATTTTTCATACGGTTAAATGTTTTCTCTTAATTCAACCAAATGTGAATAATTATATTTATCCCTAATAATTTGTTTGCAGATGTTTTAACGTCTCCAAGTATTGTTATGTATCACTAATGATTCAATTAAGCATCAGTTATTTGTTTACACGCCGTTAAATGATCATACAGTTCTATTTCAAACAATTCAGTTTGGTATTTCAACAAAGTTAAATGGTTTCAACTATTGCTGCGTATCACTTGGCATTAAATTTAACATCAGTCATTTGTTTACACACAGTTAAAAGTAGGAATATTAGTTTTTCAAACAAGTCAGTTTAGCATAAGTCCACAGATTTGTGTTTACACACTTAGATCTAAAAACAATTCTACTTTAAACAATTCACTTAAGCATAATTACAGAGTTTAAATGCCAACCCCTATTTGATCATGTGGTACCATTCCGGGTCAAAGTGGACCAGACAGTGATGGCAATGAAGGAGTATAATGCATTCCCCAAAGCTCTAGCATTACTGAAGCTTCACCATCAGAATGTTTAGCATCTTTTCCAGGACAATCGTTGAGGGAGTGTTACGCCTCCGTAGAGATGCAGTTAGTGAATTCTGCAGGCGCAGCTGACTGGGTCAGAAGTATGATAGACAAGGAAATTTCATGACATACGTCTTTAAATATGCAACACCTTGAATGACCAAAATACAATAGAGGAATGGAAGAAAGGCTGTATCCTCTCCTCCCCGAAGAAGGACGACTTCAAGATCATCGCAGATATATAATTCTGATTGCAATAGCCGCTAAAGTATATAATGCTCTGCTTCTCAAGCGTGTCCGACCTGAAGTTGAGAAAATTCTCAGGATAATCAGAAGTGTTTTCGGAGAAATCAATCAACAACCTTTCAGATTCTAATAAGACGAATCATCGCTGGTGTGCGTACAAAAAATCTTTAGGCTACATGTTTATGGATAGATTTCTTAAAGGCATTTGTGAAGAGTCCCCCGTGGAGTTGTGAGTAATATACTAGACAGCGACATCGTCGTACGTGTGTTCAAACCCAAGACTTGTATTCCGTCCAATGGTTTCAATATTGTTTTTTTTTTCTCTCAGGATGACTTGGCATTAAACTTCTCATGAAGGTTGATATGTAATTAAAAAAAAGAAACCAAACCAAACCAAACCAAGTTCACATTATGGACAAGGCTGTTTGTGTTTCCCTGTCTGCTAATGAACTTAAGAAAGATACGAATCCATCTATTCTTCCTCCGGAAAGAGATGGCATTGATAATTAGCAAATAAACCAGACCTAACCAAAATATACCTGGATCACCACAAGCCTTCATCACAATGAAAAATTCGCTTGAAAATCCATTTCCTTAGTTTCGGTTTAGTTAACATTGTTTTCCTATTAGTTTAGTCAGTTAATATGGTCTTAAATACAGAAATAAAGAAACGAAATTAATATTCTTAAATACTGAATAAAGAAAACTGAACTCAAACCTTCACTCAAACCAGTTCTATGTCCACCAACCTCGTTTTGGTTTCTTCTGCTAATACTAACGTCATGTTGTATTGTGCCTTACACTTCCTTTTGACAATGCTGGTTTCGTGAAAAGGAGACTTTCTAAATGGGCAACTGCCGGTCAATCATAAAATCTTACCCAGGCCTGCATCCATAATCTCGTAAGACTAAGATGGTAAGTAAGAGAAAAAATGTGCTTTTGGTGTACCTAGAGAGGAGGTATGGTGAGCGAGTGCTACCCCAAAGAGCTTTCTTTTTCCTTTTTTTACTTTGTACAATAAACGTTGAATTTCTGTATTTTTTACCGCTATCTATTTATTTACACCATTGTATTGAATAATTTTTAGACCCATCATTAACTTATTCGACCAACCCTATTCTATTTTGACTTGTTTGTCTCCAGGTTTAGATTTTCTTTTCTTACCGTCATATAAACCCTACATTCGTTATTTAATGCTAAAATTTCATTAATTTCTAAATTTTTCATGGTAATTATAAATACATTTCTAATGTTCCGTTGCATTTTTAAACCGGGTTTCTTAATTGACAATCATAATTTGTTTAATCAGTTATATAAGTTCAAGTATTCCTTTCAAATACCAATGATTTGCAAGCAAATAGAATTTCAAGTAACAAATAATAATTAGTAAACAATTATTGATGCATATAACTATTCTTAAAAGAAAGTTTGCGGAGTTATATGGTATCAAGTATTCCTATCTAAACTAATACAAATAATTTTCAAGAAAATCTGTTTGATCCATAAATAGATTTATTTATTCATACGCTATGGCATATCAAACATCGTGGGTTATTCAAAACCAAACCCATCTCTGTTGAAAATAGTCGTAATATTTAAAGCTTTGCAAGCAAATAGGAAGGTTTATACCTTTCTCAAGTTAGTTTAAGCCCGAAAGTGAATGTAATAAAACGACTGAAGTTCGAACACGCTTACTGCGATGTTGCACCCTACCAGGATACCTTCCCAAAAAAAGAACACTGACACGTACAACTAATCTAGACCAGAGTGAATCTTGGAGTAATGACTATGAACGGATGATTCTATACTCTCCAGATCCTCAGAAATGGAATTACTACATCTGATGCAGTTAATTGTTATACCTAGGAGACAACTTTTCGGAGAAGGGTCATATCCCTCAGCGGCGAATTTATGAGACAAAATTACATCTGATATTAGGGTTCCAAGTCGAAAGATCTAGGAAGTGTCTGGTACCTCTTCATTGGCATTACTCCCATGTCCACTCTGACGATGATTAGTACCTGTTAGGGTCCCAATGATGGGTCAAATAGATCTGCCTAAAAATTATTTGATAAAAATGTTTGATACCAAATCTGATTATTATTTTATTAAGAATAGTTTCTAAAATTTATAATTGTTTACTAAAGATTAACCGGACATTGGCATCATGGCGAAATTTTTCTCCAATCGCCCGGGAGACCTGGGTTCAATCCCAGGTCGAGTCATACCAAAGACTCAAAAATGGTACTTGATGCTTCCTTGTTTAACACTCAGCATTATAATGTAGGGATCAAGTGTAAAGTAGAGCAGGGAAAGGAGTAGAACCCTCCCCTACACCTTGGTGTAGTAGATATTGAAAGGGGAGCCTTAGGGTAACCCTCGACTACGGTCGCCAACTTACTAAAGATTATCATTAGTAACTAGAACTCATTTATCTCTGTATAAACAAACGATTGTCATTAAGTAGAAATAATAACATGAAATGATATGATTATTAATCTTAGGAAGGAATAATTAAAACCATGTAAATGTGCGAAAAGCATTCGTATTTGATATGAATCGTTGATAGCATATGACTATGGGCAAAAGACACTATTGAAAGTTATTATACAAAAAGTGAAGATATATATATTCTCTACCAAGCAGGCAGAATGTTAACTCTGATAGGTTGACATGTCGTTCAAATCAATAAATCAATAAATCAGTCAATCTGCAGAGAATCTGCAACTCAGTCTCCAGTTACGTATTGTTGGTCCCAAGTACCAGGGAAACCAAAACAAACAGTTTTGTTATATCCCCCTCATTGACGGTGGACACGATCCTGTGAAGTTTTAAGTTATTCATAAGAAAGTCATAATCCCAGCACGTTTCATAAGTTTTACAATAGGCAACATGAGGCAAAATTCGGCATCTCCGGATATTTTTGAAGCTGGTCACGAACACGATAAGCTACACTGGACAGAGAGATGCCGAACTCGCCTGAAACTCACCAAAAGCTACTCGTCTGATTTATCTCAATGGCTTGGAACTTGGTCTCAGAATTCGCGGTTTTAGGTCTTGCCTGATCGTTGAGCTTCTTGCATAATTTCTTGAACCATCTGGTTACTAAAATGTGATCAACTGCGACTTCTCTTTTTGCAAACAAATATTATTGGCTGCATTTGCGACATTATGACCCACGGCAAAATCTTAAAACATAAGTTCCCAAATTAGACTATGCGGCTTTCAAATCATACTCAGAGTGAAGCAACGTCAACACACCCGCTACCATGATACAACAAAGCACATCAGGTACCTATACGGCTTGAACAGCTTCAGTCACATGATATACGCGCTGCAAACTAACTCGTAACAAAATATTGCAAACCATTCGACTCATCGTACTGAACTGGTAAATGTCAGCACTCCAGTATACTTTTCTTAAAGCAATTGGTGTCGATAAAAACACCTAAACCCACCAGTTAATTGTGTCTTAACGTTTTTGGATTTCTTATAAAACTACATCTTTCTGGTGCATTGACTAAAACAAAAATAAGATATAATCTGCTGATTTGCTCCAAATTTGAGGGAGAACAATAGTATTCATACCTTTCTCAAGGATATTAGCAATATGTAAATTACAAACAGTCTCGTTCAGAAATAGAATTCGGTTTGCCAAGTTCACTTCCCACTACGATTATCATAATGCCACGTATACAGGATTATATCTAGTTCTATATTTTCAAGAACAGTATTATTTCTTTCTTATATCGTCTATCTTTACAGTGAATTGCTCAGAACCCACTTCACTCGTCGTTGCTTACTAATCCCCCAAACACTTGAAATTAAGTTTATGAATGACTTCTTTGATAGGGCGCAGAAAAGCTCGTCTTTGGTACGACACTAAAAACGGCATCTGATCGCGAAACCCGAGTTCAGGAGATCTGGGGAGTGTGAAAGATTCCTTTACTGGCATTACTCTAAAGTCCATTCCATGATGGAATGGAATTTGTTAAATAATTATTCGTGTTCGATTTGACAGTGTGCAAAAAAAAAAAAAAAAAGAAAAAGAAGAATATACTAAAAACTCAAACTACTCTAAGATGTAAATAAGAACGTGTTTGCTGAACTCTTGGCATAAAATAATCTCATTCGATTTGACATGCCATAACAATTTATAAATCAATTAATGCTAATTCAGATTCAGTAAAATGAAATAAATTTAAATTCATTATTTCACTTCTTTGCGCCTTTTCAAAGTTTATCAAATTTTGTATATATTTATTTAATTAATTTTATATTTATTTAATTCTCTATCTATTTACAGCTACCAACATTACGGGTCAATACAAGAGGAAGCCACATTGAAAATAAATAAAGAATAAGATTGAAAGGTAAACATATTTAAGGAGGTTTGTTTGCCCCCGTGACCCAAATCACGACAACTGTCCATTAGAATGATGTATATGTTTGAACAGGGACGGTTCGTTTGGGTAACTCCGTGAAACGACTGTCTGCCGAAGATTTTGGCTCCACTGAGACGCCAAAGGAGGCAGACACTGAATCACAGGCTCATAGAAAGTCTGCCAAATAGACTTTAAAACGAGCTGGACCAACTGACAAACTGACCAAATGAAGCGTGGGGAATATCAAGATGAAGCAGCCGGCAAGTCAGCTCACGATCTCTGCCATCTGTTGGATGCTTGTTTGCATCTTCTAAAGATCTGGTGGTTCCCTGAGAATTTATTGTACAATAATGTTAGATCTTGCGACGAATTTTTTCTAGTGTTGTTGTTTATCATAGTTTAAAAAAAAACAAATAAAATAACATGAGTCTGATTGTATAGTAGTTAGCGGGTTCAGATCATAATGATTTTAAATTTCATGAAAAACTGAGAGACTTGTTGCTTTATACTATGGATGGTATATACCTAGTTGGTATTCACTAAACTTTGCTTAGATATGGTACGTGAGCCTCATGTTGATTAAAGTATCTTCTCTTACTTAAGTGGCCAATCATTTGACTATTAAACTGACTTAACTTCGGTAAGCTAGTAACAACTGGTTCTTTCTCTGTGACGTCAATTTAGCGAATAGTTATAAAAATAGTTGTTAAAAGAAAAAAAATAATTATGTATCGATTCATTTTTGAATAAAGTCACTGTGAGATAATTCGTGATATCAGACGTTGAATTAATCTTTTTGTAATGAGTCAGTTTTCAGCCGAATCGGTTGAATGTATGCCAGTTTTACTTTCATCTTCTTTTCAGTAGTTTTTTTTATCGCAACTTTTGAGACTGTCATCATATAGCTATGTGTAAACAATTTCTACCGGTGTATAAATTCACTAGAAGCATATTTTACATTTTTAATCAAAGTTACTTATGACAGCCGTTAGATGTTTGGAAAAGTTACGATAAAAACAAATGAAATAAATGCTTTTTTTTCTTTGTTTTAATGACAAATTAGCCGTCGTGTATTAGATAATTCTCAAAACCATCTTTATAGATGAACTACAGTGGTGCTATTTAAAACAAAGCTGGAAGTGGATAAAGGGCTTCATATTTTTCCAAGCGTGAACATAATAGTGTCACTGGAGTTCAAATTCACTTAGAATGATGTTGCCATCCAGTTTTTTAACCTTAACACAACAGAAACTCTCAAATTAAATTAAGATTAAATATATAGTTGTAAAAGTAGTTATACTCAACAAAATTCTCTCACATAATAATACCGAGAAAATATTTACTTTTCATAGTAAAGATAAAAAAATTCGATAGTAATAAATTTTATTCTTATCAGAATCGGGATGCTATTTTCATTTAATGTGTGAACCTACAAGTTTGCTTTTGGACTAGGTTAAAAGATGGCAAGTCTCTGTTACTACTAAAACAAAGGTGACAGAACATGTTCCATTTCTTTGCTTTTAGTGCAATAAGGAGGTGGTGCCATAAGTTGAGAACTCCTGTGATCAAGTTGCTTTGTTTATGTCATGTACCACCAAAACCAAAAATCATACCTGGGAAAAAATACCTCACTAACATTACAGGATGAAAGATAAGTGTTTAGCTGCAAAGTATATATACATATGAACCAAGAAAAGATTGGTCTGTTCTGTGAAGCCTTATACATCTTCAAGCCTCCCATTATATTGCTTGCCCAGTCAACTGGGGCAGTAGAATACACTGACTGCACCTCTGCAGAGGGGTAAGACTCCGTCCGAACGAGTGTCCTGGATATGACTCTAAACAATCTGATGGTGAGGTTCCAGCAGTGCTGGAGCTTTGGGGAATGCGGAGTACCCCTTCATTGCCATCGCTGCCAGGTCCACTCTGGCCCGGAGTGGTAGCACCTGATAGGGTCCTATCTATGGGTTAAATAGAACTAACAGCATACTTATGCTAAAATGAATTGAGTAAACTGAATAGCTTGAAATAGAAACTTTTTTGACTATTAAACCGTACTTACACTTAAACTGCGTGCTTATGCTTAACTGAATTATTTCAAATAGAACTGTTTTTCGACATTAAAACTGTATTTACACTTAACTGAATTATTACATATAACTGCTTGAATAGTTTGAAATGGAAATGTTTTTGACAATTAAACTGTGTACTTATGCTAAACTGAACTGTTTTCAATAGAACAGATTATTTACATAAAAATGGATATGGCGTTAAATAACCTACAAAGGTTGATATGCCATAAAACCAAACAAACCAAACCAACCAAACCATTATATTGCGATGGGTAAGTGATTCCTTTTTGTCATAATCTTCAGGATCATCTTGTTCTTTGCAGAAGTTAAAGGTGACGGAGATACTATTTGTGGTTGGTACTCTTGGAACGGTTCTAAAAAGTCTGGGAAAAAGATTGAGGAAAATGGAGATCTGAGGAATCATAGAGACTACCTAGATTTCAAAATAGGACAAAATCAGCAAGAGTACTTAAAGAAGTCCAGAAGACCTGAGGAGACTTGTAGTCACACAGATTTATGATGTCTTCTCACTAATCATTTTAAGTATCTCCAGTGTCTAACTGTGAATCAATGCGTTACTTGCAATGGTTTATAATAGGCTTGATTGCAGCAGATACCAAATCCTACCAACCGGATTCTCCCGCCTTCACTTATTCACCTTTCATTTAGCTTCAGATCGATTGCCGTACCGCTATCATCCATGCTCTCCATCTTTTCGCACACTTCTTCAAATCTTTTCAATCCTTACTCTTCCTTCGTACTCTCTTTCACGTTGTCACTGTTCATTCTAACATTTATCTCTTTCTTCTTTACTGCTCTTCTCAAGGGCAATCTTTCTTCTTTTTCCCTTTGTTCTTTAATGAAGAAAACACAATTTAACCTGGCGTGAAAAAATCGCAAGGAATCAAAGACAAATAATGAACTGCCAATTCAAGAACAAATCAAAATACTCAGAGAAAAGGAAAATTGCATGAAATTTGAAAGATTGGGGGCGAACACTATTAAACAAACGGAAATGAAAGAAAAAAAAGAAAAGAGTATTTCAGAGAAACGGAAAAGCTTCTCGAAACCAAGCTCTGCAGGAGGAAACTCATCAAAAAGACAGACACTACGGCTGTCCCACTGGTAATGTGATATAATGGTTATCGTCGTTGAAAATGGACACTACGACACGAGTTCAAATCCTGGACAAGGCTGAACGCATTCTACATTGCACTAATACTCTTGGTAAAGGTATGAATCCAATTATTTTCCCTCTAGCTATAAGTAAATAGTAGGGCAGACTGAACTCTTTTACCTTGGTTTGGCAACCAGTCAAGGAGAAGGAAAATTTTCAATTCAAATCTGTTAAACTTCGTTTAAAAATTGACCTTGTGTCATATCCTGCTCGTGGGGAGGAGTTGGTAAATACATACTTGAGATCATTCTTGAAATGGACAAAGGAAGTACTTAAGCAAATGGACCAGAGAACAAGAAAGCAAATGACGATGCACAAGACCTTATATCCGACAGATGAAAAATGAAGACTCCAAGTATTTGGAAAAGAAGGAGAAAGAAGATTTGTCAGCATTGAAGATAGAGTCGATACATCAATGCAACAAGCGAAGAGTACATTAATAAGAGCAAAGAAAGACTAATTTTAGCGACTAGAAACAGCACAGACAACATAAAGATCAACAGAACGATAATTACTAGGAAAAAGAAACCGGGGAAAAAGCAACAACTGAATGGATATTACCAGCAAAATTCAGATGAAATCTCACACGAGAAGACTTGGACATGGCTATCAAATTATGTGCGAATGCAGAAAACTTGCGCAAAAAGAGTGCAAGCCAAGACATGACAAGGTGAGGGAGGTGGTTCACAGGGAATTGAGCAGCAGATTGAAATTTGACCATGCTACTAAATGGTATGCACAAACTAGAAGAAAATTTTCTGGGATTTATAGATACAAACAAATCACCAAATGCAGTCCAGGAGCATCGACCTAGGAATAATTAACAACAAAAAAAGAGAACCTGCCGTACAGAAAACTTTGCCATGTAGACGGATCACAGAGTGAAAATATAAAAAAACGAAACGAGAGAAAAGTACTTGCATGCTAATAGAAAATCTATAGAATATAAAGGTATCGGTACTACCAATTGTTATTGGAGCACTTGGAACGGTTCACAAAGACTTAGTAAGGGGGCTGGAAGATTTGGAAGTTAGAGGACGAATCGAGACCATCCAAAGTTCAAAATTGTTGAGATCAGTCAGAATACTGAGACGAGTCCTAGAAAGCTGAAGAGCCATGCTGTCACCCAGACACCTGTGAAATACCTTCAGCTAATGCTAGCAGGAAAAGCCATAAAAGGAGTATATGATGATAATAAACGTCTAAGCTGTCACTCCTTGTAAGATATTCTGAAATCAATCTTAAAATGGACAAGGGAGGAGCTCAAACAAATGGACCAACGGGTAAGGAAATTAATGATGATAAACAAGACTTTACACCTATACGTGACATAGAGATACTATATATGTCAAGAAAAAAGAGAGAAGAGCTTGGTAGATAGTTTCGTTTTGTTTGTTTGGGTTTTATAGCATATCAACCATTGTTGGTTATATAATGGTAAATCCAGTTTTTATATATAATCAAATTCATATAATTTGTCAACTTATTTTGTAGATGAAAATTTTAAACCTGTACACAGTGAAATGGTTTCAGGTAACACGAATATTTTTATTTACTATTAATCCTCTGTTTGCACACAGTGAAGTGGTGACAAGTACTGCTATTTGATACTAATTATTCAATTCAACAAAATTCATTCATTTGAAGATAGTTGAATGGTTCCTAGTATTGCTATAAATCACAAACAGTTCAAATAAACATCAGTGATTTGCTTAAACAGTTAATTGATCAAAGAGTTCTATTTCTAACAATTAAATTTAACATAAGTCATTTGTTCGCACACAGTTAAACAGTTCTATTTGTCCCTTTGATAGCACCCTAGCAGGAGTTACCACTGCGCAAGAGTGGACCTAGGAGCAATGGCAATAAAGATGTACTTTGCATTCCCTAAACTCCCGTATTACTGTAGTTTCTCCATCAGATTTCTTAATGCCATATCCAGGACACTCGTTGGCAGAGTCTTACCTTTCTGCAGATATGCAGTCGGTGTATTCTACAGCCCCAGATGACTGAGCCAGAGAACACACGTCTGGGGTGGTTTTACCCCTCTTCAGACATACAGTCAGAGTATTCTGCTGTGCCGGCCGACTGGGCTGAAAGCTGAATGGGAAATGAGCCTATAGGAACAAATAAAATTTCTACAAAGCAATTCAAAACCACGAAATGAAAATAAAAAAATAACAACGAATCACATGAGAAGAAAGATTAATGAAGGACTGAAAAACAACAACGATAAAAAATAGACAACCTAACAAGAAGAATTACCCTGTCTCTACGGCAAAGAATATGTGGACTGTACCCTCTGCAGAGGGGTAAGATCCCTTCCAGATACAAGTGTCTTTCATATTACGCAAAATTTCTTCTGATAGTGTTGCTCCAGTTTTGGAAATCTGAGGTAAGTGGAGTAACCCATGATCGCTATTACTCCCAGGACCACTCTGACCCGGAGTGAGAGGACTTTTTATGATCCAGTGCATAGGTCAAATATATCTGTAAAAAAATAATCGTAGTCGATGGGAGAGTAAAAAAATCTCAAGAAATTACTTCACAGAAAAATCCAAATAAGAATGTACAATTAACACAACTCCCTAACTTTAAAGTATAAATCAACCCTTGACAATTTGACGTGCTGTTGAAATCAATCAAATGGTGAAGAAAGGTAGATTCCAAAGGTACTGACACAGGATGATACAATACACGCAGAATAGGACATTCTGAAACGAGGAAAGTAGATTTTACAAACAGATAAATTCAACAAAACAAAGAGAAATGAGCAACCAAATCCAAATGAAAGAACACAGTCGTGGAGTAAACAGTGGGAGTAGAGCCTTGAATAGAAGTCAAAGGCTGAATGGTTAATCAAAAGAAAGAGCGAATTGCCTGGAATCGAACAAGAAAAAAGGGCAGAACGAGAAGTAGAAATGTATTTGGCATCCCAAAGAGGAGCCATCAAGAAAATTACAAATTACAAGACACAACATTTACAACGATTTGCGCAAATGATTGTAAGAGGTAAAATTCATAAAGAGAAGACAAAATGAGAAACTACTGTCAGGACAAGAGAAGTTTCTTGTTCCCTGTTTCTGTATCCTGATTTGGTCGAGGAGCGCTATCAATATAGCGTCTATTGGGTATAAATAACCTAGTAGGGCCCATCCCTCTCCAGTTCTATGACTGATTCGAATTCAGAGTTTTCCCTACTCCTAGACTAGTTTCCATACCAATTTTCAGGAACGCATTCTGCCTTACTGTTTACCCATAGCTTGAAGGAGAATAGTTGGATTCATACTGTTTTCCAATGGTATTAGTACAATGTGAAATGCAAACAGCCCAGAGTAGGATTTGAACTCGGATAACTGAGTTTACTTCTTACATCGATAACCTCTACGCCGTGAATACTTTATGAAATTCTTGAATGACTGACGAAAGGAAATACCAACCTGATCCAGGAAAATCTAACGTAGCTGGTCCAGTCGGCCGGGGCTGCATGATACTCCGACTGCATCTCTACAGAAGAGTAAGACTTCCTTAACGAATGTCTTCATATGACTCTAAACAATCTGATGGTGAGGCTCCACTAATGCTAGTGCTTTGGGGAAAGCGAAGTACCCCTTCACTGCCATTGCTCTCATGTCCACTCCAGCTCGGAAATGATTAATAGTAAATAGAATTATTCGTATTAGATAGAAATAAGTGAAACCATTTAACTAAGTGAAAAAGAATGAGCTCCGGATCGTTTAAAATTGATATCTACAAAATGAGTTTGGAAATCGTATATTTAGTATGTATAAAAAGGATTTGGCATTACATGACTAGCAATGTTTGATATGCTATAAAACTAAACCGTGGAGGTGTCCGTGGTGTAATGGTTATCGTCGTAGGAAATGGACACGGCGACACGAGTTCAAATCCTGGACGAGACTGATTACATTTCACATAGCACTAATACCTTTGGGAAAGGTATGAATCCAATTATTCTCCCTCCAGCTATGGGTAAATCGTAGGACAGACTGGTTTCTTCAGCCTTGGTTAGGCAACAAGTCTAGGAGAAGGGAAACTCTGAATTCAAACCTATTAAACTCCGCTTAAAAAATTGACTTTGTGTCATATCCTGCCCGAGCGGAGGGGTTGGTAAATAGGATAAAACCAAACCAAACCAATCTAATGTAGCGTCTATTGGACAAGAATAATCTGATTGAGCTTATCCCTTTTCAGTTTAACAACTGGTTTGAATTCAAACTTTTCTTCCCCAAGAACAGTTTATATACCAGTGTTAAATATCCCTGACTTGTCTACGATTTATCGATGGCTTGAGATAGAATAGATGGATTTACCGCTTTCCCAGCGGAATTGGTACTATGGAAATGCAAACATTCCAGATAAGGATGTGAACTCGGATAGCTGAGTTCACTTCTTACATCGGTAACCTTTACGCCACGAATGCCTCCAGAAATTCCTGAAGGAATGATGAAAGGAAAAACGACCCTGATCCAGAAACATCTTAAAACAGAGACCATCTTAACTAAGGACCGATAACGTATCTGCAAATTAGGTGGAAAATCGTGACCGCTCTGTTAAAGGGGGAAAATATTAACTGTTTGAGAGCTGCAGAAATTTTCTTGATATGTAGAAAAACTGCCGCTAAAGAACTAGAAACACAAACGACCTACTACTCATCAATCAACACATACTGAAATAAAAAAGAAAAAAAAAAGGAGGGGAAAATTTAGCTATGGCAAGAATTAACTCACCATATAATCAATTTCATTACCAAAACTATAGAAAAACTAGATTGGAACAGGGACAGTGCAAATTTTAGCAGAGTTAAAATACAAAGTCATTTTCAGGGAGCAAAATATCAATAGAACATGCAAAGAGGAGAATGAATTAAGAAAATCGCGTGAAAAAAAAAAACAATCATAAGTACAGGAATTGTTAGTTTTCTGCGTGGCTATTAAGTTTACAAAATCATTATTGAAAATAGCGTTATTCTCTTAACTAGGGGCTCTTAAGTGTGATAGAACTCTTGCTATATTGCTAAAAATCCGTATTGAAAAATTAAATGCTAGTAATTAATAAAAGTAAAGTTAGTTGGCGACCAAAAGGCATCATTTTCATTAGCTACTACACCGAGCTGTAGGAGAGCGAACTACTCCTTTCCCTGGATTATTCCACTTTTCCCTTGATCCTGTACCTTATAATGCAGTGTTAAGAAAGGAGTCATTAAGTACCACTATCTGAGTCTTTGGTATGATTCAAGCAGGGATTGAACCCTGCTTTCCGGAGCCAACACTCTAACCATTATGCCAATGGGTCGGAGTAAATAATAATAATGATAAATTTAATTATTAACATTTTAAATCATGTGATATCTTAATTTCTTCTTAAAATAAGGAATAAGATTCAAGACAAATTTAGAATGTAGTTTTTTATTTACTTACCAGAAATATAGAGAATTTTTTTATGTATTGTTTTATGAACTAAACTGAAATATAGAAAAATTATAAGAATATAGTTATCTATTTACTCCCCTGAAATTTAGCGAAATCATATTGATGCAGTTATTTTGAAGTGAATAGTTTTTTCGGTAATTTTATCTTGAAACGGGTTAAAGCTTGTTTAATGCCACACAGCTCAATGGCTTCAAGTATTGCTATTTAACACTAATGATTCTACTTAATTTGTCAATCATCTGTTTGCACCCTGGTCAATGATTTCAAGTATTACTATTTAACACAAATAGTCCTATTTATCAAGTATTCCTATCTAATTTAATACTAATCATTTGTTTCCACACTTTTAAACGATATCAAGTACTGCTGTTTAACTGTAACAATTCTATATCATTATAATAATCCTAAGTGAAAAGTAAATAAAGGATTGTAATCCGACAATATGTAGAAAAACTGATAACAACGATTCAAGAGGAAGGAATGATTTATTGAGTGGGTGATATTAACAATTTTAAGTTAACGATGGATTTTTAGAAATGTGAAATAAAAAAATCAGAGGAAAATATGTACAGAAAAATACGTATTTTCCTCTAGTTTTTAACTTAATTCGTTAACTTAAAATTATTAATATCACCCCTCATGGTCCTGATGATGGTTCAGTAGAACCGAAACACTATAGTGTCGACCACTCAATAAATCATTCCTTCTTCTAGGATCGTTGTTATGAATTTTTCTACACACAATAATCCTAAGTTTTAACAATTCTATCTGATCCATCGATGTGAACTTGACAGGTACTTTCAGATAATGATGACAACGAAAATGGCGTGCTACGAGTTAGATTGGAAGCAGTAAAATAAATGTTCTTGATAAATTTAAAAAAAAAATTATAACTTTAAATTCTGATACCTGCCGTGTAGCATTACATTAGTTCGTCTTCCTGTTGTATAGTACACTGTGTCGTTATAAACAACGAGGAACACGTATGTATATAAAAATATAAGATCATATTTTTATTTTCGGCGATGATACTTGTGTGGAACAGAAAGCAATCGCAGAGAGTTCGCTTACACGGAGGAGCTGTCGGGAGACAGACGAGCCAGTGAACAACTGAATTTAGCCGAAATTCGGGAACTTACATAGTCTACAACTCCCACGTGACCTGCAGCAATTCCTCATTTTGTTAATCATGGTTATGCCCACATCTTACTTCTTTGCTTTTCATTGGTTATGTTGTCTGCTTCCCATTGGCTACTTGCCCAAGCCCGGTTCTGTGGGTGTACGCATCTGCCACTATCACCGAATTCAACGACGCCCACTGTTCAGGTGATTTTCCGATATCTTCGACAAGATGCACCTGTTTTCAACATAACAACTGTGGGCATGGTGACATTTCGGCAATCACCTTGTTGATATTATCCTTGAGCGGATATAATCCTGTCAACATCCTCTGATACACAGCACCAGTGGACATGATGACATTTCGGTGATCACACCGGTCCTATCAATCTATCTGTCAACAACATCCACCGTATTCACACCCGTAGGTCACGTTAATATATTACATTCCATCCATGACCTTCTTAACGTGTGTTCTCAAATACCTTGTTCACGTTGTATTACTACGACTATTTTTCAGATAATTAATATTTAAGAAGAGTTAATTTCCTTTTATTGGTCAGGTTTTTTTACAGCTTTCATCCTCGCTGGTTTCCCAGTCGGCTGGGGCTGTAGAATACAGCGGCTGCTTCTCTGCAGAGGGGTAAGTCCCCCACCCACCCAAACGGGTGTCCTGGATATGACACTAAACATCTCATGATGGTGAAGTTACAGTAATGCTTGAGCTTTGGGGAATGTTGAGTACCCCATCATTACCATCACTTCCAGCTCAATTCTTTCCCGGAATGGTAGCACTTGATAGGGCCCTATCTATGGGTTTAATAGAAGTAAATTGCTTACTTATGCTGAACAGAATTGCTTGAAATAGAACTGTTTTTGACATTGAAACTGTACTTACACTAAACTGAATTATTGGAAATAGGACTGTTTTAACATTTAACTGTGTGCAAACAAAAAAACTGTAATTATGCTAAACTGAATTGTTTGAAATAGAACTGTTTCTTTCATAAAAATGGATTTGGCATAAAATAACCTACAATGGTTAATATCATC
>OY757916.1:66699676-66709676 GCA_963585895.1 Sepioteuthis lessoniana | reverse complement strand
ACAACTCGTTATTAGAATATAGTTAATTCAATACTCACAAGCCGTTAAAACTCATGTAACAGATTAAGCTAAACTTCATAAATACGTACTTTACGAAAATACTTTTTTGTGATTACATAAACACTGATGATATCATTATCCGTATGTCGTTAGTAGATGTCCTGCTGTTGTGACAGAGTACCAAACTAAGCTAAACTTAGCGTCTAACTATATAGAATCTCCTTATTAAATGATTTTCAAGAGTAAAAAGAACAATAAATTAGCAGGTTATACAATTTTATTAGGTGTATAGATATTGCAAAATAGATTGGTGGGATCTAACACTGGCATATTGTGTAGGGTCCAAATTAAGTCCTGAGCGGTTAAACTTGTGAAAAAATACTGCTGGTCAATCAGTATGATTGAAAGCTATTGAATTCGAGGTCAGTATGAGATTGTGGCTCTCATTGAATAGGTTCAATCTGGTGTCTAAAATGATTTAAGAAGTTAATAACAGATTAGTCAGTTTGGGAGGAACATTCGAAAAGTAAAGGGTTATATATATAGAAAATAAACCCTGAAAGGGTGTGCAGCATAGTCTATGAGTTTTCATGCATTTTTTCAATTCAACGATTTGAATATACTGCTGCTTCTAAAAAGTTAGTAATTCATACTCTGAAATACAAGAAAGTCTTTTATGAAATACATTTATATAAAATGTCACAATATTAGATGAACAGGAAAAGACTCACGGACGGTTTCCAGGCAACAGCACATATAAATTAAACTTGACCACATCTTTTCTAGATAAATATTTTCGAGGTTTTGCCAAGAAATTCTGTTGCATCACTCGTCTAAAAAATGTTGTACTGTCAGATTTTTGTAAAAAAAAAATATTGACAAATTTATCATTGATTTTGTTTTGAATTATGATCATCTATATTTACCAACCACTCCGCTCGGGCAGGATATGACACAAGGTCAATTTTTAAGCAGAGTTTATCAGGTGTGAATTCAGAGTTTTCCTTCTCCCAGACTTGTTGCCTCACCAAGGCTGAAGAACCCAGTCTGCCGTACTATTTACCCATAGCTGGAGGGAGAATAATTGGATAATTGGATAATAATCATGATTATTGGCATTTAGGAAAATATGAAAGTTATATAGGATACAAGCCTATTTTTCTCAGCACTGTAACTCATGCGCCTACCCTACCATCATCATCATCATCATCATCATGTCGCGCCACCATTCTCTATCATCCATTGCTTCCTGCAGGTCTTCAGCGCTGCTGTTTGTAGGTTCTAGCTTGTCGTCTTGTCTTGCTCAAGAGTAGTCCAGGGAAAGGAGTAGCACCCTCCTTTACACCTCGGTGTAGTAGCTCTTGAAAAGGGAGCCTTCAGATCTCCATCATCTACAGTCACCAACTTTACTTTTTATATATATTTATACTTGGTGAATTCAATAGGTTTCCAGACTTTTTTAGTACAGGCATTTAAAATTGTCGCAGACTCTTGAAAATTCACTATGTTATTGCTATACATCTTATGAGATGACTGACCAGTCATCATGATTTCAGGTTCAAATGAACAGCTACAACAGGAATCCGAATACACCCTACTAAAGCCTGATTATCACAGCTGGTGAATTTCAAAAATGCAATCTGGACGTGAGGACACTTTAGAGGAACGATATGCAATAAAATTCTGTTTTAATCTTGGAAAAAATGTCACAGAAACGTATGGAATGCTTCAGACTGCTTTTGGAGCATCTTGCATGAATCGAGCATCAGTTTTGGAGTGGCATAAGAGATTCATGGAAGGCATGGAGTCTGTAAGGGATGATGAGAGGTGTGGGAGGAGTAAGAAAGTCAATACACCAGAGTTGATTGG
This sequence comes from Sepioteuthis lessoniana, assembly GCA_963585895.1. Lineage (NCBI taxonomy): Eukaryota > Metazoa > Mollusca > Cephalopoda > Myopsida > Loliginidae > Sepioteuthis > Sepioteuthis lessoniana. The sequence continues at coordinate 66,707,807 of OY757916.1, read as the reverse complement.
CCAAAGGGTTAGGCTTTGGGTTACTATGTTGAGGTTTAAAGGGAGTTCAGGTAGTGATTCCGTTTGAAGAGGCCAGGAATCTTCAAATCGGGTCTGTGACATTTCCATCAGGACAATGCACTAGTCCATAACTCCATCCTTGTCACAGACTATTTGACCAAGATTGGCATTAAGACAGTTCCTCACCGTCCCTATAGTCCAGACCTTGCTCCCTGTGACTTTTGGTTATTCCCAAGGCTCACAGGCTGTCGTTATGAGACAATTGAGGAGATAAAATAGGCTGTGACGAAGGTCATTGACAGACCCACACAAGAGGACTTCTATGGAGCCTTCTAGAAGTTGTTGGAACAGTACAAGTGCATTGCAGCCGGAGGAGATTACTTCGAAGGGGGCTAGACTTTCATGTGTGTACTATCAAAAAAGTGCCCATACGAAAAAAATTTAGAAACTTATTTAATGATCCTTGTGTATATATATATATACGTTCAGAAAACGTTCCAAATGTGTAGTTAATCAAACCTTGACCTGATGATTTTGTTGGTGGTATAGGTGTTGTATTGTATACTTCATGCTATATATATATATATATATATATATATATATATATATATATATATGTGTGTGTGTGTGTGTGCGTGTGTGTGTGTGTGTGTGTGTGTGTGTGTGTGTGTGCCAGTACCAATTTACTAGTGATAAAGTCAAAACGAACATTCTTCCGCCTTGGATTAAATATAGGGTTCCGGTCGAGGTTCAGTTTACGTTCCCGTGTTTGACAAGAAACACCTGACGAAGGCTGAATAATAAATTAGCCGAAATTTCGAGAGTATTACAATCAGGACAATAGACAGAATATTTCAAGTGATAAAAACCGTCAAGATTCATATCAGAAATTTAGACAATTAATATTACTCTTTCTTTGTTTTTCCTGGGTGCATACAAAAACATTCAAACATGCAATTATTTTCCCTCAGTTAGAACTTTCATACTATGTTTATGAATATCTATACTTTTAATTGTCGGTGAGAGACAAAGTTTGTGTTTTATTTTAATAAACCCTAGATCCGGTGATAGTTTCTGTGTATACTAATCTATTTCAGTGATTGAGTATTTGAATACTAAATATTTACTTATCTATGCTAAGTCTGATTTTCAGTTTTCAAATTGGTTACAATAATTCTTTAAGAGGTGAGCCGTCTAAGTAATCAACATCAATTGATTCTAGTTCTTATATTAATATGTTTTAATAGAAATGTGGTTCATCGTATGTATATATATTTTCCTAGTCCTTACGCCGCTATTGAAATGCAATATAAGATCAACTCTTAAAGATTGTACAGTTTGTTTTTTTTTTAAATCAGAATTCACTTAGACTGGTAGCATTACTGAAGCTAATGTGCTCGATCTGAGATACTACTTACACATAGCTGAATGGTGAAGAGAACATATGAAGCAACATTTTTCTCAAGGCATTACTGCGAAGTGTAAGCTCAAACAGCTCCATCCAGGATTTGAACTCAATTCGCAGATTTTATTTCTTACCGTGCTACTGTTATACTAGGCGAACCTCCGTATATACATTTGAGGGGATAAGTATGAATACATATAGTTTCCTATATATTTTTATCTCGATATATATATATATATATATATATATATATATAACTGCTTGAATAAACTTAAATAGAAATTAAAGAGTTTGAAATAAAATGTTTTTGACAAATTGTGTACTCATGCTAAACTGAATTGTTTGAAATAGAACTGATTATTTACATAAAAATGGATTTGGCGTTAAATAACCTACAAAGGTTGATATGCCATAAAACCAAACCAAGTCATATATATATATATATATATATATATATATATGTGTGTGTGTGTGTGTGTGTGTGTGTGTGTGTGTGTGTGTGTGTGTGACTTGTACATAGAAGAAAGTGTCATTACTTGTAAATATATAACTCTATTTTGCATTTGTGTAGAGCCTGTCATTACAGAGAATGTTTGCGTGTGTGTTTGAATGTTTTAACTGTAAGTATGTGTGTGTCTATGCAAGAGTGTTTCTTAATCTTATCTCTGTTAAGCAATGAAGAATAATGGCGGCAGCGGCTGAGAGGAAATTGTCGTTGCAGAAGACAGTGCCCTTCCTAATGTAACACAAGATGCAATTCACTGGAAGCGAAGCTGCCATAAGAGATCAATGAGCCTAAGTTTTAGACACAGTTTTAATAACCCACACAGTGATATGAAATTAACGAAGAAGAAGAAGAAGAAGAAGAAGAAGAAGAAGAAGAAGAAGAAGAAGAAGAAGAAGACTTTGGAGGAAGATGAACGAAGGAGGAAAGAGTAAGAGAAAAGTTGTAAGAATTAGAAATGAAACAAAAATAAAAATAGAAAAAACATTCTAAAAAATGAACGTTTCTCAGAAGACACGAAGAAGAGGGTGTGGGGACAAGTAGAATATGAAAAAAAAAAAAAAAAAGAAACTGACAAAAATTGAGAGGAAAAGGAAAGTCGAAGAAAAAACTAGAAACGAGAGGAAAGAAGGATAAGAAGAATAAATAAAAATTATGAAAGTAAAGAGAATTAAAAAGAAAAATATCCAGTCAATGAAGAAATAAATCAAGAAAGAGTAAAGGAAATTGAAGAAAAATCAAAAAAGAAATCTATTAGGATAAAAAAAGGAAGAAAAGAAATGAACATATTGTAAGCAAAATCTGAAGTTGATAACATAAAAATGAATAATTTTCAAAGCTATAAAAGAAAGAAAAATAATGAGGAACCAAAATAAATGACAGGAAAAAAAAACATTAATGGAAAATGCAAAGAGGAAAAGAGAAAAAATCCGCAATAAACAATAAATATTCGTAGAGATTATTGAAAAGATCTCGGTCTCACCAAGAAAATAATGTATTCCACGTATTCATTCGGCAGTTCAATACATTTAGAATATAGGTCCTTAAGATTATTTAACCACTCTCCCATGAAAGAATAAAAAGAAAATTTTTTGGTCTAGCCAATTTCTTTTCACTACCTCTCCGCATATACGCTATCATTACATGTTGACCCCCTTAAATGTACGAGCAGAGGCAGGACGACCAGCAAGAACCTACATTCAACAGCTCTGTGCCGATACAGGATGTAGCCTTAAACACCTCCTGGAAGCGTTGGACGATAGAGAAGGGTGGCGGGAGATGGTCAGGGATATCCGTCCTGATGGTGCGAAATGATGATGATGATGATGAAATTTCTCTGTAGAAATACTTATATACGGTAAGACTTCCTTCCAACGAGTGTCCTGCATATGACCTTAAATCATCTGATGGTGAGGCTCCAACCGAGAAGATTTGGCGATTGTGGAGTATCCCTGAATTTCCATTGCTCCCAGGCCCACTGTGATCCGGAGTGGTACTATATGATAGGGTACTATCATATAGTACCGGAGTGGTACTATATGATAGGGTACTATCTATAGATCAAATAGAAAAAAATGCGTGCAAAAAAATAAATGGCGGATGTTAAATTGTAACTGTTATATCGCAATACTTGAAACCAGTTTACTGTGTGCTAAAAAATTCAGACTCGTCTAAGAATGTTATCTACAAAACGTGTTTACAAATCATAAATATATTCAATACATATGTATAAACAAGTTTTGGCATTAAATAACCTACAATGGTTAATATGCCATAAAAACCCAACCCAACCAAACAAAACAAAATATTACTTCTGCAGTTCGAACAACCTAAGAGATAAATATTTATTTCAGAAACATTGTAAATAACGTATTTTTTCCATTTTCCTTCGCTGATTCGGTTATTCGATTAAATACGTAAGCAAATTGTGCTCTGACGTCCAACTCCAGTATTACTCGGGTGAGTCAAGTCTTATGATATTTTGATACGTTCTAGTTTGCGGTATTTATAACTGGAGAAGTAAGGACGAGCTCATAACAGTGGACCCCTTCACATGGACGAGCAAAATGTATACTTTTATACAACGGCTCTGTGCTAATACGGCATGTAGCCCTGAAAACCTGCTGGAAGCAATGGATGATAGAGAAGCTGATGAGAAAGGGTCAGGGATATTTGTGCTAATGGCGTGACATGATGATGATATCATATGCCGTGATAGGTAGCCCCTATATTTGGTAGAATCGTGATAGTTGGTGCGTTGACAAGTTATGCTTTGCTCCTCCCCGAATGTGATTTGGAAGCTGCTCTAATTAGAGGAGAGAAGCTTTACGAGTTCGAACGGGGCCATAACATAGCAGAACCAATCGAAAACAGTTGTTTTGCGAAAAGTGAAGGTGTGGTTGATCACAGTAAAATAACCAGATGTTTCAAGAAATTTCGTTCGAGCGGCAAGAAGCACGGCTATGGTCTCGTAGACAAAAAAAAAATGTTGGCTCACTCTTGTACATATGAAACTAGCTCTGAAGATCCTTAGGTGGTAATAATCATTGTCGTGGGAAATAAACACAGCAACATGTGTTCAAATTCTGAACGAGATTGTTTGCATTTCATATAGCGCTAATAAATTTGGTGGAAATGAACACGACGACACGAGTTCAAATCCTGGACCGGGCTAATTGCATTTCACATAGCACTAATACCATTGGGAAAGGTATGAATCTAGTTATTCTCCCTCCAGCTATGGGTAAATAGTAGGGCAGACTAGGTTCTACAGCCTTGGTGAGGCAACTAGTCTAGGAGAAGGAAAACTCTGAATTCAAACATTGATCTTGTGTCATATCCTGCCCTAGCGGAGGCGTTGATAAATATGCATATAACGCTAATAAATTTACAAAAAGTATACATCCAGCAAATCTCTCTCCCGCTATGTAAAAATAGTCGGGTAAAATTTGGCTCAATGATTTTGGTATGGCAACCTGTCTTGAAGAAGGAAAACTCTGAATTAAAACCTCTTAAACTCCGCCAGAACGTTGACCTTCAGCCAATTCCTGCTTACGCGGAAGGATTGGTAAATACCCATATGTAACTGGACCAAGTAATTTTTTTAATGGCAAGAATTCAAACTCCAAATTCAAAACAGGTTCATTTCGCATAAAAACTGACCTTGTGTCACATCCTGCTCGTAATGGAGAGGTTGGGCAAATTCATACAAAAAGGGACATGAAAGCAAAGACTTGTAACAGAATAACTTGCTTGTAATATCATAAGAGCTATTTTATCATATTTACTGTATGGACTTATTTATGTACATCGGATGTAGATAAACGTTTACTTATTTACTGACCAAAGCTTGTTTCACATTCTGCTTGCGACGGAAAAGTTGGTTAAATCTAGACTATGTTTAGACAATGCTCATGGTTCATATTCCTCAAAATTTTTGTAGCCTCTCGAAAATACAACTTTAATTAAAAGGACTTTTACTCGCAATTTTCAGCAGGGAAATATAATAATAATAATATCAATAATCATCTAAAACTAATGTGAAAAAGGCCTGGAAGAGTTGGAAGTTGGCGGACGGGTAGAGACTATTTAACGACAGCATTGCTAAAAACGGCCAGAATCCTGAGAAGAGTCCTGGAGACTTGAGGAGACTTGCTGTCACTCAAACTCCAATGAAAAACCATCAGCTAACACAGATGTGAAAAACTCTTAAGGAGTAAATAATAAAAGTCGCTTTTAAAGAATTTTCATTCTTGAAATCTTGAATCTCATGAAGATCTATGCTTCTTTTCATTACCAAAATGAGCATGGCTGGTTGTGTTGTGTCTAAAAAGCGACTCATCAATCACAGAGATTCCTCTCAGCTGTCCAATTACCACCAATGGTCAAAGTGACCGACCTTTGTTGACACTTTATCATAAAGGAAAAAAACGAAGATAACACCGAAAAAAAAAACAACAACTAATAATTAAAATATCATAATAATTGGACTCCGTTTCAAAACGCTCCCAGGAGATTAACTCTTTCATTAAATTCATCTTGAATAATTGTCGACCACAACAACTGCTACGGTAATTACAGGTATGGCCAAATGGTTAGAAATAGAAATTAAGGCTAATGTTTGAACATTGATTCATATTGCAGAGATGGTTTCATCTAAAAGAAATAATAATTTTGGAAGAAAAGGTGAGCGTTATACTTAGATATTTAATAAGATTAATATATTTTATAAGTCTTACCATCGTTAATGAATGTAAAAAAGAGATAAAGAAACAGAAATCAAAGCCAGCAAGAAGAAGAAGAAGAAGAAGAAGAAGAAGAAGAAGAAGAAGAAGAAGAAGAAGAAGAAGAAGAAGAAGAAGAAGAAGAAGAAGAAGAAGAAGAAGAAGAAGAAGAAGAAGAAGAAGAAGAAGAAGAAGAAGAAGAAGAAGAAGAAGAAGAAGAAGAAGAAGAAGAAGAAGAAGAAGAAGAAGAAGAAGAAGAAGAAGAAGAAGAAGAAGAAGAAGAAGAAGAAGAAGAAGAAGAAGAAGAAGAAGAAGAAGAAGAAGAAGAAGAAGAAGAAGAAGAAGAAGAAGAAGAAGAAGAAGAAGAAGAAGAAGAAGAAGAAGAAGAAGAAGAAGAAGAAGAAGAAGAAGAAGAAGAAGAAGAAGAAGAAGAAGAAGAAGAAAGAAGAAGAAGAAGAAGAAGAAGAAGAAGAAGAAGACGATATAAAAAAGAAGAGGAAATGCATGGTGCATTCAATAAGTTTCCAGAATTTTTTTGTACTGGCATTTAAAATTGTCGTAGACTCTTGAAAATTCACTATGTTATTGCTATACATCTAATGAGATGACTGACCTGTCATTATGATTTCAGGTTCAAATGAACAACTACAGCAGGAATCGGAATTCACCCTACTAAAGCCTGATTGTCACGGCTGGTGAATTTCAAAAATGCAATCTGGACGAGAGGACACTTTAGAAGAACGATATGCAATAAAAATCTGTTTTAAACTTGGAAAAAATGATGCCACAGAAACATATGGAATGCTTCAGACTGCTTTTGGAGCATCTTGCATGAATCAAGCATCAGTTTTTAAGTGGCATAAGAGATTCAAGAAACGCAAGGAGTCTGTAAGGGATGATGAGAGGTGTGGGAGGAGTAAGGAAGTCAATACACCAGAGTTGATTGGCCAAAGGGTTAGTGTTACTATGTTGATATTTAAAGGAAGTTCTGGAAGAGATTCCTACGGAAGAGGCCAGGAATCTTCAAATTGGGTCAGTGGTATTTCCACAAGAACAATGCAAGGTCTGGACTGTAGGGAGGCTGAGGAACTGTCTCGATGCCCATCTTGCTCAAATAGTCTGTGACAAGGATGGGGTTGTGGACTGGTGCATTGACCTGGTGGAAATACCACTAACCCGATTTGAAGAGTGCTGGCCTCTTCCGACGGAATCTCTTCCTGAACTCCCTTAAAACCTCAACATATCATTCCTTGTTGACTGTCTGTCCAGTGGTAACCCAGTGCAGGTAGATCATGCCAGTGCTGTAAAAAAAAAAGGGATCATCAAAAGTTTTGAGCAAGATAGGCATCAAGACAGTTCCTCGGCCTCCATATAGTCCAGACCTTGCTCCCTGTGACTTTTTGTTATTCCCTAAGCTCATAGGCTGTAGTTATGAGACAATTGAGATGAAAGAGGCTGTGAAGAAGGTCATTGACACGTTCACATAAGAGGACTTCCATGGGGCCTTCCAGAAGCTCTTGGAATGGTAGAATAAGTGCATTGCAGTCGGAGGATATTACTTCGAGATTGCTGTCAGTAAGTTTTCTTATTTTTCCGAGGTAGTTTGTCCTTACCTTTTCTTTCATCTCCGTTTACTTGATGATATCCGCTTCTAATAATCCAAGATATTTGTAGTTCTATTTTTCAGCAAGTTTTATTATTATTACTAACAAATCCACTGCGTGTGGCTCAGCTTTTTGCAAAGCCATGTCGGTGTTTTTGTCGTTCAATGACCGATTCGGTAGGTTCAAACATTTTTCCGCTTTTCAGAAAGCTCCCTGTGCTTGCAACCTCACTATCAAGTCTTTGAAAAATTATCATATAATCTCTTAAACATTTTTCCCTAAAAAATGTGGAAAGCCAAAACCGGTATTATTTTTAGCCTTCAAAGAATAATCTCAATCAATCCATATAGAACAATGCTTTAACTAAGCACAGCTCTCATCCCAGTTGGCCAGG
>OY757916.1:66686268-66699476 GCA_963585895.1 Sepioteuthis lessoniana | reverse complement strand
TCATCCCAGTTGGCCAGGGCTTTAGAATATTACAGAATAGTAAGACCCCGCCAACGAGTGTCCTGGATATGTCATTAAACAACCTGATGATGAGGCTCCAATAATGCTGGAGCTTGGGGATTGCGGAGTACCTCTTCAATACCATCGCTCCCCGGTTAACTCTGACCTGAAGTGGTAGCACCTGATAGAGACCTATGTATAGATCAAATAGAACTGTTTGATATTTAAACTCTGAGAAAACAAATGACTAATTACAAATTGAATTGTTTGAAATAGAACTATTTTTACATTTAATTGAGTGTAAACAAAACACTGGTGTTTAAATGAATTGTTAGTGATTCATAGCAATACTTAGAACTATTTATATGCCTGCAAAAGAGTGAGTTTAGACTCGTTTATCAACAAAATGTGTTTAAAACTTATATATGTTTAATATCTATGCATAAAGAAGATTTTGCATTGAATGGCCTAAAATGGTTAATGTACAACCAAACCAAACCAAACCAAACTAAGAACAGCTGTATTAACAACAATCCTTACAGCTGTAGATGTTTCTACAATCTTGCTTCTTTTCAGAACTTTCGTTTGACTCTTGTTTTGACTTACTAATGTTTGACTTACAAAGATATACCTAAACAAGCCTTGTTTGTTTGGCTTGAATCGAGCAGATTTTTCCTGTAACCTACTATTTTTACTTAACATCACTTAGATCTTACATATTGCATATTGCTTTCTGCCAAATACATATTGACTATGACATTTTTACAGATTTGCATCGTATGTTGCCTTTTTTAAACTCTTATTTATCATTCACTTTTCACCTGGTATGTTTGACTTTTTACTTAGTATATAATACATTCTACACAGCACCCTTTACCTTTTACTTTTTTATTTATCCATTCACAGTAGGTAAGTGGGTCATTAAAGGGAAAGTCACACAATTCCTCCTACCAGGATAAGCTGCTTTATAGCTGGTGGTCTTTCACTGGAGTCTAAGCAGATTACAATTCTCAAGTTTCCAGGACACTTCTGAGTATCTTTAGCGATTCCGACAATGAAGTGGTCTAGATGATTTTGATTCTTCTTCCGATTTCCAATTCCTTCAGACTCTTTCCCAAACCTTTGAAGACCGTTCCAAGTGCACTTACTACGATTGGTATCACTGTCACTGGGATATCGTCTGATACTATAATTAACCTGAGGTCTGCGTGTCAGACTCTACAAAACTTGGTAAATAACAATTATCGGAGTGGCACCATGATTAGTCTCTTGGTTATTGAGCTAAATTAGCCGACCATTCCTAGTACGTTTGGTTCTCTCTATACTTCTAGCCATCTACTGAACTAAGTTAAGTTTTATAAAGGAAGACTATTAATTGCCCCACCCCAAAGACCTTGAGGGAGTCCCCCTGTTGCGTAATGGTTAAAGTGCTAGATAGCCGCCACGAAATAACAGAGTTCAAACTTCAGTCACGTTATTACTAATGTTACTTTCGGACTAATACCCTGGAGTTCTACACTTTTTATTATCTAGTAAGGTTAAAATATTTGTTTACTTTTTCCGCTAATAACGATTCTCTATAGAAACACTAAAGTAAAAGTACGATCACCGGATGGAGACTCAGAATACTTTGACATTGTAGCAGGAGTACTACAAGGGGACACGCTGGCCCCCTACCTCTTTATCATTTGTCTAGACTACGTACTTAGAACATCGATTGACAAAATCAAAGAGAATGGCTTCGAACTGACGAAGAAAAGAAGCAGAAGATACCCCGCAACAACAATTACCGATGCCGACTACGCCGATGACATAGCGATACTGGCAAATACACCTGACCAAGCCGAAACACTTCTTCATAGTTTGGAACGAGCAGCAGCAAGCATAGGCCTCTATGTTAATGCACACAAAACGGAATATATGTGCTATAACCAAACGGGAGACATCTCCACTCTAGAAGGAACCCCACTTAAACTAGTAGACAAATTCACGTACCTAGGAAGCAGCGTCGAATCAACCGAAAAGGACATCGAAACGAGGTTAACGAAAGCATGGACAGCTATCAATAGGCTATCGATTATATGGAAATCAGACCTAACCGATAAAATGAAACGCGGTTTCTTCCAGGCAGCGGTCACATCGATACTGCTATATGGATGCACTACATGGACGCTAACAAAACGACTGGAGAATAAGCTAGATGGCAATTACACAAGAATGCTGCGTGCAATCCTGAACAAGTCCTGGCAGCAACACCCCACAAGAGACCAACTGTACGGTCACCTGCCCCCTATCACGAAAACTATTCAAATTAGACGGACCAGACATGCAGGACACTGCTGGAGAAGCAGAGATGAACTCATAAGAGATATACTCTTATGGATCCCCACACATGGCCGCGCAAAAGCAGGACGACCAGCTCAAACGTACATTCAGCAGCTATGTGAGGATACAGGATGTTGTCCTGAAGACCTACCTAGGGCGATGAACGATAGGGAGGAGTGGCGAGAGAGGGTCAGGGATATCCGTGCTACCAGCGCGATATGATGATTTAGTCTAAACTCTGTGGTCCGTTAGTACAGTAAAATTCACTTAATGACATACTTTTTTCCTTATTAATTAACTCCAGGACAGGTCATCAGGTCAGAATTTATTGATATTTTTGTATCACAAAATTACAAAGAATTATTATTACTATCATTATTATTATTAATGATATGCTAAAATCATTTGTTTCAGGGTTTATCATCAATCGATCCAAAGCAATAGCTGCCAGGTTCAACTTAAGTGAAAATGTAATTAATATAACGCACGAGGATTCAGTTTAGTTTCTGTCTTTAATAACATATCAACCTTCGTGGCTTATTTAATGCTAAAACCACCCTTATAGAACAACAGCAGTGATAACGTTTAACTCATAGCTGGAGGGATAAGGAGATTCACAACTTTCTCAAGTGTATTTGTCCGAAAGTAACATTAGCAATAACGTGACCAGAGTTCGAACTCGGTCATTTCGTGGCTGCAGTCTAGCACTTTAACCATTACCGTACGGGAATACTCTCTCAAGGTCTTTGGGGTGAGACAGTTAATAGTCTTCCTTAACTTAGTTCAGCAGAAGGCTAGAAGTATAGAGAGAACCGAGCGTACTAGGAATGGTCGGCTAATTTAGCTCAATAACCAAGACACTAAGCGTGGTGCCCCCTGATAATTGTTATTTACCAAGTTTTACATAGTCTGAGTATCTGACGATATCCCGGTTTAAAAACTGTCATTTTGCAGAAGCTGAAATTTTTGGTGTAACTTGACAATTAACCTGTGTGTCTGTAATAGTTGATATACTTAGAACAGTGCCAAAATGAGGTGAAATTTTGAAGACTATGGTGATTTTGACGTCTGAATAAATACCGAAGAAGGTTCAGGAGATTAAATAAGATATACTCTGTTTTTGTTATAATCAAGAAACACCAAATATCAAGTGAAATGAAAGAAAAATGCATTGTATTGTAAGAAAAAAAAAGCTCACAAAATATGCTTGTCTATTGATACCGTGATCAAAGATAAGTATATGAAAGCATTTTCTTTATCCAACAAGTATAATTGAAAATCAAGTAGACTAAAAGGTAACATCTTAAATTCATCAAATTCTTGTGTTTATATGTTTGTATTTTATCGTGAAAACAGATACGCGTTGTCTGTGTTTGTTCTGGGGTTGGTGTACCTTAGGATGTCATAATTGGTGTTAAAAATATTATCAGCCACCATCCTCGTGTTACATCGAAATAGAAGTTTTAGGTACAAGTTGTACTCATATTCAACTATAAAACGTGGTGCGATAGACAACAACTATGGAAGGCAGTAATTACTGGGGATACGTTTACCAGACTCAGCATTCCTATCCGAGGTCGCGGTAAATCACCTGAAGAAGGCCCGAGGTGAAATTTGGCTGAAACGTAGTGAAAGAAGAAACAACACAAAAACTACCAACATGAGGAAAAAAGTGCGCAATAAATAAAAATTAATTCTCAGATTAAGAAACCTCATCTCAAAGTGATTCCAATTAAAGACAAGTATAAAAACCAATCTGTGCATGGGTGTAAGTGCGTCCACGCATATGTACGTCGATGAAGGAAAGGAGGAAAGATTAACTGAAAGACGAGCTAGTGTCTAAATATACGTATACAAATACTGAAATACATATACCCTATTTACCCAACCCCTCCGCTCGGGCAGGATATGACACTAGGTCACTTTTTAAGCGGAGTTTAACAGGTTTGAATTCAGAGTTTTCCTTCTCCTAGACTAGTTGCCTACCCAAGGCTGAAGAACCTAGTCCGTCCTACTATTTACCCATAGCTGGAGGGAGAATAATTGGATTCATACCTTTCCCAAGGGTATTAGTGCTATGTGAAATGCAATCAGTCAAGTCCAGGATTTGAACTCGGCTCGCCGTGTTCATTTCCTACGACGATAACATTTACACCACGGGCACCTGAAATACATATACAGAAAGTAAATAGAAAGTGTATATACATACTTATATATATAGAGTGCCTCAAAATACATGGGATGCATGCGTCTGCTAACGACTCTACTACTAATAATGCTGTTCCTTTTTGTTTCAGATTTGAAAATAGCATACTATAACAACTATTAATCCTCAATCACAATGCCTCGGAAAAGAGAGGGAAAATATTTTGCGTCATCACTTATTCGGAGACAAAAGTCATTCAAAATTGTCTCAAAATAGATGCAACCCATTAATATGATTATGGCTTATTACTGAGACTAGAACCCCCCCACCCAAAAGATTGAATGTCCTGGAAGCTGATATAACAAAGTTTAAAAAAATATTAATTCAATTTCTCAAGTTCAATGGATGCATTTTTTACAGGATGTGTTCCAAACGACCACCACTCTGCTTGTCTCAGTTTTAAATCATTATCATAACAATGGGTTGCATCTATTTTGTATGTACATGAATATATATATACCTCTCTCTCTATTATATATATATATATTATATATATATATACCTCTGTTTATACCAATATATATATATATATATATATATATATGTATATATATATATATATATATAGGTTTGACCAAAAGTAGATAGACGGACAGAAAATTAAACAGGCCGACAGAATGATAGATATGAACAAATATATATATATATATATATATATATATATATATATATATATATATATATATATATATATGTATATATATATATATATGTATATATATATATATATATATAGAGAGAGAGAGAGAGTGAGAGAGAAAAGGAGACAGGTAGACAAAATGAGATAGATGCATAGGTAGATATGAACAAATATATATATAGAGAGAGAGAGAGAGGGGCGAGAGAGAGATAGACAGACAGGCAAATAGAATAGATTGATAGATAGACATGAACAAACAGTAACTGATAATAAACACATTGACAAATAATGGTAACAATATCAACGTACAGATATCATTATTGACAAATATTTATTAATAGTTTATTGTTTACTTATTAATCTTATCCTATTTGCTAACATCGAAATTCAAATCAATATCACTCAACTATTTGTTACGATATTAGTTGTCTAAATTTCTGAGACGAAGCTTGATGTTTTTTATCATTAAGGGTTTTCGGACTATTGTCTTCATTTTTATTGTTATTTCCACTATGTCCTCCAGCCTTCTTTAGGGGTTTGTCTCTTTAGAAGCTTCGGAAACCAACGTAACGGTTATAGGCGTTGGTTCCTTAAGCTTCTAAGAAGACAATCATCTAGAGGTTACAGGTTCAATCCTGACTGCAGGCGAGTAACAATACAGGAATACTTAACTCTTGTACCCGGTTATGACTTACGGAATCAGAACAGGTGACCCCTGTAGATTCAATAAAGGACGTAGTTTGAAGTTCCGTGAAGGTTCCCGAGTTCGACAAAAATCTGAAGAAGGCCGGAGGACATATTGGCCTAAACGTTGTGGAAATAACAATAAAGATGAAGACAATAGTCCGAAAACCCTTAATGATAAAAAAAATATTTGTAACGATTTTCTTTTTTATCAAATATATAGCTGAATCATTCATATGTTTCATTTAGCTGGTCTGCAAGAGATTTGCAATTATTTTTACTTACATTTCATTAATCAAGACATTTTAGAAATTTCATAACCTTTCAGATGAGCGGAGTAACATGTTTTTAATTACGCTTCATTGATCTCTTAAATCAATGGTGTTCACATAGTGAGCTTCTTCTTCTAGTAGATTCCAACATATTGTACTATGTTACACTATACAGTTCCGAGAGATGAACCCAAAACTGAGAGACACTTGCAATATTGACGAGCATAGAAATAATACACACGCTCTTGATTGAACACACACACACACACACACACACACACACACATATATACATACATACACACAACACCTCTACACATATGCACAACTCATATACACAGGGCCAGATTAACCCATGCCAGGATCCAAAGGCTTCAAGTTTTTTTGTACCACTCCTACTCCTCTTCCTTTCCCGCTTTCTTTTTTTGGGGGGGGTCCTAGTCTTCAGCCTCGTCAGCATAATGGATACAATAGCACTGTAGATGCAGACAGCTTATGACCGAATATATATATATATATATATATATATATTGTCATCCACAGATAGACTGTTTCGTTGTATCACAACTCTTCAGTGTGGATAGGCACATTAGGACGCTTGAAGCTGGGATCGAAACCCGCCCAACTTTACGAATTCATAAGCGATGTCCTTCTGTGGAGCTCTTCACACGGATGATAGAGACGAATGGCGAGAAAAAGTCAGGGAAATACGTGCTATAGGTCATCATAATGATGACGATGTCATTTACTAAGCCTGCATTGTCAACTATGCCATACCAGTCATTCGTTAAGTGTCACCAATCTAAATATCGAGCGGTTCGTTGCTGCTTACCTTTGGACATCAATGATCTTAAATTGTATTTGGTTTAACTATGGTATTAAAATTTCACGAATATCTGGGTAACAGTTCGCACACACACACGCACACACAAACACACACACACACGCATATATATATATATATATATAAATTACTATTTATATATATATAAAGTACTGTATATATATATATATAATGTCCTTTATATATATTTTTTAAAATAAAATACTTTATATATATATATATGTATTTATTTATATACATATATATATATATATTATATATATATATATATATATATATATATATATGTGTGTGTGTGTGTGTAAAGTACTTTTAATTGACTCTACTTAGTGTATCGAGCACTTTTTACGTCTACCTTGTTGATTCTGACAGTGTTTTTTCTTTTGACTTAGCATCGTACCCCTATTTGATTATTTTCATATAGTACGGGTGCCGTAAGGAATTTTAAAAAAAAGTTTTTCGTAGATATCATTTTGTATAATCTTCATTTGCAAATTGTATCATCTGTGTTTTTTCACACTATCATAAAATTATAGGTGGATTATATATATATATATAATATATATATATATATATATATATATATATATAGTGCTTTTTCACGAAGGCAAATTTATAGTCATAAGGTTAAAATTTTAAGGTGGGTAAACAGTTTATTTTATTTATTTATTTATTTATTTATTTTTTTGCTACAGGTTATTATTTGAGCACTCTTCTGATTCAATAAAAAATGAACGTTTTGTTCATTTCGTATATATATGCGGGTTAGAGCATGTGCGTGTGAATGTGTTTGTGTGTTTACTTACCTTCAGTCAAAAGGTCTCTTATCATCATCATCATCACCATCATCATTATCAAAAGGCCCAATCGGTGGATCCTTCGTGGTGTAGGGATTAATGCACTGGACATCTTAGTGAGTGAGTTCGATCACCAGTCACGCGATTACATTAACTTTCCGACAAATATCCTTGGGAAAAGTATAAACCCACTTATCCCTACTAGCTATGGGTTAACAAAACGAAACGCGATGGTCAAAGTTATGCATTCTATAATGATACTGAGTCTTTCTGAAGAAAATGCCTCTTCTTATAGTCATGTTGTCCTAGAACGTCTGTAACGTATTTGATTGAGAGGTAACTACAGATTTTGAACCTTTCCACAATTAACTCCTGTAGTTTCTTTAATAGAAGTATATCTGAATGTGTCTATATATATATATATATATATATATATATATATATATATATATATATATATATATATATAGTTGTATGTGAAGAGTATGCAGAGATAGTGATGAAATTTGTCGGAATTAGAAAGAAAACCGTTTTCAAAAATAATATTGACATGTTTCACTTGGAATCTAGCGTCATCAAAATGCAAAAAAAAAAAAAGGATTTATGCATATTTTTGGGGTGATAATTTTTTCCTCTTTTGTTAATAAATTCATTTACATCTGATAATCAAACGATTTTATAACGGTCCTCCATCACATACACACACATCCTGAAAAACGACAAACCATACACACACACACACACACACACACACACACACACACACATATATATATATATATATATATATATATATATATATATATATATATATATATATATATATATATCAGCCGGTTTTCGATTTCGGCTGGAAGCAATTCCCGAGTCCTGCCACAGAAAAGAGTTGTGATATAACGAAATAGTTTGTGGATGACAATATATATGCTCCCCGCCCCCATGAGTGAAGCACACTAACGGGGAAATTTGCTGGCTACCACATACGCTGAAATGCTATAGCTCTTCTCATGAACTGCTGGTTGCTGTTAAGGTATATATATATATATATATATATATATATATAATATATATATTATATATATATATATTATATATATATATATATATATATACCCTTTCCTTACGATGAGAATGCCGATAGTTTTGTGGTAAGATATCCGGGCGACATTTTATCAGTGGGGTTTCGAGCTTAGCAAGAAGAATCTCGCGGGTTTAGTCACACGGAAGAGTTGTGATACAACGAAACAGTCTCTCGGTGTTTGACAATATATATATATATATATATATATATATTATATATATATATATATATATATATTCAAATCTTATTTCATAAATAACGGGAATTATTTAAATAAAAATAAATTTCAAATGTAAACTTTGCCTTGATTGAAATTCATTTTAATCTCGCAAAGATACGTATGTTTTGAGCTTATTCAAACTGACGACAGATCAAACAGAGTATTCCTGGATTGAACAGAGGTCTGTCATAGGACTTTTGGTTGTTGACAAGTGCAAACCATGTTAAATTTATGGAAGAATATGTGATGTGTGGGGAAAATATATTTTAGTCGGAAAAAACGTCTTTGATAATTGGCTAAAAATTTGTCGAAACTATACAGCGTTGCCGTGTAAACACATTGACTCTCCGGTAAAGAAAACGTTCCGGGAGCTGCAGTCAGTAAAGAAGGTCATGCTGATAGTCTTCTGGAACATGAAAGGAATCATCAATTTAGATTTCCTTGAAAAAGGTGCCACTATAAATTCCTGTAAAAGATACCTTATTTATTGAATGACTCTCATTCAACTGCCATGTAAGAACATGAAACTACTAACGCAAGACCTTCCATTTTCTTTTATATCTGTTTAAAATTTATGCATTTATGTATGTGCCTCTCTATGAGAATGCGTTTGTATGCGTATGTTTGTGTGTGTGTATGTGTGTGCTAATGTGTGTGGGTATACTTGTGTGTGCGTGTGTGTTCCGTTTGTGGGTTTGTGAGCGTGTGTTTTTCTTTACTGCTTGCCCTTGTCTCATCAGGCCCTACTACTATTACTAACTGGGTTGATAAATAACTATGTGATAGTTATTTATCAAGATGCTCACTCAGCATACTTACGAAGTATTTTGCCAAAATATCTGACATTACGAATGTAAACACACTTAGGCAGAAATCGAACTACGTTCGCTGTTTCCGATGTGAGTGCTCATGACTATCTTTTTATCTCTAACCGTATCTATGTATATGTCAGTCTGTCAGATACTATTTTTCTCTTCATCTCAATGTATGTATGTATGTATCTATCTATCTATCTATCAATCTGAATCTATGAATCTATCTATCAGTCTGTCTGTTTGTACGTGCGTATCTATCTATCTATCTATCTATCTATCGGTACCTATAAATCTATATATCTAGCTCGTTAGCTAGCGACATGTATGTAATCATGTATGTATGGATTGATGGGTGGATATATATGTCTGTCTGCTTGTCTGTACAGTATCTATCTATCTATCTATCTATCTTGCTGACTGTCTAGCTGTGTATATAGCTGTGTATATAGCTACCTACTTCACGTTTTTATCATTAATATTCCAATTTTTATTTAATGTGAATTAGAAGATACGTTTGATTTTTTTGTCGTGATAGATAATCCCTGGAAACCTGTCACCTAAAACTGGAAGGCTGGCGCATGACAAATTCGTAAACTTGTAACTTAGGTAAAATTATTTATTACAAGAATGTGTGAGACCTTGACCTTCAACCTATTTCTTTCTATTTAACATACTGATGCCATGCAAATATATATAAACACACACACACACACACACACACACATATTTATATATGTATATATTAATGTATCTATTCGTCTGCATATTGAAGTGAGTAAGTAGCAAATTCGTGCAACGAGAAGCCGAACGCTATTACTAATGAGAAAACTTTTTTTTTCATACGCATAGCCACACACATGCAAAAACCAATGCACATATAGTCACACATGAAATATACTAGGTTAATATCCCTAAATTTATTTTTGACCGTGTAAATCTTTTCAGAGAAAGACTTGGTACTACACTTTATAGACAGATGTGTCAGGGATAAACCATTTGATTATAATCGGATCACAGATATTACACTATCACCTTTGACTGATATGCTGTCTACATAAATTATCCATTAATTTTTAGCATGCAACGCGCACACACACACACGCACACACACACATACACGTACATTCATATATATATATATATATATATATATATATATATATATATATATATATATAGCGGGTTTTGTGTTCTCCAATGACCCAGGAGACCAGGGTTCAATCCCAGGAGAAGTTATACCAAAGACTCAAAATAAAGGTACTTGATACCTCCTTGCTTAACAATCAGCATTATCAGGTACGTATCAAAGATAAAGTGGAGCAATTCAGGGAAATAAGTAACGCCCTCCCCTACACATCCTTGTAGTAGCTATCGAAAAAGAAGCCTTCAAGTCACCCTTGACTACTGACACCAAATTTATATAGTTATGCACAGATAACACACACACACACACACACACACACACACACACACACACACACACACATATATATATATATATATATATATATATATATATATTATACACTGAGTATAGACACTCATAACCACACACACACACATATATGTGTGTCCATGTGTGTGTGTACAAGCGTTGTCTGAGTATGTGTAAATATATATAGGTATATTGAATCTTCAGGCTTAATCTTAAACCTGTTTCGCTAAAATGAACAGACAAGAATATATTTGATATTTTTATAAACTGATATTTTCTTGCTGTCATAAAAGATTTTCTTAATTTAGGATCAAGAATCTTTTACTTTTATGGCTTTGCACCATCATTATTAATATATATATATATATATATATATATATATATATATATATATATATATATATATATATATATATATACTCGAATGTGTATGAATTTGAGAAAGGAAAGGACTGGGAAAAATTTTGAATAAAGTCCGTCAGAATGAGAAAGATCACTTTTAGAAAAGCAAACCGAAACGTTTTGATTGTGGTCTAGTGTCAGCAAAAAAATAAATAAATAATAATAATAATAATAATAATAAATAATAATAATAATAATAATATGGAACAAGAAGGTGAGAATTATATCAATCGTGATGGTGCTTTTGGTACAGTTACCAAAGGATTATTAAAGGGACTGGAGGACTTGAAGGTAGGAATAGGAAGTCAAGTGGAGACCACCTAAACTACAACATTTTTGAGAACGTCCAGAATACTGACAAGACTCCTGGAGACTTGAGGAGACTGCTGTCACTCATACTACAGTAAAAAATTCAATCAGCTAAAACTGATGTGAAAAACTCTCTAGGAATAATAATAATAATAATAATAATAATAATAATAATAATAATAATAATAATAATAATAATAATAATAATAATAATCAACAAAAAAGAGAACTTGCAAAATTGTGAACTTTGCTGTACCGGTCGACCATAGAATAAAACTGCAAGAATTGTAAAAAAAAGGAAAATTACTTCGACCTTGCTAGGGAATTGAAAAACCATGGAATATGAAGGTGACGACTATACCAATCGTGATTGGTGCTTTCAGTACAAAAGGATTATTAAAAGGACATGGAAGTTAGAGGACGAGTGGAGACTATCCAAACTACAGCATTATTGAGAACGGCCAGAATGCTGAGAAGAGTCCTGGGGACTTGAGGAGACATTCTGTCACTCAAACTCTTGTGAAAGACCATCAGCTGATGGGAAAAACTCTGAAGGAGTGAATAATAATAATAATAATAATAATAATAATAATAATAATAATAATAATAATAATAATAATAATAAAGAGAACTTGCAAAATAGTCGACTTTGCTGTCCTGGCAGACCACAGAGTAAAACTGAAAGAATGTGAAAAGAAGGATAAGTGCCTCGACCTTATTAGGGAACTGAAAAAACTGTGGAACATGCAGGTGACAATTATACCAATTGTAATTGGTGCGTTTGGAACAGTAACTAAGGGATTACTAAAGGGACTAGAGGACTTGGAGGTTGGCGGACGAGTGGAGACCATCCAACCGACAGCATTGTTGAGAACTGCCAGAATACTAAGAAGAGTCCTGGAGACTTGAGGAGACGTGCTGTCACTCAGACTTCAGTGAAAAACCATCGGTTAACGCTGATGTGAAAAGCTCTAATGAGTCAATAATAATAATAATAATAATAATTAGAAGAAGAAGAAGAAGAAGAAGAAGAAGAAGAAGAAGAAGAAGAAGAAGAAGAAGAAGAAGAAGAAAATACATTGCATATGCCAGAAGCATAATAATTAATCTCGATGTTACCGATGCAAAATTTTTCCTCTGCTTTTTAGAAATAGATGCATTTATATTCTAATGATGTT
>OY757916.1:66673768-66676268 GCA_963585895.1 Sepioteuthis lessoniana | reverse complement strand
TGTGTGTGTGTGTGTGTGTGTGTGTGTGTGTGTGTGTGTTCATATATTGAATGAATTACTAGAAAGCTAAATAAGTGCATCAATGTTTGCATGTGTGTATATGTATACGTAAATACTGTGGGTGACCTAGGCTTGTGTTCTTACTTACTTATCTATCTATCTATCTATCTGTCTCTGTCTCTGTCTCTCTCTCTCTCTCTCTTCCTCTGTCGATGTTTAAGTAAACCTAGAATACGAAAATTTAAATTCTCTATTTCAAAATAAATATGGCTACTGTTTGAGAAAGACTGGCGCGGCATAAACTTCCTACTTTTTTACAGTAAATTCATTAGCTTCTGTTTGAGCATTATCAACTGGATGTACGTATTTATAATCTAGCCTCTTTAATGGCTATGATAGTTAATGTTGCCCATCGCAAAGTGAGATTCAGGTAAGAACCAACTCCTTTAAAATCAAACCCCTTCCTACTGTAAATGTGATGTCAATTAATTTTTAACTAATTCTTACAACAGAAATTATTTTTACTCGTTCCCCACCCATTTCTATTCAACCAATCTGGAACCAACTAACACACCTCTACTCACATTCACACTACCCTTTTGACATGCAGGTCTTAATCTGTGCTTCTGGTTGGTTTTCGAGATCAGCTAAAGACAAAGGTTTCGAATTCAAATTATAAGTTTACTCAGGTCTTTTCTCTTTTCGATAACTCCAGTTTTACATATTCGAATATCGAAAGAAATTTCTCGTAAATAAAGAGTCTTTATAATAAATATTTTTATTGGATTTCACAATATTCTAATTTTGAATGCTTTCAGGTTATATATACTGAATACAAACCATATTTCCGTTTAATCTCACTACAAACATTGCCCGTTTTAGATAAATATTAGATTATAAAGAACTTTATTTCTCCACCTAGAATATAACCTCTTCTTGCTAACTTTTTTTTAAGAAAATTCTGAATCGTATGTCAGTAAATGTATATTATAAAATAAATTTAAATTCTATAAAAATATTGAAATATTGTTTATTATAATCGTTGCTAAGCCGTTAAATTATTACTTGACTTACTATATATTTTGACTCTTTTATCAGACTTTTCTAGAAAGTGTAAACAAGATTGGTATAATATTAACGTAATATTGATAATTCGTCTTAATTTTTGAAACTAGGAAATAGCTGAATATCTAAAGATGATATCATGTATGAAATGGGCCCCAGAAAACAGAAAAATTCACAAGGAAAATTAGTTTAAAACTCAATGGTTTTGTCTGCTGGGGCGACTTACCAAGATTTTATCAATTAGGGTTTATTGATTTTCTTATAACAGAATTGTATCTTAAAATTTATTTCACAACAATTTTTCATATTGGAAGTCTGGTTGAAAACTGAAAACGTTGAACGATCTTATTGCTTCGCAGATATTTTGGAGTGGAATGAATGATGGAAGTAGAAAGAAAGAGGAAGAATAATGTCTGTTAAAATAAACGTCTGCACGCAAAGCACTTGGAATGGTTTAATGTGTGAGAGAAAACAAGAAAGATGACATTTAGTGCACTTCTACTCAGACATTGCAATATTAATAAAAGAATGATTCTTTAAGATTAGAAAATAATGTATATCTAACATAAAGAAAAGAAAAATTTCCCTAGTCTCACTTAAGAAGAAACTCAAAACATTAAGATTTGTTTTACGAAGGAAATAGAAAAAAGATAATTTACTTATTCATTTTCTTTTTAATCATTGCAACTCTAAATATTTTCTCTTCCAAATTTGAATATTTAAATAGGTGACTGAGTAAATTGCACAGTCAGCAAATAATGAATATTTTTCATTAATATCTCAGCCGTTCAAAAGTGTATACTTTAAGAAAAGACACTCAATGGTTTAAAAGTCGATATTGATTGTTTTTCAAAGAAAAGCTTCATGCTAGCAATCAAATTAACTATTTATAATCCTATTTACCAACCCCTCCGCTCGGGCAGGATATGACACAAGGTCAGTTTTTAAGCGGAGTTTAACAGGTTTGAATTCAGAGTTTTCCTTCTCCTAGACTAGTTGCCTCACCAAAGCTGAAGAACCTAGTCTGTCCTACTATTTACCCATAGCTGGAGGGAGAATAAGTATTTATAATGACTGACAAAAAAAAGGAACTTAAAAATATATTAATTTTTTTTTCTTTTTGCAAAATATATCTTAAATATTCCAAGTTGCTGACTTATTGATTCTCAAATTTGTATAACGTCAGCAATATATACTCTTCCAGTATACATTTCACTAATATATACTGAAATCATATATATATATATATATATATATATGCTTTTATCAATTGATATGCACACACGCACATACTCACGCGCACTGACACAAAAAACACATACGCATACACAAACGTACACACACACATAGATAAATAGATAGATATCGTTTTTAAAACATTATGCTGCAAAAAATACATGTAACGTAGCAAAGTTACGATGTCTATCTATATTAG
>OY757916.1:66641268-66668768 GCA_963585895.1 Sepioteuthis lessoniana | reverse complement strand
TGATAATTCAAAAATTGTAAAAAACATCTTTTTCTTCATTTTCGAGGGTGGTCTTATATTTTTGTCCAGGGTTATATATATATATTTGCTGTGCGTGTGTGTTTGTGTGTGTGTGTGTGTGTTTGTATGTGTGTGGAGAAAGAGATAGATAGATAGAGAGAGAGAGAGAGAGAGAGAGAGGGAGAGAGAGAGAGAGAGAGAGAAAATAATCGCTTTGGATGTAGTAGTCAAGTAGAGGTCAGCAGAACAGCATAACCTCACTTTCATATTTTTAGGTTTATTTCATAACTAATAGTTACATGTTTTCTTAAAAATACCCGTCCATGTGACGATAAGATTTTCTATTTTGACAAAAACCTTAGTTGTAGATTGATTCGAGTAAACTGGGTTTTATTTTTTTTTTTTACATACATATATACATACATGCATGCAAGCAAACAGCACACGCGCAAACAAATGCATATATATATATATATATATATATATGGTGGGGCAGTGAGTGAGAGAAAAAGAGAAAAAGGCATTGATAATGAATGAAGTATGCATAGTTACATAAATATATTTGGTTATATATTACTAAATAAATTCCCTCATTCGGTGTCGAACTTATAAACGCACATATACACACTTACACACGCATGCTTATATATATATATATATATATATATATATATATATATATATATTTCTGTGTCAGTGTGTGTGTTTGTGTTTGCGAGTGCGTGTTTGTGCGCGTGCAAGAGCATGTATGTGTGTGTGTGTGAAATGCAAAAATGAATGAGTGAAAAAATATCATGTATTATCAAAAGAATATATATGCATAGTTACATAAATATATTTGATTATATATTAAAACATTCACTCTTTCGGCCCAAAACACACATATATACACTCACACGCACTCACACATGCACATAAATAATTAACGCAGATACGCTCTCAAACACATACATATTCATATATACACATATACACATCCGCTCCAACGCAAGCACACACGCACACACGCACATATATGGATGCTGTTTTTTTTTCTATGTTTGAATAATATTTGCAAGGAATTTGGTATACTTATTAGGCAGTAATTATGAAGATTTAAAGCAGTCTACCTCATTTACTTTTAAACACCATGCATATACTTCATGCATATTCACATGAATGTATAATGTTATATGCATATACTTCATGCATATTCACATGAATGTATACTGTTATATGCATATACTTCATGCGTATACACATGAATCTATACTGTTATATGCATATACTTCATGCATATTCACATGAATGTATAATGTTATATGCATATACTGCATAAATGTATACTGTTATATGCATATACTTCATGCATATTCACATGAATGTATACTGTTATACGCATACACTTCATGCATATACACATGAATGTATACTGTTATATGCATATACTTCATGCATATTCACATGAATGTATAATGTTATATGCATATACTGCATAAATGTATACTGTTATATGCATATACTTCATGCATATTCACATGAATGTACAATGTTATATGCATATACTTCATGCATATACACATGAATATATACTGTTATATGCATATACTTCATGCATATACACATGAATGTATACTGTTATATGCATATACTTCATGCATATTCAAATGAATGTATAATGTTATATGCATACACTTCATGCACATACACATGAATGTATACTGTTATATGCATATACTTCATGCATATACACATGAATGTATACTGTTATATGCATATACTTCATGCATATACACATGAATGTATACTGTTATATGAATATACTTCATACATATACACATGATTGTATACTGTTACATGCATATACTTCATGCATATTCACATGAATGTATAATGTTATATGCATATACTGCATGAATGTATACTGTTATATGCATATACTTCATGCATATTCACATGAATGTATACTGTTATATGCATATACTGCATGAATGTATACTGTTATATGCACATACTTCATGCATATTCACATGAATGTACAATGTTATATGCATATACTTCATGCATATACACATGAATCTATACTGTTATATGCATGTACTTCATGCATATTCACATGAATGTATACTGTTATATGCATACACTTCATGCATATTCACATACATGTATACTGTTATATGCATATACTTCATGCATATTCACATGAATGTATAATGTTATATGCATATACTTCATGCATATACACATGAATGTATACTGTTATATGCATATACTTCATGCATATACACATGAATGTATACTGTTATATGCATATACTTCATGCATATACACATGAATGTATACTGTTATATGCATATACTTCTTGCGTATACACATGAATGTATACTGTTATATGCATATACTTCATGCATATTCACATGAATGTATAATGTTATATGCATATACTGGATGAATGTATACTGTTATATGCATATACTTCATGCATATTCACATGAATGTATACTGTTATACGCATACACTTCATGCATATACACATGAATGTATACTGTTATATGCATATACTTCATGCATATTCACATGAATGTATAATGTTATATGCATATACTGCATAAATGTATACTGTTATATGCATATACTTCATGCATATTCACATGAATGTATACTGTTATATGCATATACTTCATGCGTATACACATGAATCTATACTGTTATATGCATATACTTCATGCATATTCACATGAATGTATAATGTTATATGCATATACTGCATAAATGTATACTGTTATATGCATATACTTCATGCATATTCACATGAATGTATACTGTTATACGCATACACTTCATGCATATACACATGAATGTATACTGTTATATGCATATACTTCATGCATATTCACATGAATGTATAATGTTATATGCATATACTGCATAAATGTATACTGTTATATGCATATACTTCATGCATATTCACATGAATGTACAATGTTATATGCATATACTTCATGCATATACACATGAATATATACTGTTATATGCATATACTTCATGCATATACACATGAATGTATACCGTTATATACATATACTTCATGCATATTCAAATGAATGTATAATGTTATATGCATACACTTCATGCACATACACATGAATGTATACTGTTATATGCATATACTTCATGCATATACACATGAATGTATACTGTTATATGCATATACTTCATGCATATACACATGAATGTATACTGTTATATGAATATACTTCATACATATACACATGATTGTATACTGTTACATGCATATACTTCATGCATATTCACATGAATGTATAATGTTATATGCATATACTGCATGAATGTATACTGTTATATGCATATACTTCATGCATATTCAAATGAATGTACAATGTTATATGCATATACTTCATGCATATACACATGAATCTATACTGTTATATGCATGTACTTCATGCATATTCACATGAATGTATACTGTTATATGCATACACTTCATGCATATTCACATACATGTATACTGTTATATGCATATACTTCATGCATATTCACATGAATGTATAATGTTATATGCATATACTTCATGCATATACACATGAATGTATACTGTTATATGCATATACTTCATGCATATACACATGAATGTATACTGTTATATGCATATACTTCATGCATATACACATGAATGTATACTGTTATATGCATATACTTCTTGCGTATACACATGAATGTATACTGTTATATGCATATACTTCATGCATATTCACATGAATGTATAATGTTATATGCATATACTGCATGAATGTATACTGTTATATGCATATACTTCATGCATATTCACATGAATGTATACTGTTATATACATATACTTCATGCATATTCACATGAATGTATAATGTTATATGCATATACTTCATGCATATTCACATGAATGTATACTGTTATATGCATATACTTCCTGCATATACACATGAATCTATACTGTTATATGCATACACTTAATGCATATTCACATGAATGTATACTGTTATATGCATATACTTCATGGATATTCACATAAATGTATACTGTTATATGCATACACTTTATGCATATTCACATGAATGTATGCTGTTATATGCATATACTTCATGCATATACACATGAATGTATACTGTTATATGCATATACGTCATGCGTATACACATGAATGTATACTGTTATATGCATATACTTCATGCATATTCACATGAATGTATACTGTTATATGCATATATTGCATGCATATTCACATGAATGTATACCCTAATACGCATACACTTCATGCATATTCACATGAATGTATACTGTTATATGCATATATTGCATGCATATTCACATGAATGTATACTGTTATATGCATATACTTCATGCATTATTCACATGAATGTATAATGTTATATGCATATATTGCATGAATGTATACTGTTATATGCATATACTTCATGCATATTCACATGAATGTGTACTGTTATACGTATACACTTCATGCATATTCACATGAATGTATACTGTTATACGCAGACACTTCATGCATATTCACATGAATGTATACTGTTATACGTATTCACTTCTTGCAAATCCACATTAATGTATACTGTTATACGCATACACTTCATGCATATTCACATGAATGTATACTGTTATACTCATACACTTCATGAATATTCACATGAATGTATACTTTTATACGCATATACTTCATGCATATTCACATGAATGTATACTGTTATACGTATACACTTCATGCATATTCACATGAAAATATAGTTATACGCATAAACTTCATGCATATTCATATGAATGTATACTGTTATACGTATATACTTCATGCATATTCACATGAATATATAATGTTTTATGCATATACTGCATGCATATTCACATGAATGTATACTGTTATATTCATATATTGCCTGCATATTCACATCTATGTATACTGTTTTATCCATATATTGCTTGCATGTTCACATAAATGTATACTGTTATATGCATATACTGCAAGCATATTCACATGAATTTTTAGTATATACATATACTGTATGCGTATTCTAATGAACGTCTAGCGTTATGTGCATATTCAACACGTATATTCTTTTAAATGTCTACTGTTATGTACATTTACTGCATTCATATACTTTTGAATGTTTACCTTTTTCTACATATATTGCAAGTCTATTTTTATGATTGTCTAACGTTATGAGCATATACTGCATGCATATTCTTATGGATATCAAGTGTTATGCATATATATCTTTAATCTTTTCAAATAGCTTTACAAAAATCTTAAAATTAATTACAATGGTTTTTAATCTATAATAAACATAATCTCTTGTTGGTTAAAACAAATACCTCTTCCATTACTGAAGAGGAATTCTACTAATTATTTGGAAAAGGGAAAAATTGATAACTTTTTTGAATATTAGTATGTATGTATTATGTTTTCTTAATGTGGTACTGCAAAGGTAAAAGCAGGTGCTCGCTTGTTTTGATGAGCATTTTAGATATTGGTTTTCACCTGGACTCAAATTCACCAGCGGTTTTGAAAATTAACAAAATACAAATGTGTAGTAGAGGAAATTTGTGGTTCGACAGTATTAACTAAAATTTATTGTTTGTTTATTAATGGTATTACTATCATAACTTTCTGATTACTCATATTCTACTGTTTTTATTCATAATCCAAGAATGAAGAAAATTAATATTTGTATAAATGTAAAAGTTGGGGAAACTTTACTTAAAAAGTATAATTGATTTTCTTTAAGTAAAAATTTTCAATAATAAGGTGGGTGTCCTCGTTGTGTAATGGTTAAAGCGATGGCCTGTGGACACGTAGCAAGCGAGTCCGTACTCCAGTCGCACTATTATATTCACTTACGGGAAAATACCCTTGGGGAAAGTATAACCCTCCCTTATCCTCCCAGCTACGGGTTAAATAGTACCACTACTGATCTTCTAGGAGAATGGCTTTGGCATTAAATAACCTACAAAAGGTTGATATGCCATTAAACAAAGAAACCAAACCAAACCAATCAAAAATAAAATATTAAACATGCAATGATATTATATTTTTCCGGGTAGAATCTTAAATCTATAGCTGGATTAGAACAACATCGTCCGATTACCATAATGTTTAGAGTGTTCGCCAAAGCCCCAGGAGACCACGGTTCGATTCTAGGTCGAGTCATACCAAAGACTCTAAAAACGGTACTCGATGCCTACTTACATAACACTCAGCATTATAAGGTATGGACCAAGGGTAATTGGGGAAATCTAGGGAAAGGATTAGCACCCTCTTCTACACCTCAGTGTAGTAACTTGAAAAGACAACCTTGGGTTCGCCTATTTGGTAAGACTTACTTACTTATAAAATGAGCACAAAAAGCTGTCCGTGTAGCAATTACAGATTCACTAGTTTTAAAAAACGTTTTAACCATATTTACCAACCCCCTCCGCTCGGGCAGGATATGACACAAGGTCAGTTTTTAAGCGGAGTTTAACAGGTTTGAATTCAGAGCTTTTCTTTCTCCTAGACTAGTTGCTTCACCAAGGCTGAAGAATCTAGTCTGTCCTACTATTTGCCCATAGCTGGAGGGAGAATAATTGGATTAATACCTTTCCCAAGGGTATTAGTGCTATGTGAAATGCAATCAGCCTCGTCCAGGATTTGAACTCGTGTCGCCGTGTGCATTTCCTACGACGATAACCATTATACCACGGGCACCTCCATCAAACGTTTTAACAGATAATGCATGGTACTATTTACCAACCCCTCCGCTCGGGCAGGATATGACACAAGGTCAATTTTTAAGCGGAGTTTAACAGGTTTGAATTCAGAGTTTTCCTTCTCCAAGACTAGTTGCCTCACCAAGGCTGAAGAACCTAGTCCGTCCTACTATAATGCATGGTGCGCACCAGTCTCAGCTATGATCGTAATTGATTACAGATTCACCAGCCTTAATCAAAAGCAATAGTACGGTGTTCACTGGTCCAAGCCAAGATCGTACTTGATAATATCCAAGAAAATGGTAAGAGATTAACTAGATGCAGCAATCATTAACACTTGCCTTACTTCATATTCAGCAGACAAGTAACAGTTGAAAATGTGGGAGGTACTTTTGTTGCAATCAGTAGTATTAATCACTCTCTAGAAACAGTGAGTCTACCCCTGGATCTCAACCGAGTCCGAGGCAAGGTTGCATCGAACACCGGCAGTTTGCAATGCTGCCTATTTCCCCTATTCACAAAATTGATTTTGTTCCTGGTGTTGCTTTATGAGATTGAACACAGCGACTTACGGGACTTCCCTTTCTGGTTTGGAATGCATAGTTTCACTTTTTCCTAGAGAGGAGATGTTTCGATGTCGTTGTTGTTAACATGCTGGACTGCAACATCATAGTAAGTGAGTTCGCGCTCAGTTTGCGCTATTACATTCACTTTGGGAGTAACAGTCTGAAAAAGTGTGAATCCTCTTATCCATCCAGGGCTAAGGATTAAATAGTTCCATTATTGTCATTCTACAAAGATGGCTTTAGCATTAAATGAATGTTGATTTGCTCTTAAACTAAGAAACCAAATTTTCTAAACTCAAAAACCTTTTTCCGATTAAGAGAGTGCAGTTTGCCTTCAAAAGTTATGATCGTCATTCAAATGTCCAGTTTAATCCTCAGCGTTTTATCATTTATCGATTTTGATGTTTGCTTAGCTGAATTGATATCGGTTTGATTTTATGCAGACACGTAAAACATAAAATTGCTTAATCTTTAACAAAAAGTGATTCAATCATAAGAAACGTCAGATTTAACATTATAAGCAATGCCACTGAATAGAGGTCTCAGCCTTTTTATCTCTTCAGATGCAAGAAGCAATACAAGGTTGTTTTTTTTTCAAATTCTGGCCAGTAATATAACTTTTGATTTTGAATAAAAATAAGTTGTTTGTTCTTGTTCCAGGTCTCATTTACCAGTTTTACCAAATAATAAGATATAAAATAAGACATGAAAATAATAATAATAATAAAAAAATAATAACAAAAATAGTGACAATTATACCAATTGTAATTGTTGCGTTTGATTCAGTAACTAAAGGATTACTAAAGGGACTGGAGAACTTGAAAGTTGGAGGACGAGTGGAGACCATCCAAACTACAGCATTACTGAGAACGGCCAAAATACCGAGAAGAGTCCTGGAGACTTGCTGTCACTCAAACTCCAGAGAAATAATAATAATAATAATAATAATAATAATAATAATAATAATAATAATAATAATAATAATAATAATAATAATAAATCTCGCCCAGAAGACCAGACCTCATAATAATCAATGAAAAAAAGAGAATTTGCAAAATTATGGACTTTCCTGTCTCGCTTGACGACAGAATAAAACTGAAAGAAAGAGAAAAGAAAGTGGGAGAGAATGGAGAAAACTTTGAAACATGAAGGTGACAATTTTACCAATCGTGATTAGAGCTTTTGGTGTTGACTAAAATATTATCAAAGGGACTGGAGGAATTGGAATTTGGAGGACGAGTGGAGACCATCTAAACTACGGCATTATTGAGAACGGCCAGAATATTGAGAAGAGTTCTGGAGACTTGAGGAGACTTGTTGTCACTCAAACTCCAGTGTAAGACCACCAGCTAAAGCTGATGTGAAAAACTCTCAAGGAGTAAATAATAATAATAATAATAATAATAATAATAATAATAATAATAATTATTATTATTATTATTATTATTATTATTATTATTATTATTATTATTATTATTTACCCAAAATATAGAATATGTAGTGATTACATGTATTTTATGAATTTTGCTGCTTCTTTGATGCAATATTTTTTATCACGTTGATAGTATTCGTTAGAAGTAAAAATTTATTTACTCCTATAGAGTATTAGGAGTTTGTGGGTGTCATTTTCTAGGACAGGTGCTGGGTTGTGCATATACCATTTGTTGGCATGGTCTTATTATTATTATTATTATTATTATTATTATTATTATTATTATTATTATTTAAGATATAGAATAGTTACAACATAATAAGATGAAAATCGTAGAAATGAAGGGATAATATCAATTCATGAATGTCTGATCAAAAATGAGATAGATGGAAACTAACTTGTTGAATGGTAATCTAAAAATGTTTTCGTCCGTTTGTTTCCTCCCCCCCTCTCTCTCTCTCTCTCTCTCTCTCTCTCTCTCTCTCTCTCTCTCTCTGTGCGTTCGCAGTTAATACACTTAAAAGTATACCCTATCACCTATGTATAAACGTAGGACTCAAATGACTGATTTTAATGCCACAATCGGCAGTTGATCCCTTGATTGCTAACACAGATGATCCAATAAGCATCCTGTAATGTTGGCTATTCTAATTCCAGGTACACAAATAATAATCATACACACAATAAGAGGACAGAAAAAAAATGTGACAATGAAGGCAATAAACTTGTTATCCACTGTTATTTTAAAAGCAAACCCACACAGAGAGATTATAGAAAATCAATTATGGAATTTTAGAAAGAACAGAAGCCAAAGACTAGTGAACCAAGCAAGAATTATTCTCAATTAGAATATTGTTTTCTGAAGTGGAAAAACAAGTAATATATGAACAGGTAAATCGTAAAGAAAGTACTTAACAATATTATCTGAACCATACGTCAGCTGGACAAGGAATTCAGTTATATGGTGTATACAAAGAAGTTGAACATCCACTAGGCTTTACGTCCAAGAGATGTCATTGACGCACCTTATTTTCTATGAAAATAATTAAAAAAAAAACATTACAACTGAAAAATAACAATCATAAAATCCAGAAAACAAAAAAAAAATGCTTCCAGAAAACAACGATATAACAAGTGCGTACAGCAAATTGATATTAACAGAATATAGATGCAAGCATGATAGGGCATGGGATTTGTGCAAGAGACTAAAATTTAAATATTTTGACAATTGGTATATACACAAACTAGAACCTGTCTTAGAGATTGATACGCAGAAAAGTATTTACGACTTTGAAATACAAACTGATCACGTCGTTCTCGCTAAATAAACTGACCAAGTAGTAATTCACAAGAAAAAAGAGTTTACTCGCCACTCTAACAGAGGGCAAAACTAGGCAAATACCTGGGCCTTGCCAGAGAGCTATGCATAAGACAGAGAAGTTTGTGGCTTAACTAAACCAGTTTCTTTTGGAAGATCTGACAAATTTCTAATTCTTATCTATTTTTCTTGGCATATTATCCAACATCTTTCATGGCATTCTTTTACGATACTGTTTCATTGTTTATTTGATTGACTGGTTTTAACAGCATGTCAGGCCATAATGGGTTATGTTCATTTTAGATGTAAGAGAATTGCATTCATTACACGTTTGTATGTACATTTTTGTCTTGTTTTTTAAATGTTTTTAACACAAAGATATTTGGTAAAAAGTATTCCCATCTATTTAAATTAATTTGTTGAGAGTTGTATGGTTTCAATTATTTATGTCTAATTCTAATAATTACGTGGCTTCAAGAAATTATTTGTCGTTAATTAGTCATTTGTTTGCACACAGTTCTATGGTTTCAAATAACTAATAATAATCATAATTAAACAATTATAAGTAAGTAATGTTGGTGACCAAAATCGAGGGTAACCCGAAGGCTCCCTTTTCAATAACTACAGCACCAAAATTTAGGAGAGGGCGCTATTCCTTTCCCTGGATTGCTCCACTTTACCCTTGATCCGTACCTTATATTGCTGAGTGTTAAGCAAAGAGGCATCAAGTACCATTTTTTGAGTCTTTGGTATGACTCGACCTGGGATTGAACCCTTGTCTTCCGGGCCAAACAATTATAGCATCAAGTAAAGGCAAACAATTTACTGTTACATTGTATCAAGTACTCCAATCAAATACGAATAATTTTCAAACGGATCAATTTGACCCATAAATTTGACAATCTCAAATCAGAGGCAATACCACTGCGAGTCAGAGTGGACCTGGAAATAATGTTAATGCAGGGGCACTCCGCACTTTCCAGATATACAGAACTAGATTTTTACCATCAGATGCAATCTAGTGTTATACAAGTACAATTGGCTCCCAAAATGCCGATTCACGAGCAAGAAACACTTTTGTTAAAGACTACATTTGAATCTACAATTGACAGGATTCCCCACTCTGGGTAAGAGGGCTCGAACTGCGTTCTCTTTGTTTTATGTCTCCTCCCTTCCCTCTCTCCTACCAGGTGGCGTTCATCAATCATCCACGGTTCTTTTTGCTCAGAAAGTACTCAATGTCTCTTCATGCATTTTTTTCTTTCACATGATTTTTCAACATTCAATCATTTTTTTTTCACTATAAGTAAACAATGGATTACTATCACAGATTAGTGACATCTTCTCTTTACCCCTGTGATCATCTTTGGATTACACATCCAGTGTCGTATTTGCATTCAGCGGCAAAGCCTATTACATAGTTGTGTTTTATATCTAAGTCCGCTAAGCGTAACGTTGATTGTGGTAGGAAATGGAATCGGATCTTTATTTCTGGAAAGGTATGAATCCATCCGTTCTCTCTCAGCTATAGGTGAATGGTAGAGCAGAATGTGTTCACGGGCCTTCGTAAGGAAAACAGTCGAGAAAAAGCAACTTTACTCCGCAAAAAATTGACCTATGTCACAATTTGATCGTGAAGAAGTGGTTTAGTAAACACGTGCGTAAAGATATATCACTAGAATATTAAGAAAGCAGGCTAGATTTGAAAAATAAAAGATAGTTCGTACCGGCGTTTAATCACGTATCCTTTAACCCAGTAGGATATCTGGCAAAGACACAACTTTAAAATGACTATGTTTTATTATACCCACTGTAGTGGGGATTATTTCATAATAGTTAATTTTTCCTAGAGGATGAATTAATTAGTTTAATTTCACTACAGATTTTGATTTCAATCCCTTAGTCAAGCTGTAAAAGTCTGACTATGTGTAAAAATCAAAAGGCAGTATCACAAGGAGAGTTAGCTTGAAAGAATTAAGTGATCAGAAAGAAATCCTCTAAGCTAAGACGGTTGAAGTAAAACAATTCACCCATGTATTGATTAAAGAATTCGGTTCAAAGTTTTATAAAGATTGGTGAAATTAGACAGACTCCTGAGATAATCAGATGATAACGACAAACGAAATTTTGTTATTTATAAAAATTTACATAGGGGCTGCAGCTTGATGATAGTACCGGCTATTCCTAGATAGTCACCCATCTCAGTTTTATCAGGCACTTCGTCACTTAACTTCGGTAATCTTCAGCGAGAATAGGTAACACATATAGATTTCCTTTTTGTCTCAGGTTTTTAAAAGATCCCAGGCCGGATTAGTTTTTTTTTTTTTATTTATCTAACGCAATCATTCTTGTCGTGTTAGTCTGGTATCTTATTTATTTTAGTAACTGAGATAAGACATTTCATTTTTTATGCTTGCATGAAATCAAAGAAGTCTTGCATTTTATTTAAGTCATAGAGAAATTCATGTTTGGTTTAGTTTTCTTCTTTCATGGTATATCAATCTTCGTGGGGTTTTAGTAATATTACAACAGATAATTAAAGCGCTCTTTGCGTAAGTGTTGTCGTCGAAGGAAATCGAATTGGTGACCCAAGTTCAAACCCGGATGAGGATGTTGGCCTTTCAGTTCATGCTAATGCATTTCGAAACGGCAGGAGACCATATCTCATTCCCCCAGCTATGTGTAAAAAGTAGTGACAGACTAGTTTTTTTTTTAC
This sequence comes from Sepioteuthis lessoniana, assembly GCA_963585895.1. NCBI lineage: Eukaryota > Metazoa > Mollusca > Cephalopoda > Myopsida > Loliginidae > Sepioteuthis > Sepioteuthis lessoniana. Next base: position 66,656,004 of record OY757916.1, on the reverse strand, counting down.
TCCTGATTCGGTTACCAAATTCGAGAAGAAAAACACTGAATTAAAACAAGCTTTACTCCACTTAAAGATAGACCCTGCGTCACATCCTGCTCGTCTTGAAGTGATTGGATAGATGAATTATCATATAAATTCAATAAAGAAGACGTAACTAAATATCAAACTTATTTGAAGTTGAAGGCGGCTTTTAAGTGAGTGGCGAATAAATATTTTCGATACATATATTTTTTCTTGAAAAGCTAAATTTCATTTATGTTTTATTAATAGTCATAGGTGGAGGCATTCACGGTAGTAAAAGGTGGGTGTCTTCGTGGTGTAAAGGTTAAAGCGCTGGACTGCGGAATCGTAGTAAGCGAGTTCGAACTCCGGTTGTACTCTTATGTTCCCTTTCGGACAAATACCCTTAGGAAATGTACGAATCCCCTTATCCTCCCAGCTGTGGGTTGAATAGTACCACTACTGTTATTCTAGAAGGATGGCTTTGGCATTAACTAACCTACAACAGTTGATATGCCATCAAACATCATGGTAGTAAGATTATTGTTGTTGGTAGTGGACAGCCAACTGAGTTCAAATTATGAAAAACACTGTTTGCATTTCACATAAAGCTAATACACCAGAAAAATTATCCTACAACTGTACATCGAGCTCTTGGTAAATACTTGAGCGAAGCTAGGTATCATAACCGATCTAGGAGAAGGAAAACACTGAATTCAAAAACCTGACCTGGAGAAGGACGGGCTTCCCCTATTCATTATTTTCCACGACAAACTTCATCAGTAGCGTCCTAATGACCTAACCAGATTCCAGAACAAGTCTTAATAAACGAAGACATATTCCAGCCGCAAATATTCTATAATTTAAGTGCACAATATAATGTAACATATTGACTCTTGACTGAGCCGTTAATCAAGAGATGCACCTGTGTAAATAAACGGAAAATCAGCGAAACAGGTGCATCCGGTCGAAGATATCGGAATATGACCTTGACCTGTGGATGTGGTTGAATTCGGTGCAGATGCGTACGCCCACAGGAAGCAGGTGGATGTCAAACAATTATATAACCAGGTGCCACAGTCAGCTTGAGTTAGTTGCATTTCGAGTTCAGTTCCAGTTGCAGTTGGAGTCAGTTGGGAACAAGATGCCAGCGTCAGAATCAGCTTGCAGACTGAGGGCTTGCGGCCCTCAGTGACCCACGGGTGAGCAGCCCAGCCCGGACGCGAAAGAAGTGCTGCTATGGTCAGAAGAACTTTGGTTCAATATGCAGCAATCTGTCCCCGTCTCCAACTCACCTCTCACACATAAGCAATATTAACCCTTTCGCAACCATTTCGGAACCCTTTGAAGAATAAAGTGTGCGAGGTATATTTTTATAAAGACGTGTGTTCGTTTGTTCATTGAAGTCATCATTATTGTTGACTATGTTTCCGCTTATATGAATCATGTATATGTATACGGCTATACAACAATAATAAAAAAATCATTGTGGAAAAATAGAGATTAGTTAGGTCTGACACAAGGCCACAACAGTGGGACTTCCTCTGAAATTCAGTCTCGCAACTCTAGAAGTAATCTGCCTAACTAACTTGCAAGGCACATCTCTACGGCGGGCGTCTTATAAGGAAAGTGCTGTTGAGTTAACGACGAATTTAAATCAGTTTTGAATGAATGTGAATTTATTATATTTTGATGTCTTTATAATAGTAATATCTACCACCATAAACACATTCTCGATTTTTATCTTTATTTTATTGTCTTTCCTGGTGCGCAAGCTTTGTAATATAGAGGAACTACGTTGATCGAGTTGCATTGTGGGAAGTCACCGTTGAGTTGTATTGTTAAGCGATCAAGTCTCTTTGATATATTTTTTAACTCTTACTCCTTTTTTGTTCACCGCTCTCTTTTATCTCTCCCTCTCTCTTTCTCTCTTTATTTGTCTGTCTGTTTCATACTCTCTCTCTCTCTCTCTCTCTATATATATATATATATATATATATATATACCAGTCTCCGACAATTCAGTGATGTTAACAATAGGATTGGCGTTTAAACAAATGTATTGACATGAAGCCATCAAAAAATTCCCGGTGAAATAAATTTGAAATTCCTTCGGCATGAACTTCACAGGATCCAAGGACCTAAAAATAATCCAAAATAAAATCAATGATTGACTGATTGATTGATTTTTAATGGCATGTCAAACTGTGTAGAGTTATTTTATGGCTCTATAGTGCAAACAATATGAAGGAACTGTTCCAAAACACTGAAATAAATAATGGGATATCATTTCTAAAAACAGTGAAGTTATGCACAAAAATCTAAAGAAATTTACAATAAGACCAAATTACTTCCATAGACTCTTTCTTTACTAGATATATTCTAACAAACTGATTCCTTCCCCAACCTGTTTCACAGTTGTTTTTTATGATTATGATTCCCTATAAATAAACTCCTGATAATAAACAACAACAAATAACCAATTAATTATCTAAAGTTTATCATTAATTCCTAAGACCTCTCCTTTGAATTTCTTTTCAGACTTATTTTTTAAAACTTGATTTGGAATTAAATGACCGATGAGGTTGATATGCCGTAAAACAAAACAAAACAAGACAAATATTTTATGGCAAGAGGATTGCGTATATTGTACATTTGTAATTACACTTTCGTGTAGATGCATTTTTAACAGTGCTGAGACACAGTTATATGATATCAAGTATTCCCGTGTAATAAGAATAATTTGCACATAATTGTATCTCATATTAATAATTATATGGTTTCAAGTAATTGTCTTTTTTTGATAATGAACATTAGTTTAAAAAATATACCAATTTAATACCATTTATTATACCAATTTAATACCATTTAATATACCAATTTAATACCATTTAATACCAATTATCATTAGTAAACAATAATAGTTTCATGAAACTATTCTTAATACAAATAATTTGCACAAAGTAATATAGGTTCATGCATCCTTATGCAGTACTCATTAATTTTCATATAGAAGCACATCGACGGGACCTAAACAGATACTACCACTCGGGGTCAGAGTGGACGTGGGAGTAATGGCAATAAAAGGGTACTCCACTCTTTGCTAGATCTCTAAGAGTGGGGCTTCATCATCAGATGCAGTTAGTTGTCTTACCTGGGTTCTTGATTTGATTGGTTTTGGGGGCTTTATTGAATATCAACCCTTGTAGGTTATTTAATGCCAAATCCACTTTTATACAAATAAAAAGTTTTCTTTCAAACAATTCAGTAAAGCATAAGTACATAGTTTAATTGTCAAAAATATTTCTATTTCAAGCTATCTAGTTTAGTCAAACATTTCTTATTCAAGAAATTCAGTTTAGTATGAATATAGTTGATGATTAAACGCAGTTAAATATTTCGAACAAATCTGTTTAACATAAGTACAGTTTCAGCGTCAAAAACATTTCTAAACTCAGTTTAGCATGAGTAAGCAGTTCAGTTCTATTTAACCCATAGAGAGGTCTCTGTCAGGTGCCACTCCTCCGGGCCTTGGCAATGAAGGGGTGCCCCGCATTCCCCAAAGCCCCTGCATCACTGGAACCTCACCATCAGATTGTTTAGTGTCATATCCTGGACACTCGTTGGTGGGGTGGTGTTACCACTCAGCAGAGGTTCAGTCAGTGTATTCTACAGCCTCAGCTGACGGGGCAACTGGATTCTTGATTTGATGATCACAAAGGCGATAAACTGACAGTCACGAAGCAACGTTGGCTATGTGTCTAAGCTATTCTAATTCAGATCTCTCACTCTCCACTCTCTCTCTCTCTCTCTCTCTCTCTCTCTCTCTCTCTCTCTATTTATATATATATGTGTATATATATATATATATATATATATACGAATAGCAGAAAATTGCCTATCTATATCACAATAGATAAGGGGGAGAAAAGAACATTTACGTTGGTTCCTGTTTTGATCTATTAAAATAAGAAGTCTTTAAACAATTTCTTCGACCCAGATCTCAAAATTCTCATCTCCCTTTGTCCCTTGGTACCACTCACGTCCCGTCCCGACGGTGTCCGCGTCTTTTGTTGTACTTTCCAATTCGCTAGACTTTCTCTTTCTCCTCACGTAAGGAGAAACACGCACGTACTGGAAGCGATAACCGACTCGCGGATAAATACAGGGAGAGCTTTTCATTGTGACAGCTTCGATATTATTGAGATAAATGACGTAAATAATAAAGTTATAATGGTTGTTGACCTCGGGTGCTCGACCTACACTACACGGACCTTCGCTCTGTCGGCTGCGTTTGTTTTTGGCGTCGGCTTTGCGCATGCGTCCTATCATCTGGCTGGCTTGGCAATATTCGGCTTCGTTTTAAACGCAGAGACGTTGCTATCCTTCCAGTACTGACGCGCGTGCACCCAGCAAAGATGAGTAGATATACAAGAACTGTAACATAAGAATAGAACACCCACAGACAGTAGCTATGCACGTGTTGTTGGTTTATGTACATGCATGCAGAAGTTGAATGTAACTCCGGAAAACATGCCCTAAGATAATGCTGTATTTGTGAAAGATAAATAATTATTTGTTATAATTTGATGTACTTGGTCTAGTATAGTACTTATGACATTTCTGTTGCTGTATATTTCAGCTCTTTTCAGCTGTAGATATTGAACTCATAATAGCCACTTCATTTGATACGCTTTTACCAAATCATTTATCCACTAGCTCATTATTTCCCGGATAGAAAGTGTTAGGCTCAAAATTTCGGCTGTAGACTGCTAAAAATTAGTAGATGTGAGAACGAGTATAACGAGAACACTAGTTGGACTAGTACACTAAAATAATAATCATCACAATGGATGGATACAATAAATAATGATCTCTCTTTAAAAATGAGCCACGTGGGGTGTCCTAGAATAGAACCCTATTCTAGGACATTTTGCAACGGTTCTTTGAAAAAAAGTAAATGGATTTTATTTCCTGATTTCAAGTAAGGATTTTTTTCAATTTTGTCCCCCTTTTACGTACTGCTTGTTTATGGTACAATGTGTGTATATTTCTAGTCGTTGGAACGCGTATATTCTTTTTTCTTAATACCATTGGTACTATTTACCAACCCCTCCGCTCGGGAAGGATATGACACAAGGTCAATTTTTAAGCGGAGTTTAACAGGTTTGAATTCAGAGTTTTCCTTCTCCTAGACTAGTTGCCTAACCAAGGCTGAAGAACCTAGTCTGTCCTACTATTTACCCATAGCTGGAGGGAGAATAATTGGATTCATACATTCCCCAAGGGTATTAGTGCTATGTGAAATGCAATCAGTCTCGTCCAGGATTTGAACTCGTGTCGCCGTGTCTATTTCCTACGACGATAACGACTACACCACGGGCACCTCCATTGGTATGTCTATAATGTATATAAAAGGTTAAATGTTGATGCATGTACAAATGCGTTTATGTTGTTTTTACCTTGTGTTATGTTTCTTGTTTGTATAAGTAAAGTTGGCGACCATAGTCGACGGCGACCAGAAGGCTCCCTTTTCAATTGCTACTACACCAAGGTGTAGGTGAGGGCGCTACTCATTTCCATAGATTGCTCCATTTTTCCCTTGATACGTACTTTATATTGCTGAGTGTTAAGCAAGGAGATATCAAGTATCATTTTAAATGTCTTTGGTATGACTCGACCTGGGATTGAACTCAGGTTCCCCGGATCATTGGCGAACACTCTGTCCCCTAGGCCAATGAACGGTTGTGTTAGTATAACCCAAATAAACTAATGCTAGTATTTGTGTATGCTGAGTGGATACTCGAGTAAATACCTTAATGAGTACCAAGCAACCCAACAATAATAATAATAGTAATAATGTACGTCTGGTATTTTGAGACACAAATGGATCACCCATTCCTAGGGAGAAGACCAGATCTTGCGTAAATTAATAAGAAAAAAGACCGTCTCACCGGTGAATTTTACAGTTCCAGCGGACCACAGACAGAAAATGAAAGAAGAAACAAATACTTAGACCTTGCCAGAGAGCTGCAAAAAACTGTAGAAAATGAAGTTGACGATAATATCAGTATTAGTTGGTACGCTTGGAACGGTACCCAAAGGCCTGGAAATGAGACTGGAGGAATTGGAAATCAGACCTCAGCATGATTAAGATCGACAAGAATGTTGAGAAAAGTCCTGGGGATCTGTGGAGACTTGCTGTCACTCGGACTTCAGTGTTAGACAACTAATTAACACTAGTGTAAAAAAACACGAAAGAAGTGAAATAATAATGCATGATTTACTTTAACGATTTTTGTGAATGACGATATAGGTAAATTATACTTCATCATGAAGCGGTGCATATAACCAAGCATGCAATTTAGATAAGCTAATAGTAAGAACAGTGTTTCAGTGTATAAGATACTCCGAAAACTCTCAGATTTTGAATTTACTACATTTTATTCTTCTAGACTGGTTGTCCACTCAAGTTTAGAGAGAGTAGTCTTCTCTATCGTTTACCCAAAACTGCGGAAATCGATTGGTTTGATTTGGTTTCTTTCTTTGTCGTTTATCAATCTTCGTCGTTATTTTAATGCTAAAGTCATCTATACAGAAGGATTGAAGTGTTAGAATTAAACCTGCTGCTGGGGTGGGGGGGTCAGGGGTTCATACCTTTCCCTGTGATATTATTCCGGAAATGAAAATAATAGCATAACTGGAGTTCGAACTCGCTCACCACAATGTCACAGTCGAGCACGTTAGTCACAACACCACAAGGAATCCAGCCTTGACTAATTAAATGATTTCACCTGAATTTCAACCCATTTAGTGAATTTTTTTAGCCAAGTGATTAGGGAATCGTATTCTTCATGTGTTCAAATTTACATGTTTTGTGATTGCTGGTAAAGAGTTTTCGTATATTTTGATTTTTTGTTTGTTTGGGTTTATGGCATATCAACCTTTGAAGGTTATTTAAAGCCAAATCCATTTTTATACGAATAAACAATTCTATTTCATACAATTCTGTTTAGCATAAGTACACAGTTTAATTGTCAAAAATATTTCTATTTCAAACTATTCAGCGTAGTCAATCAGTTCCAATTCAAACAATTCAGTTTAGTATAAGTATAGTTTTTGTTAATACACTGCTGAATGTTGAAACAGTTCTATTTCAGACAATTTAATTAAGCGTAAGTACAGTTTCAATTTCAAAAACAGTTGTATTTCAAAAAATTCAGTTTAGCATTAGTATGCAGTATAAATGTCCAACCAATTCTATTTCAAGCAATTCAGTTTAGCATAAGTACTTAGTTTAAATGTCAAAACAATTCTTGTTCAAACAATTCAGTTTAGCATAAGTACGAAGTTTACTTCTGTTTGACACATAGACAGGACCCTATCAGGGGCTACCACTCCTTGCCTGAGTGGACATGGGAGTGACGGCAATGTATGGGTATTCCGTATTCCCTTAAGCATTAATGGAAGTTCACCATCAATTTGTTTAGTGTCATATCCAGTGATCTTACTTCTCTGCAGAGAAGCGGTCGGTGTATTCTATAGCCCCAGACAACTAGGCAACTTATTTTAGGCAGAAAGGATTCTATCAAATTGGAATAGTTTTTAAGCATATCTATTTGACCAGGAGATGGAACTTTTACAAGTACTATTATACCGGTTCTAATTGTTTCTGGGGTAGTTGTTGTGAATAGATACTCTAATCTTCACAGATCTCTAGCTGAGGAGAAAAGAGAGGAATTCATGGCTTTCTAATAAGCAACAGCACTTTGAGAAACGCAAACAGCTGTATCCAGCTTTTGAAAGAAGTTCGTCAAATTCATTTCTACTTATTGATACGATGACTATAATATCACCAACATGTATGACGGCATGATAATTCTTTATTTCTTATAATCAGGCAAAAAATAAATGATTATTAGAATTGTTCCTATACAAGTTTATCTTTTAAAATGGCACTACACTTGACTTGCTTATTTGATAATGAAATATTATATCTGTAATATGATCATTTAAAAATGTCTTTGAGAACCTCATTTCTTTTTAGAAAAATATATGTAGAGTATAGCAGTTCCAGTAACCTCTTTAAAATAATTCAAATACGGTTTTAGTTTTGTACGGATAATATAAATTCGATTCTCATAGTATAATTTACGAACTTAAGCATACGACAGAAATATCTCATCTACTGAAAGTAATGTTAACGTACGCCAAGCTTAGGCACGTAAAGCTATTGACAGGTCATCAGTTATATGGAAATGTGATCAACCTGATTAAATAAAATGGGATTGGTAGATGAATTTACCAAATTAATCCCAACACCACTATAATAATATATGAAATTAATAAGCTACGACTACAAATCCTAGAAGCCATACATTTAAAAAAAACTAGGATTGATAAAATCCACATTGAGAATTGAGAAAATGTTTTCAAATGTCATTAGTCTTCTTTTTTTATTATTCTATTTTTCTTGATAATATTCTATTTCCATTGATTGTATTCTGTTTTAAATTCGTTCGATGTCATCAGCATCACAGTTTTATTCAACTTTTTGTTTACGTAATTTTGCAATGTTATAACCGCCCCCACCCCCAAAAAAAACTCTCTTAAAAAACCTCTTTACTCATGCAAACAGCCCTTGATGTTGACCTATGAAAGGTCCAAAAATGCTCGGGAGAATTTTCGTAAATTTATCTACCAATACCAACCTAAAATCAAAACACTTATCAGGAAACTTGAAAGGATCTTAGTAAAAGTATATTGACAAAATGTCTCTTTATTATTTAATCAAACATGCTTATATATATATATATATATATATATATATATATATATATATATATATATATATATTAAGATAGGTAGGTCCACGAAGAGATTTACATTTTTTGAATTTATTTATTTATTTTGTTCTTACATTCGTGTATGTTTCCAGCTGGTTTCTTTCATCAGAAAACATTTATGGCACAAGGTCACTCGTGTTGGCAAAACACGAGTGAGTTCAAGTCTCATTGAGTACCCCATTAACAATGCCTGGTGCCATATATCAACCTTAATTTAAGTATCAACATTTTAAGGGTGAACCTTTTTTGATAAAATGATATCTATAATTAAAAATCAAATCAAATCCCAGTAGATATTACACACTTTAAGTCTAAAAATTCTAAACTTATGGACAAATGGAGTTATTAAATTATAGATAAGTTGTAGGTTCCGACGGAAAACATTTTGAAATAAAGTTTATTTGATAGATGCTATGTGGAACTATTTGTGAAAAGAAATAACTTTCACAGATAGTTAAAAAGTTTGAACTCTGCATCGAAGTTATTCAGGAAGTTAATTTTATTCATCTTTGGTAAAAACCGAACTGTCAAAAGTGCTTATGAGTTGAACGTTCGCAAATGTAGTCACTATTGAAAAGGGAGCCTTTAGGTCACCCACGACTAAGAGCGACAACTTTATATATATATATATAATTCTCCAAGTGGGTAGAGTGTTCACCAATGGTCCGGGAGACCTTGGTTTAATCCCAAGTTGCGTCATACCAAAGACTTTAAAAATGGCACTTGATACCTCCTTTCTTAACACTCGGCAATATAAGATAGGTATCAAGGGTAAAGTGGAGCAATTCAGGTAAAGGAGTAGCTCCCTCCCCTACACCTCGGTGTAGTAGCTATTGAAAAGGGAGCCTTCTTGTTGCCCTCGACTAAGTTCGCCAACTTTATATATATATATATATATATATATATATATATATATATATATTCAGAAAAGGAGGTGCTCTTAGCGTAATGGTTATCGTCATAGGAAAAAGAATCAGCTACTCAAGTTCAAATTGCGCTTATGCCCATGGGAAAATATTAATCTATTTCTCCTTCTCAATCCTAGTTCTTGATAAATGTCAAGATCAGATTTGGTTCTTTGGCCTTGCTTTGGCAAAATCTCTAAGGAAAAAATAATTAACTTTGAACTAAAAACATTTGTATTCTATATGACGTGGCGGAGGGGTTAGGAATGTACATACATTTCGAAAAAAATTGCCAAATTTCAAATTTTTCATTGTTCATCACTGTGCTCAGCACTCAGGTACGTGACAACTTATAAAAAGCAGGTACCCAAAACAATCTCATTCTTCTTTCTCAACATGTCAACAGTCAGGATCAAACAGTTCAGCCAGGAAACTTCACCTACTCATCTTTAAGGGCGGCGTCTATTGATCAGATGACATACAGTTATCGAAAAATTACCATAACTCTCACTCAAATCATATGTCCAAATCGCATCGCCCTTTGCGCGGATAAAAAAGGGACGCGTTCTACAAGTTGGAGCTCAAGCACCAGTGTTCGAAAAGTCAGCTACACGATTCAAACAAAAACAAAAATTACTTAAATGTAAAAGCACCATACAGTTATGTAAAGTAAAGTTGGCGACCGAAGTCGATGGCGACCAGAAAGCCGCCTTTTCAAAGTGGTGTAGGGGAGGGCGCTGCTCCTTTCCCTAGATTGCTCACTTTACCCTTGATACGTAGCTTATATTGCTGAGTGTTAAGCAAGGAGGTGCCAAATACCATGTTTAAAGTATTACGTGATCTGGGATTGAACCTAGGTCTCCCGGACCATTGGCAAACATTCTACTCACTAGGCCAATGAGCCGGTTTACATGTAGTAACACTTAACGTTAGAACTCTAAATAAAAAGGGACTATGAATGAATCTCACTTGGCTGTAACCCCATCCACTGACTCTGAACGATTCGTACCAACGTCTAACACAAACTGACTTCGGAACTCATCTTAACTCAACTGCCCTGTCGGTCTTATCTCAACTCAGCTGACTGAATTTTGATATTCTCTATCTTTTTACCTGCCCAGTCGGCTGGCATTGTAGAATGCACCGACAACACCTCTGCAGAGGGGTAAGACCCTCCCCACCAATGAGTGTCCTGGATATGACACTAAACAATCTGATGGTAAGGTTCCAGTGATGCTGGGGCTTTGGGGAATGCGGAGCACTCCTTCATTGCCATTACTCCTTGGTCCACTCAGGCCCGTCGTGGTAGCACCTGATAGGGCCCTATCTATGGCTTAAATAGAACTAACAGCATACTTATGCTAAAATGAATTTTTGGACTAAACTGAATAGCTTGAAATAGAAATGTTTTTGACAATAAAACCGTACTTACATTTAAACTGCATGCTTATGCTAAACTGAATTATTTGAAATGGAACTGTACAGACACTAAATTGATTCATTTAATATAGAACTGTTTTGATATTTCACTGTGTAAACAAAATCTGTACTTATATTAAAGTGAATTAGCTGAATTAGAAATGCTTGACTAAACTGAATAGCTTGAAATAGAAATGTTTTTCACGATTAAACTGTACATACTGCGTACTTATCCTAAACTGAATTGTTTGACATAGAACTATTTTCATAAAAATTGATTTGGCGTTAAGTAACCTACAAAGGTTGATATGCCATAAAACCCAACAAACCAACCAGCCAAGCAACTATCTTTTTATATATTCCAAAATTAAGTATTTCATCTGCAAAAGGCCTATGTGTGACGTCATATCACCAAATCATTTCATTATTAGTTTTATTTAATTTCAGTCAAACTTATCACATAACATGATTTCAACTTTGCTTAGTTTTCGTTTCTTTCCTGAAACCTTATTATGACAAGAGGTGGTTGTCATATCCTTGTGCATGCAATGACTTCAATAAGTACACTTCCACTGAAAGATCCCAAACCAATCTACAAGTTTACCTAACTAAATAATAACTAATATAATTAGCAAATATGATAATTAATATAATTAATTATCACGTATTATTTTACACGATGCCACGGTTCAGCGCGTTAGCCAGTTCCCAATGAGTATTCTTTCTCTAAACAATCAGAAATTTGTGTTCCAGACTAAGAAAAGCTTACAAAAAATAAGATAATTCATCGATGAAGAGGTCATAGTAATTGGGCATCAAATGAGGATCGAACTCACCACATCACTTTTCTTATGCAGACACCCCATTAAGTTTAACTTGTATTGAGATAAAATGGTCATACATTTATTGATGACGAAATTCACGAAAAATTTGCCACACGAGCTTGAATTCTATTAATAGTAGGAGTCTAAGGATTCAATTTTGTTTTCTGTTTGGTTTCTTTGTGGAATAGTATAGCAACCATATTGGGTTATTTAATGCCAAGGCCATCCTTGTAGATAAACGGCAGAGTTACAATTTTACGCATAGCAAGAGGCTAATAAATGTTTATACCTTTCCCTAAGGAATCAGTGTTGTATATTGACCTTCGACCCGGCCAAACATACCATTCGAAAGTGATACACCGGAAGGAAGTGACACATTCTGATGGCAGTTATGAGAAGAAATCGCGTAGGCGGGCTTGGCTAACGATATGGGACACGGTAAAATCCCATGGTACACTCATAGACTGATGCACCGGAAGAGAGTGACCTGTGAACTGCATGACAGTTATTTCCGCTTGATGACGATCAAACATGCCATTCCAAAGATTGAGTAGGCGATTGAACTATTATATAACTGGGTGAAGACAGGAAGTCAGTTAGTTGGAGATCAGAAGAGTTGGTGACAAGATGCGGTAAAGAAAGCTATCATCCAGCCGAGAGCTGAGCCTCCGGGCCTTCGGTTGAGCTGCCTTGGAGAACGAGAAAGACACAACACTGATGGCCATAAGAGTGGGGGTCAATACATTGCAGTTCTGTTCGGTCTCCAACTCCCTCTCACACACAAACCTTTCAAATAAAGTGAGAGGTATATTTTTTAAAGAAGTCTTCGCTCGTCTTTATTCATTGCGTCAATATGTATTCTGCATGTATATATGCATATTTATTATGTGGCTATATAACATCAGTCCGATAGGGAATTTGACTGAGTGACTGGAGATCGAACACGCTTACTACGTTATGACAGTCAAGCACAATATTCAGTACTCCCCGGGGAATCCCTCGCCCCATAATATTCAGTGGGTATTCGTTCATCTGGATTGGTGTAGCAAGAATAGTCATTTGCAAGAATTTTCTTAGTTTGATACAAGGCCGAATAAGAGTCACCCAGTGAGAAATAAAGTCACTAACAATCGTCTGTAGGAGGTACCCGTGGTGTAATGGTTATCGTCATAGGAAATGGACACGGCGACACGAGTTCAATTCCTGGACGAGATTGATTTCATTTCACATAGCACTAATACCCTTTGGAAAGGTATGAATCCAATTATTGTCCCTCCAGCTATGGGTAAATAGTAGGACAGACTAGGTTCTTCAGCCTTGGTGAGGCAACTAGTCTAGGAGAAGGAAAACTCTGAATTCAAACCTGTCAAACTCCGCTTAAAAATTGACCGGAGGGGTTTGGTAAATATGATCATCTGTTAACTGAGTTTGCGAGTCATCACATCCCGTACAGGTGTACTTTGCATTTACTTTCCTTAATATATAGTAAATTGGCACACAGTGGGAATCTGAGTCACTAAACGGAAGATGGTAACAAGCTTGTGAACATCGCTTTACGGCAGGTACCCTCGATATTCTATAAGTTTACTATATAATCACAGGGCAGACTGCGTTCTAAAGCTTGGTGAGGAAACTAGGATAAGAATAGGAAAAGTTTAAATTAAAGCCAACTTTCTTCTACTCAAGCAATTAACCTTGTGTCACATCCTTTTCATAGCAGCGAGGTTGGGTCAATAAAACAATATAATAACAGAGCCTTTAAGCAACAGTTGACTCGTGCAAACCATTACGCTATGAGAATCATCTAACACTTGCTATGGTCTCAGAAGATATACACTCTTATATCAGCACAGACCTCTACAAGATTTTACAGAAAGCCAGCTATTGTCTATGCAGCATATCATTCCAACGAATTTTTAAGGGAATACAAGGTTCAGTTCAAGTTGACATCAGTGTCACCGCAGGAGTAAGCAGAATGAGGTTGTGACAATGGTTTGATTTCGGTGTTTTCCTTCTTTTAGATCAGTTGCCCCACCAAAGCTAAATAGCGTAATCTACAGACATTAAATTTTACTCTCAGTTTTAGGGAACAACACATTCCAGAACAAATAAGTGCCGTAGCTAAGTGACTTAACTAAGAAATCTTGAGCAAAGTCAAACATTTGATTACTTGACAGAAAATTATAAATAGCAATTATCGTTCTATCATTATGATAGATGAGTTTTAAAGTCAATCTATTTAGTTATATGTTGTTGCCAAACATACGTAACTTAATAAACGACCAGTAATGAAATGTGTATATATATTTATCCAACCTCTACGCACGAGCAGGATGTGACACAAGGTCAAATTTTAAACGGAGTTTAACAGGTTTAAATTCAGAGTTTTATTCTCTTAAACAAATTGTCATACGATGGTTACAGAGCTCATTCTGTCCGACAATCTATCCTTGACTGGAGGGAGGATAATTGGATTCTTGCCGTTCCCTGGAGTATTAGCACTAAGTGAAAGGCAAATAGTTTTGTCAAGATTTGAACTGGCTCGTCGTGTCTATTTCCGACGACAATAACCATTGCGCCACAAGTGCCTCCACAAATCAAATATAGATATGTTGATTTTACTGTTTAAGTAAAAGTTAAATAAATATGTAATGATTTTAAGATAATTTTTATAAGTTAGAGAATATCAGTTTTTTGATAATATGTCCATATATATATTTATATATGTGTGCGTGTGTGTGCGCGCGCG
>OY757916.1:66503768-66638768 GCA_963585895.1 Sepioteuthis lessoniana | reverse complement strand
TAACATATTCAAATGTGACAGTCTTGATTCTGACAATAATTCCTGCGTTTTGGATGAATCTATTTTTTACAAATTCGATGACTGAATCAATGTTGGGTCATCTCACTCCGAAAACATAACTTTTTGTTATCACTCTTGTTATTTTGAGAAGAGTCGGTTTAATACCTAGATTAGTGATCATTTAGTATTAGCAAGTATTGTGAGCAATATTCCTTCAGTCGAACCTCGTTTGTCTCAAGGCTAGATGTGTAATGCACCAAATGAGAATCAAATTCACATAAAATAGCTTACTAGCTTTGCTTTCAACAATTATTCGTTGTAAATCGTGTATTCAAGTTAACTAAGAAAGAAGAACAAGACATCAAGTTGTTGAATAAGAAAATAGGTTTTACCACAAAAGATACTGTGAACAAACAATTAGAACTTGGTGGGTGGCATTTACATGTCTTGTTCACTTCTGTCGTCCGACGATTCCATTAACTTGACTTTTGGTAGTATATGACATTATGCCATTCGATGCATCCATGATTGTTTACTTAAAGGCAAAAGTCAGAAGGCAGCCAATGAGGATCGAACTTTCTTTTCATTTGTAATTTAGTTTTAAAATAAGCTTGCGAACCAATTTCCTACGACAAGGTTATTTTCTTAGTCTGAAATATGAGCCTCGTGTAAAGCTCAGTAAATAATTGAGAACCTCGTAGTTAATAGTTTCACGGGTTGTTTCCGCAAGGACAGATTCTCGTTTGTACTATATCATTTATTAGGATAGGGAAATTTGAATTTCTTGCATAATTTCCTGGGGATCACAGATCATACCCTGTGGTATATGGTCATATACTGCTTTTGTGCTAGTCTGCTGCCTTTGCTTGATATACAATTGACTGTTTCATCCCTATTACTACATAACCAACATTCGATTTTCACTTCTGTATTATCAATTTTTACATTCATATAATTAGTTCTCATGACATTATTTTGTGCCACAATTAAAATGAATTCATTATTTAGTCCTTTAGAGTATTTCCCATCTGTGTTAGCTGATAGTTTTTCACTGGAGTCTGAGTGACAGCAAGTCTCCTCAAGTCTCCAGGACTCATCTCAGGATTCTGGCCGTTCTCAGCAATGCTGTCATTTGGATAGTCTCTACCCGTCCGCCAACTTTCAAGTCCTCCAGGCCTTTTAATAATCCTTTAGTTATTGTGCATAAAGCACCAATCACAATTGGCACAATCTTTACTTTCATGTTCCATAGCGTTTTCAATCTCTATCAAGGTCGAGGTACTTATCCTTCTTTTCCCATTCCTTCAGATTTATTCTGTGGTCCACCGGTACACCAAAGTCAACAATTTTGCAAATTCTCTTTTTTGTTGTTGTTGATTATTATAAGGTCTGGTCTTCTGGCCGGGATTAGGTGGTTATCATTATTATCATTTACTCATTAGAGTTTTCACATCAGCGTAAGCTGATGGTATTTCACTGGAGATTGAGTGACAGCAAGTCTCCTCAAGTCTCCATGACTCTTCTCAGTATTTTGGCTGTTTTCAATAATGCTGCTGTTTGGATGGTCTCCACTCGGTCGCCAACTTCCAAATCTTCCAGGCCCTTTAATAATCCTTTAGTTACCGTGCTAAAGGCACCAATCACAATTGGTATAATTGTCGCCTTCATGTTCCATAGTTTATTATTATTATTATTATTTTGAGAGTCATCCACCCCAGCCTTAGCTGATGGTTTTTCACAGGAGTTTGAGTGACTGCAACTCTCTTGAAGTCTCCAGAGTTTTTTTTCAGTATTCTGTCCTTTCTAAATAAAGCGGTAGTTTGGATGATCTTCACTTGTCCTCTTACTTTCAAGTCCTCCAGTCCTCGTATCAGTCTTTTCGTGACTGTACCAAGAGCACCAACTATAAGTTTTATCACCGTCACTTTCATGTTCAACATTTTTTTTCAATTCCCTAGCAAAGTCCAGGAACTTATCCGTCTTTTTGCCTTCTTTCAATTTTACTCAGTGGTCAGCTGAGGCAGCAAAGTCCACAGTTTGGCAAGTTCTCTTTTTTTTGTTGACTCTTATTAGATCTTCCGGCCGAATTTAGGTGATCCGTTTGAATTTCAAAATCCCTAAGGATTTTTTTTAGTCTCATTCTCCAGAGTGGATTCTTGGTTTTGCATATACCACTTGTTCGTATGGTCAAACTTCAGTTTCTGACACAATTCCCAGTGGATCACCTTGCCCACTCAGTCGTGTCTAGTCATTAACCCTTTCTGTGCTAATTTGCTGCATTTGCTTATTGTGTGATTGATCTTTTTCGTCTGTATCACCACATAACCTATATTTGCTATTTGGTTACGGCTTATCTATTCTTGTTTTGATATAGTTGATCCAAATGGCGTTGTTTTGTTCAGCCATTAAAAGAGATTCGATATCTCTCTTAATGTTTCCTTTTCTTTGCCACATCCTTGTTTTTTCGTGTGAGCTGTTCCCTGTTTGTCGCTTGATTTCGTTTGTTTTTTCAGTAACCAGAGACCGAGGCCTGGGACAATGTTTGAGTTTGGGTTTCGTTTCGGTTTATGACATGTCAACCATTTTTGTTTATTTAATGCCAGATCCTGTTTATATATATATATATATATATATATATATATATATATATATATATATATGATTTGATGCATATTTAATTGAACATAATAGACATTTTTTCGTTTATATATATTTTTTGTTAATATATATCAATTCAAATGTCCTTTAAGAGATTGTATCTCTGAAAACAAGAAAATATATGTCGGTTTAACCTCAACTATCCTACTCAGAAATCTTACAGACGCTATTTATAGAAACAAATTCGAAAGTAAACGCTACGCAATACAACAGTACAAACGCACATTCTTACAAAGTAGTAATGTACATACAAAAGTTACATCACTTGTGTAATACATCCTTCCCTGATGATGGCCCAATGTTGGGCAGAAAATACTTGGGAAATAACTAATTATGGGAGATTTATCAACCAATTCCTGCCGAATATCATAAAATCAATACGGCTATTCGAAACGATTACCAAAAAAATATGTAGACAAAAAATGTCTTTTATGTCCAATAAAATGTACACCAATGAAGAAATGCTGCCAAAAGATACATATATATGATTTGTAAATACATTTGGTTGATTACATTTTTAAAAGAGGCTGAGTGCATTTTTTTCACACAGTTGAATGGTTTCAAATATTTCTATCAAAAACGAATAATTATGTTAACTATTAATCATTTGTTCGCACATGGTGAAATCGTTTCAAGTATTGCTGTCCAACATATATGATTATATTCAATATTAATTCTTTTTTTAGCACACATTGAAGTGTATACTAGTATTGCTATTTAACTTTAATAATTCTATTCAACATTACCCATTCGTTTGCACTCAGTTAAATCTTTCCAAATATTGCTATGTATCATTAACAATACAATTAATGAGTGCTTTGTCTACACAGAGTTAAATGATCAAACAGTTCTATTTCTAACAATTCAATATAGCATTAGTCATTTGTTTGATCCCAATTCAAATTTCAAACAGTATTATTTGATCCATAGATGGGACGCTATTCGGCGCTACAACTCCGGGTCAATGTAGACCCGGAAGTAATCGCAGTGAAGAGGTAATCGGCATTCCCCAAAGCCCCATCATTACTCGAGCATAATCATCAGATTGTTTAGTATCATATGCAGGACACTCATTTGGGAGAGATATTAGTTCTTTACAGTGATGCAATCGGTTTATTCAACGGTCCTAACCGACTGGGTGGTGGCACTGTGTAATGCAAGTATACATGAAATTTTGCATCAAGTAATGAAACCGAATATATATATATATATATATATATATATATATTAGTTGTTGGTGACCGTAGTCGAGGGCGGCCAAAAGGCTCCCTTTTCAATAGCTACTACACCGAGCTGTAGGGGAGGGCGCTACTCCTTTCCCTGGATTGCTCCCCTTTACCCTTGATACGAACATTATATTGCTGAGTGTTAAGAAAGGGGGTATCAAGTACCATACTTAAAGTCTTTAGTTGGAAGCGACCTAGGGTTGAATTCATGTCTCCCGGACTTTGGCAAACACTCTACCCACGTGGCCAATGAGCCGGTATATATATATATATATATGTGTGTGTGTGTGTGTGTGTGTGTGAGTGAGTGTGTGTTTTCATGTGTGTGTGTGTGTGTGTGTGCACATGTATTTTACATCGATACCTACGATTACTTTGATTTCATCTATTGGATTGACAAAAAATAGAAGTGAAGGCAATTTCTGCATGTTGGCATGTTAGACTTTTTATGTATACTGTTCCCAAATTCATCAGCCGTTTTAAAAACTCCAAATGTTTTAAAAACTACTTTTGTTTACAATTTCAGTCATCACATTCAACCACTTTCCGTTTCCTCATCCTGTAATATAATGGCCGAGGGATTTCGTTTTATATATCTTGACTTCGGTTTAGTTAGGCTGAGAACCTTTCGCTTAGCGCATGGGTTAGTTAGGTGCAATATGAGCGCAGGTGTTCACGCGCGCGTTGGTAGGATGTGTCTTTCAGAGATGTCAAAATAAAAATCCCAGGTAGAAAATATGACCAGGGGTGTGTGAATGACGTCATGCACCGGAAGCGTGCGCGGAGGATTTGGGGGATTTGAGAAAAGTCAGTGAGTTGAGTTTTAGCGTCGGAAGAAGACGGTTGACTTTCGGGGCTCGCCGAGGACAGGCCAGTAGTTTTCGTCGGGGGCCGCACGTGGTTTGGGGCTGATGGAAAAGTCAGCATAGAAAGATGGTAACTCTCTCCTTATGTCGAAAAACCTTTAAACTCATAGGTAATAAAAAGTTTCGTACCTGAACTAAGAAGTCGTAAGTGTTTTTTGCGTTTCGGGATTCCTATGTTATCTATATATGAGTTATGAATATTCTATGTACATTTCACATATTCATGGATGGTTATGTAACAATCCTTATATTTGAACATTATTTTTTCAGATTTTCTCTGGGTAATGTTTTTTATCAGCTAGGATAGTCATATCGATCAGGAGATACCTTTCATTTCTTACAATCTTTCACTATATTATCAGGCCATTTGGAAATAATATTTCCGTCTGTGTCAAATCTTGTGAATGTTTGATTGGTTTAAAACGAGGCTCATATAAATTCTTAGCATACGAGTTATTATAATGTTTTCAAATGATCCAGTTTAGATATTGTTCAATTCTGTTATGTTTCATTTATTATTCATTCGCTGAAAAGACAGATAATCCAGTTACTATATTATCGATTATTTCAATTTTATAATCCCATGGTCTGTATTTAGGATTAGCACCGTTTTAAGGATATTTTTCGGATAGATTTTTTAGAATAAACTTAGGCTGACTTTATAAAATCTTCTGTTTTGGCTTTTAGCCTCTTCGATCTTCGCAACCACCGACGGGCTTTTCTATTGGCATTCTTCATTCTAATTGGAACTGGATATTGGTCAGAGAGAGGTTTCCTTTGAAATTGCATAAGAAGTGTTTTCATACTTTTCAACGTGGTTTGATTCTGTACTTTCTTTTTAGCTTTAGTAGGTATTGTATAGTGGCTCGTACCACGTGACTTCCGGTATCGCGGAAGCATAAAAGATGCCGTGTCTCTTAGTCAGAAAGAGAAGCAGAAACAGAAGCAAAGATACAGCTCTGAAAGGACGTCGGTCAGTAGTGAGACCAACTTCGGACGTAACACCAACAGCGCGAGACTTATAATACTAGTTGGACTGTAGCACTTGAGTTAATTAATAATTAACTCTATTTCACTGTGTATTTTTTCCTTACCACGATACAACAGTAGGCGAATCAGTCTCCATATCATTTTCCTCTTGGAAATTGAATTTAGTCTTCTTTTTATGATCAAGTGTTTCTATTTTGTTTTGTTTTTGTTGTTATTTTTTTCTTACAAACTTTTGTTTTCTTTTTCTAAGCCTATCAATTTTGTGTTATTTCGGATGTAAGTTTAGAGTTATATTGTAGGTGTTTAATTGGATGCTTATAATTAGATAAGGTCTCTGCTTCCTCTGTTTCTTAGCAGATAGATCATGTGTATATTCCTCTTAAGGGGGAATATTTTTTCGCTTTTAGTAGCTTTCTGGTTTTTGTGACCATTCCTCGTATATCAGTCAAGTCTCAGTTCATCATATCCAAACTGTCTTGATCAACTGGCAGCCCAAACAAGTTAATGGCTTCAATTCTATTTTGTAGCTTTAATTCAGTTTTTTAAATTATTCATATTCTTCTTTGTTGTTCCCTTTTCTGATTTTCTCCTCCCTGTTGCCGTGCTCTATTCAATGTCTCTCAGTTATACACGTATAGCATAACGGTTATTGTCATTGGAAAAAAGAATCAGCAAACCAAGTTCAAATCCTGGAAGAGGATGATTGCATTTCCAATACAGCTAATATTTTGGAGGTGGCTGTGGTGTAATGATTAACGTCATTGAAAATGGACAAGGTGACACGAGTTCAAATCCTGGACGAGATTGATTGCATTTCACATAGCACTAATACCCCTGGGGAAAGTATGAATCCAATTATTCTCCCTCCAGCTATGGGTAAATAGCAGGACAGACTGTGTTCTTCAGCCTTGGTGAGGCAACTAGTCTAAGAGAAGGAAAACTGAATTCAAACCTGATAAACTCCGCTTAAAAATTGACCTTGTGTCATAACCTGCCCGAGCGGAGCCGTTGGTAGATATATATACAGCTAATATTCTTGGGAAATGTATAAATCCAAGTATTATTCTTCCGACTATGGGTAAATTGTTATTTACTAAGTTTTGTTGAGTTGCGGCACAACGTCGGGTATATGGAACACCCACTGAAACTCAAACTCACTAGTTTGCTAGTCTATATTATAAACCATAACACTACATAAGGGGTCGTAAAAATAATCTGCAAATCGTAAGGGAGATTGGGGTCTTTAGCTGTGGTAGGGCAACCAGTCTAGGAGAAGGAGGTCTATGGCTTCATATCATCTATACTTTACTTAAAAATATTCGTTTTCGCTTTTCAATTGATCCGAGTCGAGGGGAAAGAAAAAGGGTACGAGAGATGGTTGGGATTGGTTTTAGATGCATGTTTTCATTGAAAGCCTGCTTTTTGCAGGAGACTTGGTTAAATTCATTCACTAATTTTTTGCCTGGGTAATTTTAAGTCAAGCTTTTTGATTGTGATTAGAGCAAATGAGATGGAAGCTGTTGTTAAAAGAATTCATCTTGGAAAATCTTGTATTCTGTTTTTTAAATCTTTTTTGTATACCTTTATATTATTTCAATGAGATAGAGTCTTGTATTCCAAAGTGGCGTGTTCTATTGGAGAAATATCTTAATTATGGACGATATTTTGTAAATTTCTATTGATTTTATAATGCAACTGAAAATATTGAAGGCGATTGATGCGTGGTATATATATATATATTGCTAACTAACCTTCTTTTGTACGCTTTTTAAGATGTGTGACAGAAGTCTAATAGATATTTGATTACATCCATCATAGGGCCATTTAGAGATCAGATACTGATTCCTGATGAAATTCTAATCTATATCTTCATCAAATTGCACTTACAGCAACGAGGTCCCTGATTCTCTCTCTGCTCTCCCCCCTCTCTCTATCTCTATCTATCTATCTCTTCATCGATCCTTATCATCCTTCGCTCTCAGAACGTCTAACAAACTTCAGCCTGTATTTGGGCATAGCTGACGTATATAAGTTTGTGCTGATCAGTTAACACTGGCACGTCGATATGTAGGGGACCATAGAAGAACGTCACTTATGAACTCGTCATTGCTTCTCAAACAGTGTTCCCTGTGTATTGTTCGTCTTGCTTGGATGCTTTTTGAGAAAGGAGTCAAGCTAGCCGATATACCCATTTCCATTATATGGTGTATCATATTTTTGATGGTTGGTTGGTTGGTTGGTTTTTATGGCATGCCAACTTTTATCGGTTATTTAATAACAAATCCATTTTTATACAAATAATCAGTTCTATTTCGAACAATTCAGTTTAGCATGAGTACACATATCAGTTGTCAAAAAATATCTATTTCAAGCTATTCAGTTTATTCAAACAATTATAATTCAGCCAATTCAGTTTAGTATAAGTATAGAATTTGTTTACACACAGGTAAATGTCAAAACAGTTTTATGTTAAACAATTCAGTTAAGAGTAAGTATAGTTTCAATGTCAAAAACAGTTCTATTTCAAACAATTCAGTTTAGCATAAGCAGGCAGTTTAAATGCAAGTACACAGTTTAATAATCAAAAATATTTCGATTTCAAGCTATTGAGTTTAGTCAAACGATTCTAATTCAAACAATTCAGTTTAGCATAAGTATGAAGTTTGGTTCTATTTAACCCATATATTTGGGCCCTACCAGGTGCTACTATTCCGGGTCAGAGTGGACCTGGGAGTAATGGAAATGAACGGGTGCTCTGAATTTTCCAAAACCCCAGCATACAGGAAACTCACAAGCAGATTGTTTAGTGTCATATCTAGGACACATGTTGTGGGGTCATACCCGTCTGCAGAGGTGTAGTCGGTGTATTCTACTACCCCAGCTGACTGGGCAATATATTTTTGACAAATTTGCAATGTTCAATCTAAATGTCCATGAAACGGCCAATTTTTTCCAATGTGCGACTATATTGCGACGCATTCTTACTAATGAGCAGGGAAAAAATTGCCAGATGACCAAATTGTGACAAGGTTGAAGATGCTCTTTTAGGATGGATTTAACTTTAACTGTTCAGTGAAGAAATTCAAGCACATGGCAAACTTATATAGAGCATGATGTTTGATAGTGTTTTGCTACATGTTCGTTTACCAATCTTAGTGAGTTGAAACAGAAACAGGGAATTTTTTTCTCTTAAGACTTTTTTCAGTCAATGAGTTTTGTCTAGTGCTTGTCTCATCAACAGTTATGTTATTGAATTGTTGGTTTTTCTTACATTGTTTACGTTTTCTTTCTATCTTCTAATAGGAGCTCATCCTCTTTAAGCGCGTTAACAGTTCGCCTGATCTTCTTTTACTCGGCTGAGTTTAGAATGTGCCGACTGTATCCTTGGGAGAGTGATAAAACCCTCCCTTCCAAGAAAATGGTGACATGAGTGGGAGACTAATGTGAATATAATTGTGAGACTCTAATTCTGTAGATCTGATGAGAGTGGAGTATCTCCTTATTGCCATTACTTCCACGTCCACTCTGCGGTGGTAGTATCAGTTAGGGTTCCACCTATGGGTCAAATAGTCCTGTTTAAAAAAAAGGAACATTTGATATCACGCAACCGTTTACAAAAATCTCTAAAATAAAAGCAGAAAATATAAACATAATCTTACAATAAACGTTATTCCTTTACTTCTAAGCATGAAATATACCTTGGCAAGTTAACATGCCTTTAAACTCAATCAATCTATTGAACTTCAAAGCCTCTATTTTGAAAATTTTGTTCTGATAGCAAAATTTGTTTCTTTTCTCATGTCATCTTTTTGTAAGATTTAACTTGTGTCCTTTGCTTAATTATGCTTGTGCCATTTTGGATTTTGCAAATACTTGATAGTTTATATAACATTGTAAGCGAATGATATTGGTGCGTGAATGGATGTTATCAACCAAAAACAAGTAAAATGCCAACAGCTTAAAAAAGAAAAAAAAGCATCTCACCCGATACACTAGTTTAACAAGATATGCTTGATTTAAAACACCGGACTGAATACAGCTTGTTTTGCCGAGGTCACCAGACTCAATCGGTCTTCTAATTGATGGCATGAGCTTACTGGACCATGTCTCCAAAGCGACGATGTACAGGGATAACTTTTTTATTGAACGAAAAAAATTCCTTCACATTTTCATCAGTGAGTTTATGTTAGACTTGTATTTTAGGAAAGCAAGTTTTAATAAACAAAATTCAAAGAGAAATTTCGAAACATTCTTTTTATTTTCATTCTTTCTTTTTTCTTTCTTTCTTTTTTTTTTTTTTTTTTTTTTTTTTTTTTTGAATGGTGCATTTGACAGAAAATATGACAGTTGCCGAAAAAATGTTTATTGATATAAAGATCTAATCTGGATGTGTGAAAAAGTGTGATCGTTGTGCTGAGCTATGTAACTATTCGGATCGGAAATTTTTATCTTTAATAGTAATCAAAATACAGAAGGAGAAAAAAATTGAATAAATAAATGAATAAAGAAAGAAAGATTTTGTAAAATCAAAGAAAGGAAAAAAGGAAATAAATACTAAAAAATTCAATGCAATATAAAAGAAAGAAAGAAAGAAAGAAAGAAAGAAAGAGAAGGAAAGTAGATATGAAGAATAAATAATAGAACGAAATAAAGCAAGAAAAAACCTGTTAAAGAAAGAAAGAAAGAAAGAAAAATTTTGTAAAATCAAAGAAAGGAAATAAATAAATAAATACTAAAAAATTCAATGCAAGATAAAAGAAAGAAAGAAAGAAAGAAAGAAAGAAAGAAAGAAAGAAAAGAGGAAAAAGAAAAAGTAAAGAAGCGTGAACAAGCAAATAAGAAAGAAAGAAAGAAAGAAAGAAAGAAAGATGGAGTTTTGAAAAAGAGGCATTAGTGTTATGCCCTAAAGAAGGAAGACAAAATAAAAACAGAGGAAACAAAGAAGAAGAAATGAATTGAGAAATTATTCAAAAAAGAAACGAGTCAAAACAGAAAAAAAAAGAAAAAGAAGGAAAGAAATTTATCCTTAAAGATTACACTATCAGCTTTCTATCTGCTTCCTTTCTCTCAGCAGGATCTGAATAAGAGATACAATAAGTCAAAATGAAAGAAGTCAGCTCTGCTTCCTTAATATCGGTTCGTCTACGAGACACTTACTCAAAATGGCCGCCCGACGCACTAATACAATTTCGCTGGCGGTTCAATTCACCAAGGCAAAATTGAACCATGGTCATTGAACATCGACGTATAATTGTAATTAATCGCCACATTCCACATTGTCGCACAAGAGATACGCGGCTTGACCCCGGCGCTCACCTAACTAATGAAATAACAGCGCCGATTCAAATCGGAATCAAACTGTCATTTTTCATCTCCTGTTTCTCGACTTCCACTTTCACTTTCACTTTCAGCTTCGCCACCAGCTGCATGGTCTTATCTGATCACCGCCTGTTCACTGACATAGTGTTCGCTTGCATTCGCATATAATCATATTAGATCTAATGAAATGGCGGCTTTCAATGAAAACACGCATCTAAAATCAACCCCAACCATCTCTCATACCCTTTTTTCTTTCCCCTCGGGTCGGATCTATTGAAAAGCGAAAACGAATATTTATTCGATGTAAGTGTTTTATATTATCAGGGTTATTATTTTGATTATATATTTTTATCTCGATTGTTTGTGAACGTATTTTCTTTATCATTTTTGCTTTTCAAAATTTTCCTATCGAAATTAGATATTACGGATATTGTTTTCTTATTCCAGATTCTAATTTAAACGCTGATTTTTGTTTTGTTATATGTAGATATCTTGAATATTTTACGATATATAGTCAGTTTTTATTTATTTAATTATATTTACGTGAACCTGCTAGCTACTTCGTATATTTCGTATATTTCTAATATTATTTGAACTGAATAAATTTCATTGACTTTTGTTTCTTTTTTTCTTTTTTTTTCTTTTTTGGTTTGTTTTTATAGGGAGCTTGTTTTTTGCTCTTATTTTTCTTTTTTTCTTTTGTTTTGTTTCTTTTTTGCGTATTTTTTAAATGAATTTTCCTTCCAGCAATAACACTTGGTTTTACTAGGAGATCAAGTGACAACTCATCTACTCAGTAATCCATTATAGAAGTCAAGCCATTTTGAACATCATCTTTCAGAAAAGAAAAAAAAAACGAGTTTTAAAAAGTAAAATATGGAAAAAGGAAGCTTAAATGAAAATACAATATTCAAGAAAAATCAGTGCCAAAATAAATAAATAAATAATAAAGTCGGAAAGAAAGAAATAATCAAACAAATGAAACAAACAAACAATCAAAATTGTTAATCAGGTGTAAGTTGTACTGGAAATAGCTTTGTTCTCAAAATTAGATTATTTTTTAAGTATTTTTATGAGTTATCTTTATATCAATTTAGTAATATATTGATTTGGATCTTCATTCATGTCGTTGGTTATTTAATTCCACTGTCATCCTTGGAGAAGAACAGTTGCGGTACTATTTAACCCATAAAAGGAGGATGGATAAAAGGTCTTTCCCAAATGTATTGATCCAAGTAAGTAATATGAAGTTGGCGACCATAGTCGAGGGTGACCAGAAGGCTCCATTTTTCAATTGCTACTACACCGAAGTGTTGGGGAGGGCGCTACTCCTTTCCCTGGATTACTTCACCTTACCCTCGATACGTACCTTATGTTGCTGAATGTTAAGCAAGGATGTATCAAGTACCATTTTTAAAGTGTTTGGTATGACGCAACATGGGATTGAACTCAGTTCTCCCAGACCATTGGTGAAGTGAACATAATAGTGTGATTGGAGTTCAAATTTGCTTACTATAATGTCGCAGTTCACAGCGACTCCCCCACTTAATAGACATGTTATCAACCGATTTAAATGCACCCAACAGCCATGTATACAAGCTGAAAACAAGACTACATCCTTTGTCTTGCAGAACATGAGAAACAACAGGTTAATGAAAATTATGAATAATATAATGGTAGTCTCACTGAAGACAGACTTTTTAAAGATGATTTTATATTCATGGCATCTATCTTCGTAGTGTTGGTTAATTGGCTTGTCTAAACAGTCTCCAAGTAAAATGGAACACGATATTTTGGGTTACACGATACAATTTAGAAAAAAACTATCTCTTTTCTGATTTATTAAAGAACGGACAAGATAGATTGCCTATACAAGACTAAAGAGTTCCAACAGCCCTCCCATTTAGTCATAGCCGGGTAAGCGGTTTCATGCCTATTTCCAGTACAACTTACACCTGATTAGGGCCAAAACAAAAACTATCTCATTTAAATTTGGTTCACTCTGTTTTCTGATATGTTACCTATTATATCAAGCGAACATCGATCAATGTATTTATCTAATGAAGAGTTTTATAATAATCTAGTATCCATGAAAATGAAACCGATTTTAAGAAAGCACAGAATATTCATGAAATACGCTTCGAATGTAACACCTTACACAGTAGCATTAACTAATACCAATTTTTGTTGTGAGTCACCGTGGCGTAGTTGCTAATGTATTGGACTGCGACATCGTAGTAAAAGAGCTAAAAGACACATTTTGTCGATATCATTTAATAAAGTTCCTTTCAAGTTTCCTGATAAGTGTATTGGTTTAAAGTTGGAATTGGTAGATGAAGTTACCAAAATTGTCCCGAGTGCTTAATTGATAAGCTACGACAACAAATCCCAGAAGCCCCACATATAAAAACAAAAAAAATAGGAATTAATAGAATTAACTTTGAAAATAGCGATAATGTTTCACATTACCTTCAGCATTTTTTGTTTTTGTTTTTATCTTTTAATATTCTGTTTTTCTAGATGATATTCTATTTCCATTGATAGCGTTTTCTTTTAAATTCGTTCGATGTTATCGGAATCTCAGTTTTAGTCAAATTTTAGTTTACATAATTTTGTAATGTTATAAAAAACCTAAAAAAAACACTTTAAAAAATTCTTTACGTATACAAACAACCCCTGATGATGGTCTATGAAAGGTCCGAAAGTGCTCGGGACAATTTGGTAAATTCATCAACCAATTCCAATCTAAAACTTAGACACTTATCAGAAAACTTGAAAGGATCTTAATAAAATCATATCGACAAAATGTGTCTGTACTATTTAATCAAACATGCTTATATATATATATATATATATATATATATATATATATATATATATATATATACATATAAAATTCGGAATTTAGACGCCACGAGATTTTTTCACGTATTTCTTCGATGATTTCCGGAATAAGAAAGAAAGAAAGAAGACCATGAAAAAATTGATAAAAAGAAAGAGAAAAGAAAAGATAGAAAAAATAAATGAAGAAAGAAAACATGAATATAAGCCAGAAAAAGAAAGAAAAAAGAAAAGAATGGATTTCAAAGAAGGACAAATTAAGAAAAAGAAAAAGAAAAAGGAAAAGAACAAGAAAGAAAGAAAGAAAGAAAGAAAGAATCTTGAAAAAGTAAGAAAAAGAAAGAGAATAGAAAGGAAGGAAGAAATATGAAAGAAATTTGGAAAGCAATAAAAAAAATGAAAGAGAAATGAAAGAAAAGTAAAGAGAACAGAAAAGATAGAAGAAAGAAATGAAGAAAGAAAATATGAATATAAGCCAGACAAGAAAAAAAAAAAAAAGAAATGAATGGATTTCAAAGAAGGACAAATTAAGAAAAAGAAAAAGAACAAGAAAGAAAGAAAGAATCTTGAAATAAGTGAGAAAAAGATAGAGATTAAGAAAGAAAAAAGAAAAAAGAATTAATGAAAGTGTTTTGAATTAAGTAACGAAAAGAGAAAGATTAGGAGTGAAAGATGGGAATAAAGAAAGAATTAAGAACGTCTTGAAAACAGTAAGAAAACGAAAGAAATACGTCTAGGCAACAAATCTATTAACAAAACCTGAAAAAATTGCTCTTAGGAATATTTTGCTGGTAATTTCGACAAACATTCGTTTTTGGTTTTCACCACATCTAGATTCTTAAAAAAGCAGAAAAAACATTCTTCCAACTGGTATTGACTAAGAGTGTGAATTGAAATATTCCGCAATAAATCAACCCATAACATTTTCAATCAAGCACAGGCTAACACAGTGCTGACATACAAAGCACCTGCACCCAATCTCGACACTTCATTTTTCGTTGAGAAAAAAACTGAACAAATAAATCATACCACACGCTAAGGGCAAAATACTATGCTTCAAATTAAGTATCCATTTTAGTTAAGAATATCTCATGATATAATAAGTTGTTTTTTTTTATCAAACTAAATTAAAAAATGAAAGCGAGTTTTTAATGTCGGAAAAGATGCTGACTAATTTCTTTTCCACCCAGTACAAAGAATCATTCAGGGAGTTGAGTCAAATTTCTTAAAGGTACAGAACAGTCCTATACACAATTATCTGCACCTTCGGCATCTCACTATCTAATATACAGTATTTCCAGAACAAAACCTAATAAAAGAGCTTTTGTCTATTGATAAACCATGGCTAATTAAAAAAAATAATAAAATAAGGTTATATAAATGTTGCTGCTTTCAGTTTATTTCTGAAGATATAGAAAAAAAAAATGAAAGGGTGTCCGTAATAACGACCAGAGTGTATACATTCGTAAAAAAAAGTCAGTTAAAATGGTTAAAAATCAGTCACATTCCTCTTCACGTGTCTTGACAACAGGCTTTGGCCAAACGATATATGACTGAAGTACCACAAACGGCTAATTGGCCTAGTGGGTGTAGTGTTTGCCAATGGTCCGTGAGACTTGGGTTCAATCTCAGGTCGTCTCATACAAAAACTGTAAAAATAGTACTTGATACCTCTTTGCTTAACACTCAGCAATATAAGGTACGTATCAAGGGTAAAGTGGAGCAATCCAAGGAAAGGAGTAGTGCCCTCCCGTACATCTCAGTGTTGTAGCTATTGATAATGGAGCCTTCTGGTCGCCCTCGACTACGGTCGTCAACTTTACTTTTAGAACCACATTACCTGGCTGGTCAGAGACATTCCGTCTGGTTCCTGTTGGGAAAAAAGATTTTTACAATAAAAATATTTAAAAAAATGAACAGCTTCTTGACCGCCATTTCAAAACCGTTGATAAACATTCTGAAAGCAGGATCTATTGAAAACTATTATCTCTGTTTTTATGAGTGAGATTAACGACTTTATTGATGTGTGGTTCCAGAGTGATCCATTTCGAAGGATATAAAATTGCTTTTCATTTATGATCATAATAACATTTTTAACCAATAAGTTTCATCACAAATTGACTGACCCCTTTTTCTCTGTCTGTGTCTGTGTCTCTCTCTTTCTCTCAAACACACACACACACACACACACACACACAAACACACACACACACACACACACACACACACACACACAGAGAGACTTATATTAGACTTCAAACATGACAAATATATATTCATGGTTATCAGACGAAAAGAAAAGATTATCTACCACGATATGACAACCAGTGATATCATGGATATTGAGCACTGTTACGGAAGGGGCTATCAGACAACCATATTGGGCTTTAAACATATATTTGGAGATACATTTTGTCGATGTCTCAAGAAAATTCATGAACAATATACAAGCTTCATTTCTTGTTTTGCGTCATCCGACATTAGACGTGCCCTGATAGTGACCCCGACCATCATACAACCTTCTGCTTTCATTTATGACAGTGCTTATGCTTTGCACATCGTAAGTTTATATGCTTATATATATATATATATATATATATATATATATATATGAAAGATTGGAAGCATATAAACTCAAACATTGCCGGGAGGATAGGAACTGGACTAGATTTTAAAAATCAACCCAGTGTCAGTAAAAGAGAAGCCTGCAAAGACGGAGATGTGAAAGAGAAAATTTAATGAAAGAGAAGAATTCAAATATTTAAAAGTAATGAAATTTCTTAAGAACTAAGAAGAAAATAGTTTTTCAGCTCTTGCAGTTTAGATTGGGAAGATTGAATTTTGGAACAAAACTCAATGAGAAGTTGATGATACGGAATAGTTGAACTTAAAATATAACGGTGACAACTTTATTACCTTCAAACAACAGTTGTATAAATTAATGTGGTCAGGCCCATCTATCAAGAATCAAATTATATAGATATGTATTTTAGGCAAGTGTTTTGAATGCAACTTTCATGTTGCTGCATTGTGGTAAGGAAAAGATACGCAGTGAAATAGATGGTTTGGTTTGGTTTCTTTGTTTAATGGCATATCAACTCTTTTTAGGTTATTTAATGCCAAAGCCATTCTCCTAGAAGAACAGTAGTGGTACTATTTCACCCATAGCTGGGAGGATAAGGGGGTTCATACCTTTCCCAATGGTATTTGCCCGAAAGTGAACGTAATAGCGCGACTGAAGTACGAACTCGGCAGTGAAATAGAGTTAATTATTTATTAATAGAGTCCGACTAGTATTATAAGTCTCGCGCTGTTGGTGTTGCGCCCAAAATAGCTCTTACTACTGATCGATGTCCTTTCAGAGCTGGCTCTCTGCTTCTCTTTTTGCTTCTCCTTCTGCTTCTCAGAGAAACACGGCGTGTTTTGTATTTCGGCGATACCGGAAGTCATGTGGTACGAGCCTCTATACAACACAAGTACATGCACTTTCTGTTCATATTCGTTTCGCTCATTAATATTCACTCATTCAATAAATGATAGACTTCCCAATGTTTTAAAATATCTATTTTCATCTGGAAAAGCAAAAGAACACCTTCACGTATTATTTTATGCTAAGGCCTTCCTTCTATAAGAATAGTTGTAATACTATTTAATCTATAGTTGAAAGAATAAGGTTGTTTTTAACAGCACCCCCCACACACACAAACACACAAACGTGAAAAAAGAAGCGAAAACAAAACAAACTTTTAAAAACTTTTTTTAATTGATTATTGCTTTTTTATTTCCCATTTATATATTCATTTCACGTTTTCTTCATCGATTTTGTTTTCTTTTTTTCAATTGATTTCAACTTTTATTTTTCTAATTGACTTCACCTTTTTTTATTGATTTCATTTTTTTTTTTTTTGATCCGGTCTTCTTTTATTTATTTTGCTTTTATTTTCATGCTTTTCAATTTTTTCTCACGAATTTCGCTTCTTTTTTTTTTTTATTATTCATTTTCCTTTTTTGACTTATTCCTAATTTCGCTATTTTTTTTTTGTCCAATTCCCTTTTTGTAATTATTCATTTCACTTTTTTTATTCAGTTCCCCCATTTTTTTATCAATTCCAATTTTTATTCACTTATGCCTTTCGCTTTTCTTTCCTTTTCTATATATTTCAGGGTTTTTTATTCATTTCACTTTTTTATATTATTATTTACTCCTTGAGAGTTTTTGACATCAGTTTTAGCTGATGGATTTTCACTGTAGTTTGAGTGACAGCAAGTCTCAGTATTCTGGCCGTTCTCAATAATGATGTAGTTTGGATGGTCTCCACACGTCCTTCAACTTCAAAGTCCTCTAGTCCCTTTAATAATCCATTAGTAACTGTACCGAAAGCACCAATCATGATTGGTGTAAATATCACCTTCATGTTTCATAGTTTTTTCAATTCCCTAACAAGGACCAGGTACTTATCCTTCTTTTCACTTTCCTTCAGTTTTATTATGTGGTTAACCGGGATAGGATATTCTACAAATTTGCCAGTTCTTTTTTTTTTGTTGATTATTATAAGGTCTGGTCTTCTGAAAGAGATTAGGTGATCTGTTTGTATGTCAAAGTCCCATACGAGTTTATGTGTGTCATTTTCTAGGAGAGATGCTGGGTTGTGCATATACCATTTGTTCGTATGGACAAATTTAAATTTCTTGTACATCTCTCAGTGGATCACCTTGCCCAGCCATTGTGTCTAGTCTTATATTCCTTCTGTGCTAAAACAGGGTGCCCAATATCTAACGAGTGGTACAGCTCAGGTATTTATTCCTTTGATAAGGTTTCTGCAAGATAGCATTGTCACGAGTAGGTTTCAAGTTCTTCAGAGATATTCTTTCTAATTTTTTCCTTTCATCTGCACTTATTTGATGATGTAAGCCTCCAAGATGCCCGAGTATTTGTAGGTTTCCTTTTCTCCGAGCGTTCTAATCTTTTCGTGATTTGGTAGTTCCATTCTCTGTCAGATGTCGTTTACCACTTTTCATTGCAACCATGGCACATTTTTCTATGCCAAATTCCATTCTTATGCCCTGACTGTATATTCTAGCTGCGTGAATTAGCGTTTCCAGTTCCTTTTCATTTTTTGGAAATAGTTTGATGTCATCAATGTACATTAGGTGATTGATCTTTTCCTTCAATCTACTAAGTTTGTATCCAGCTGTGCATTTTCTGAGCATGTGGTTTAAGTGGCATCATGAATATTAAAGGTGATAGTGCATATCCTTGAAAAATAGCTCTTTTCGATCTTTGCTTCTGCTAAGTTTCTTCCTCCTGCGGTCAATTCCACTCTCCAGGTTTTCATGGTTTTCTCGATTAAGTTTATGATTTCATGGTTTTCTCGATAAAATTTATGACTTCATCTGATATTTTGTACATTTTGAGGCAGTTTATTTTCCATATTAGTTTACTCTTGAGAATTTTTCGCACCAGTGTTAGCTGATGTTTTGTCCATGAAGTTTGAATGAGAGCAAGACTCCTTAATTCTCCAGGACTCTTCTCACTATTCTGGCTGATCTGAATAATGCTGTAGTCTGGATGGCCTCCACTTGTACTCTTATTTCCGAGTATTCCAGTTCCTTTAGCAACCCTTAAAGATTGTCCCAAGTGCACTAATTACAACTGCTATTACTGTTATCTTCATGTTCCAAATTTTTGTCAGTTCTCTGTCAAGTTCTCGATATCAATCCCTCATTTCGCTCTCTTTTAATTTTACTCAGTGGTTTGCCAGGTGGATTATAATTATTATCATTATTATCACTAGTAGTATTAGTTTTAATAGTATTAGTAGAAACTCTCGTAATAATAATAATAATAATAATAATAATAATAATAATAATAATAATAATTTTGCTTTCTCAAAATTCATTTTCAATTTTTTCACTTATTTCGTTTTTTTTCTTTCATTTCTAATTTTTTCCATTCAATTCCTTTTTTTCCATTAATTTCGTTTCATATTTTTTAATTCAGCTTTCTATTTTTTTTTATTTCGCGTATTTTATTCATTTCTTTTTAATGGTTTTTGGTTCAAGATGATGAAATTGGCGACTTTTTTGAGACTGTTTTCCCCCACATAAGAAATTATATAAGGCAAAGAAATATTTCAGCTGCCAAATTTCTAAGTTCTTAATTTCCTGCTACATCTAAATTAAATTTAACTCCTACAGTAATATCACCAATTTCCGAAACAAACGCAGATTCTGAATAACTTTGAAGAGAAAATTAAAATCTTACAAAAACATGAAAAATTGCTTCTCTTTTTAGTGTTTGTTCAATTAGAATTCAACTTCGTAGGTTTATTCTAAGCGAGTGATATTTTATTATATTTATCTACCACAAATTGTATTCCTCCCTCTAGAATGGACTTAGAATACATCAAGCAAACCTTTCGGAGGTTTCCCCAAAAAAGTTATGTCCTGGGTGAAAATATCCTAACTGATCTTGGCCGTGGCGTTTCCCTCGTTCGAGGCTGCCTGACGTACGGGGTAAGCTCAACTTTCACGTCACACGGCCGACCTTCAGGAAGCCGTTCATTCAAGCTCCTTGAAGGGGCTAAGTTTATCGCTTGTCGCCGGAAGTGACCTTTTTTAGAGGAATACCGACGGAGCTTAGGGCCTTTTGGGGCCGCTAGGCGCGTCGGGCTATGGCTCTGCGGCCGGACCCATCATAAAAATGCATTGTACCAAACTCTTCCGGTAGGTGAAACGTTCGACAAACAGGAAAAGTTATGTCCTAAGTATGACGCTCAACTCTATCTGGTGGGATTGCTATAGTTTTAGAGTGCTTGCAAATGTTGGGTCACAATCTGTCATCATTTTGACCTGATAGTACTTGATATACATCAAATAAATCTACTTGAAATTAATTGTATTACAAAGTAATAATTGAAACCATAGAACTGTGTATAAATTATATGTATTCAGAAGATTTTTTTAGGAGATATGACTTTTTATCATCCAAGATATGACACGAAACTCTAAGTGATGGTATGGTTTTGTTGTATACTCTCATACAAATATAACTATAAATATAAGCAAACATAATGTACATACTTCAATGAACAAACGAACACACTTCTTTATAAAAATATATCTCTCACACTTCATTCTCGAAGGGTGATGTTTCTTGTGTGTAAGAGGTGAGTTGGAGACGGGGACAGACTGCGATATTGACCCCAAATTCTTCTTCGACCATAGCAGCTCTTCTTTCTTATCTTAACTGAGTTTCTCAACCGTGGGTCTCTGAGGGCCGCAAAGCCCTCACTCTGCAAGCTGGTTCTCACGCTGCTGACATCCCGTCTCCAACTGACTCAAACCGTCAGGGCACCTGGTTATATTATTATCTAACGTCCACCTGCTTCCGCTGTTCTTTCACTTATTTACACAGGTGCATCCCTCGATTGACAGCTCGGTCGAGGGTTGATATATAACAATTTCAGTTCTGGAGATCTGAGCAATGTAGGGCCATATCTATGGGTAAACAGTCAGATATTTAAACTATATGCAAGCAAATGACTTATGCTAAATAAAATTGTTTGAAATAGAGCAGTTTGATAATTTAGCTGAGTGTAAAAAAATGACTGGTTTTTAATTGAATTGTTAATGATACATAAAAACACTTGGAACCATTTACCATTGACTTATGCTAAACTGAATTGTTTTAAATAGGATTGTTTTATCATGTAACTATGTGTAAAAAGTGACTAATGCTTTATTGAATTGTTAGTGATGCATAGTAATACTTGGAAACATTCAACTTTCTTGACTTATGCTAAACTGAATGGTTAAAAAATTGTTAGAAATAGAACTGTTTAATCATTTAAGTGTGAGTATTTAAAATATATGTTTTTCGATAACATATCAAATATACATATAAAATCAGGGATTGGAATTAGATAACCAATAATGCTTGATATGCCATAAAACCAAACCAAGCCTTGCCCAGTCACCTATTTATAAGAATATAAGAACAAGCCTGAAACCCACACCTGAGCTCAAGGACAAACAATTGGATATACGACTTCTTTACGAGTTTACTAGTTTACTAAGATAAGTTTAGTCTGGAACAAGGCCAGAAAAATAGAGTCTCTTACGGATACCTTATTTCTTGATATGGCAACTGCTGAAAAACGATAACGTGCAAGCTTTTATCAAACCAATTATCAGCAACATTGATCTTCAGTGGTCAAAGTAATACCGTCATTTTGTTCCAGTCTTGACTACGTTAAGCTTATCCTTATTGAACATTGCTTGTCAGTTCAATCCTCTTTAGGGATCACACTATTTTTTCTAAATCAAATATCACGCTATTTAATTTATCAAATATCTTTTTAATCAGATGCTCTCGTTGATCGTAAAAGAAGTTAGTAATAACATAATTTTTTCTAAAAAAGATTATAGAGGCTGTTAAAAATGTCTTAAAAGCCATAAACTGTAAATTCTGAAAAAAAAAACAGCTAAAATTTTACTGAAAAACAACTAAAACAAAACATGAATGTACTTGAGTGTCTGACCTGACCTATTAACAAGTGTGCTTCTTTTTTTTTCTTTTGCAAATATCATATATCCAAGCTTTACACGATTACCTCTAGCTTTTCAATTTTTTTATAGGCATTTCGTGAAGGTAGTCCTTACAGTGCAGAGGAATTACGAGAAAGCCAGCCATGGTGAGAATTGCGGCAATGGAAGGGATGAATCCTAAAATTAAACATCAGTGCTAAGAGGAAAACCAGTAACGCCTTCTGATGGCAAACGTCCCCACTCTGTCGACCTACCAGAATTTTCATGATGCAACCCCACTCGACCTGCAGACCTCGAGACGCTCACTGCTGAATTCATTGGTGGACCTAATTCTGTTGGGAATTGCATTATAATGAGCTTTGCTTTTCCGTTGTGGAAGAAATACATTGGAGCTCATTTCTCAT
This sequence comes from Sepioteuthis lessoniana, assembly GCA_963585895.1. Lineage (NCBI taxonomy): Eukaryota > Metazoa > Mollusca > Cephalopoda > Myopsida > Loliginidae > Sepioteuthis > Sepioteuthis lessoniana. The sequence goes on along the minus strand of OY757916.1, from coordinate 66,615,914 downwards.
CTGTACTGTTAAGCCAAGCTGTCTAAGGACGTTCAGAAAGCAACAACTATAGAAGCTGTATTAGTTTAAAACATGACTGGGGAATAAGGCGAATGTAAGAACAGAATAAAGAAAGAGGGGACTGGGGGAAGACAAGAAAATTTGAGAAATGGAATCAGATGAAAATAACGTTGTAGAAATAGAAAACCAGTCATAAGGAAAATAATTTCAAGAGGATACAAGTCTGCTGTGGAATATAATAAGATCAATTAATTTCAGGTCGGCTACCGTAATTGAAACCTAGTTGATCAAAGTTAAATTTGAAGACGTGTGAAAATATTCAGCCGTGTAATTAGTGTGTCAATATAAGTGTGTCATGAAAATAAAAGCAAGATCAAATTCTGTCAAATGTTAAGACAATAAAACAAAAACATTTAACAATTCAACAAAGTCTTATAGGTCTAAATTTTTATGGGACACAAGATAATTTTGAATGGCCGAGGGCTGGTTAAAATGAGTTTTTTTTAAATTTTGATTGGCAGCCGTGATTTAAAATCAGCAAATCAAAACAGAATTTGAACAAATGTGAAAATATTCGATTGAGTAATATTGGATTATAAAAAGTAATTTGGTTTAAGTGTGTCAGGAAAATAAACAAGATAGAATTCCGTGTCCAGTTTCGGGACAATGAAATATGAAACATTTAACAAATTAACACAGGCTGTAGGTCACATGTTCTATCACAGCCTTAGCATTTTGGGTGAAAATTGGCATTTTTAAGTGACTGATATCGTGTCTATTTTTTGGAGCATGATGGACAATGCATACAAGATCATTCAAGAAAGTAATAAGACAGTTTTTTTTCTATTTTTCACGGTGGCAACCCATATTGAAAATCAACTTATCAATATTGACCAAAAACATCTATGAAAACAGTTCACGTTATTCGTTCTGAATTCGCTTTCAGCAGAGTACTCTTGGATTATTAAAAATATATTTAAGTTGTCACGAAAATGGAATATAACATCAACAGAAACATTAAAATTTGAACACAAGCATAGACATTAAGTTCTCTTTAAGGAACAAATTTTTAAATGACAAGAAACATTTTGAATGGCTAAGAACCCGTTTTCATCGCATTAAGTTTCGTCGATTGGTCATATAACGAACAAAATGCAACAAAAAAAAAAAAAAAAACCCCAAAAAAAACCACCCAAGTCTCTCTTCCAACCGAATGGTTTCGTTTCCGTTTCTTTATTAAATGGCATATCAGCCTTCAAGGGTTATTCAATGTCAAAAGAAGAAGAACGGCAGTAATAGTATTTTACCCGTAGATGAGGGGATTGGGGTTTCATACCTTTTGCAAGAATATTAGTCCTAATGTTAACATATTAGAGTGATAGGAGTTTGAACGCCGCTGTCCAGAACGTTAGCCATTACACTACGGTGACTCTCCCTCATCAGATCTGATCGAAGTCTGACCGGGTGAATCAGTACTAATAAATTAATATTGATCAACTAATGTATGGTTGCAAAATAAAAATCAATTCTATTAATCTCTAAAAACAAAATATTGCGAGCAATATTGAACAAGTCCTGGAGGCAACATCACACAAAGCAGTAGCTGTGCGGCCACTTGCCACCCCTCACGAAAACTATCCAAGTTAGACGAATCAGACATGCAGGACACTACTGGAGAAGTAGAGACGAACTCATAAGTGACATACTCCTGTTGATCCCTTCACGTGGACGAGCAAAAGCAGGACGACCAGAAAGAAACTATATACAACAGCTCTATGCCGATACAGCGATGGACGATAGAGAAAGGCGGCGGGAGAAGATCAGGGAGATCCGTGCTGGCGATACGAAATGATGATCATGATCGTTATTGTTATATTCACAACAATCGGAAGACATATCGGCCGAAACGTTGTAATATGACAATAAAGATGATGACAATAGCTCGAAAACCCTGAATAATGAAAATGACAGGATTATATATATATATATATATATATATATATATATATATATATATTTAGTATTATTTGGTCAAATTAAACCAGACTTGGAAGTAATTCCATCAGGACATGAAAACTATTCAAAAGTGAACATTTAAATTTTCCTGGTAAAGGGGTCAATGTAACTGATATTACCGAGCAATAATTTCATTAAGAAAAAACACACACCGGTCACATTAGGATTATAAACTTATTTCCATCCTGTTATGTGTTTTTGATAAAATCAAAAATCATTTTATCCATAAGATCTGAAGAAGTCCTGTTAATTTTAATGTTTTTTTGATAAAATCAAAAATCATTTTATCCATAAGATCTGAAGAAGTCCTGTTAATTTTTTTTTTCGTGTTTTTTGATTTTATCAAAAACACATAAGAGGATGGAAATAAATCTATAATCCTAATGTGACCAGTGTGTGTTTTTTTTTTCTTAATGAAATATATATATATATATATATATATATATATATATATATATATATATATATATATATATATATATATATATCGATTTGTATGTATCGATAAAACTCTCAATTATTAGTATTAAGAATAGTAACTTTAAGTTACCATTGCTTATAAAAGATAATTTCCATTAGTTACTTGAAATTATGTGAATGATTATAATCAAATAGAAATAGTTACTTGAAAACATAATTATTAGCATTAGGTTGAAATACTTGAAATCATACAAATGTGTGGAAATATATTTGCATGAAGTAAGAATTCTTGATACTGTATAATTCCGTTAAAAAATATTCAGAAACCAACACAAAATATGAAAATTATAATATCCAATGAAAACATTATCCAAGAATTTAAACATAAAATAATCCTAGATGGGTTGACATGCCGTAAAAATCAAACACTCAATAAATCAATCGGCAATTCAGCTGACTGATAATCATAGTTGAGAATTTTTTTTCGAATGAAGTAAACGAAAAGAAAGCAAAATTTATTGCTTTGTTGACGATGAGAATGTTAAAGTAAATCTTTTTTTCTTCTCTCAATATCTAATATAGCCAGATAGTATCAGATGATTGCTGTTATCATAACGGTAGACCAATAATGAATGTCTAAGTGAGAGAAATTAGTTGTAGGGGTGGGGGGAGATATGCATACATATGTATGTAATTGCATTATAAAGTGATTGGAAAAATTGCTTCAGTCAGAGACTGAAGTTTACCTGCTCAAAGAAAACGTTTTTCTTTTTGCCAGTGTCTCCACCAACATCACCCTTTTGTCTCGGTCGTCGGGCGGACAAATACTTCAGAAATTGCCCCAATTGAAAGCGGTGCACAGTGCACTGGAAAATTGCCCATCTAACAGAAAGTGATTTATCAAACGGCTTGAAAGCTTAAAGAGTTGCAAGGTCTTATATATATATACAGAGAGGGAGAGAGAGAGAAAGAGAGAGATAGAGAGAGAGAGAGAGAGAGAGAAATAGACTGAAAGATGCACAGAGATAGAGAAAGAGAGACAGAAAGAGTGTGTTTGTGTGTGTGTGTGTGTGTTAGGAAGAAATCACTTGGGGAGTATTTTCTTAATTCCTGAAGAATGAACAACGTGCGTCTATGGAAGCAGTTTCAGCGGAGACACTTGCCAGCGGGAAATTACTTTCAATACTCAAGGCTAGTTCGGTGTAATTTCGATCGTAATTCTCTCTTTCTAATTTTTTCCCCTTAAAATGTGAAATCGAGTGTTGATGACTGGTAAAACAGAGCAGTATGATCATGGATAATGGCAAAATGCTAACGAATAAGAATAAAATTGCAGAGAATAAAAATGGCGCCAAACATTATCAACTGACTTCCCCTTGTCTATCTATATATCTATGCACAGATATGACAGGACATATATATATATATATATATATATATAATTTTTATTCATTCTGAACATATAAAATTAAATTTCATATTTAAATGGAAATATACAAAATCTTCAAAGAAATGTTGGCTCATATATCGATATGCATTTTCAAGAGAACAGTCTGTAAAATAATTCCATAAAAAAGCAAATATCTAAAAGTCCAAATATACCTGATAGATATTTTTTGTACTCTTATTGCAGGATGTAGGTTATCAGGCACATACGAAATATAAGAAGCAAATTGTGAAGGTGGGAACATTTCTTAAAACTAATTTTAAACACTTTAAATATCATTTCACATTCACCTACGAGAGTGAATATCGATGCAAACATCATGTACACCCCCACTATACACACACACACACACACACACACATATATATATATATATATATATATATATATATATATATATATATCGGAATAGAGCTTTTAAAAGCGTGTTCATATTTAAAATGCATAAAGTATCTTAAATCCGATTTGAATATCTTAAAACAATTCTAAAAACGGGAGCTTTTGTATCGTCTACGTCTCATCAAAGAATTTCTTTTACCTGAGTACTGGTGTTGGAGGAGTTCAAGGGCGGAGTTGTGTCCAGTAGCAAAGCAAAGAGTAGGAGAAAAAAATAAAGAAAATTTTCCGTACACCAAGAGAGTTCACGAGGGTGGAAGTAATTTCCCTTTGCTCCAGGTGGATTGCAGAACAAGACACACTTATAGAGTTGGTTTTGTTTGCAGAGTTCTAGTTTGAATTTAATGATTAACAGAGCTACCAAGATTGATTGATGGAACTCGCTGTTCGCTAGACCCCAGAATATGAATAAACGTTTTTTGAATGGTTTTTCAATACTATATATATATATATTTCTTTGAGAAAGAACAAAAACCGGTCACATTAGGATTATAAATTTATTTCCATCCTGTTATGGATTTTTGATATGAATCAAAAACACCAAAAAATAACTGAAGAAGACCAGTTATTTTTGGTGTTTTTGATTTATATCAAAAATCCATAACAGGATGGAAATAAATTTATAATCCTAATGTGACCGTTTTTTTTTTTTTTTTTAAGAAATTATTGCTCTTTAATGTCAGTTATATTGAGCTCTTTATCAGGAAAATTTAAATGTTCACTGTTGAATTTTTTTGTCCTGATGGACTTACTCCCAACTCCGGTTTAACTGGACCGAATAATACTTATATATATATATATATATATATATATATATATATATATTGAAAAATCTTCCCGCACTTCTGAAAACTTATTTCTAATAGCTATAATATATACCATTGTTAATTAATGATTTTCTATATATATTGCAAATTCCCCATTATCCCTTGCTCACTGCATCTCTCATTCTTCCGTTTTTTTCTTTTCTCTTCTTTCATTCCTCCGCCTTCTTTCTTCACTTTCCTCCTTCTGATTCAAAAAACTTTCTTGGTGAACAAATAGAACAAATAAATTCTACAAAATATTCCTAAACAATCATCTGACATATTTTAAATATAACACTGATTTATTGATTAATAAGTTACCCCTTCCTCTGTTTATGTAGTATTTTCTCCTAATTTTTGTATCTTATTAAACATCCATCGGAGATTCAACATCACTAGATATCATCCTTCCTAGTCCTGACGATGGTTCATTAGAACCGACACGTTATAGCATCGACTGGCTTCCTTTCACAATTACTCTTCTTCTTTGATTACCTTGTTAATCAAGTTTATATATATATATATATATATACCAAAGTATACACACTCCAGGAAAGAGGAACAACGACCCCTATATAAACCAGCTTGACTAATGAAAGGTCATTTATATACTGGAAACTAGAGTGAGTTCAAGTCTCTTCGAGTACCCAATTAAAAAGGTCTTGTGCCACATACGTTCTCTGACGAAAGCAACAAGCTGGAATATATATATATATATATATATATATATATATATATATATATATAACTCGTATGTCAGAACAAAACAAATAAATTAAAAAAGTGAAAATCTCTTCGTGGACGTTCTTATTTTAATATATATATATATATATATATATATATATATATATATATATATTGTCATCAGTATTGAAAAAATCATACTTCAAACGACTACTCAGAAATCAGAAAGTGCTCTACTTATATTGCAGGATAAAACCTGAAATAAATAAATGTTTACTCACTTCTTCATAACAGAGTTTCAAGTTTTTTGAAAAATATATGATACTATTTGGAACGAGACGTACCCATTTTAATTCTTTTGTCATTCAACGTATTATTGTAATTATCAATCATTTCATGGTTTATATATATATATATATATATATATATATATATATATATATATACGCACATACACACATATATATGTGTGTGTGGAGGGAAGGAGAGAGAGAGATAGAAGACGGAGAGAATGACCACAGCAACAGAAAACACACGCGTTCCTTACAAATAAAAGTAACAAAAAAGATCCTATTTAATGAGTATTTAAAATGGCTTTATTTGCCTTCATTTCACGCATGCACATAGAAATAGAAATAACAGAAAGCGAAAAAGAGAGAGGGGTGTATTTCAATCATAGGAGTCATATTAAGAAGCAATTAGCAAGGATATATATTCGTTCATTAGATTTTAATTGCCTGCGAAGAAGGATATATTCTATGGTGTCAAAATATGCCTTCTTCATTTGTGGACACCTGTTCCAGTTGAACAACACACAAAAGTAATGGAGACCTTTTGTTATTTGCTTGGCCATCTGTACATTGTCTACGATCTCTTTTTTCTCTCTTTCTTTCTTTCAATCCATCTAACTCCGTCTCCTCAATCAAGTCGATATAATACCATGTATACTCGTGTAATGAACGAGTTTTAAGACCAATATTTCACCTTAAAAGCATGGATTCGTTCGTTACATGCGCTATGTATGTTGAAACGTCAAGTTTTACCTTCTTTCTTGGGCTAACCTAGTCATACTGTTGATCCAAAATGTCCCCACATTGACTATATCTAAAAAATGTCCTATTAGCAACGATGATAAAATTTATGCTGAACATAGTTTGGTCCAAACATCATTGTATATAATATAAATTGACTAAATGAAAACAATACACCACAGGGTACCGACCGTTTTCTTTTTCGCCGATGGATGGCACGTGATTAGCGCAGCGATCAGCTGTGCATTGTTTCGAACTTTCAAAACGTTGGCTTGTGATTTTGTTAAGTCATTCAAGTTACATCAAATACATGCACATACAAACTAGCACGTACACACACAAACATATACACACATTCAATATTCATGGAGGGTGTCCTCGTGGTGTAATGGTTAAAGCGATGGACTGCGGAATCGTAGTACGCGAGTTCGGACTCCAGTCGCGCTATTACGTTCACTTTCGGGCAAATACCCTTGGGAAAGGTATGAACCCCCATATCCTCCCAGCTATGGGTTAAATAGTACCACTACTGTTCTTCTAGGAGAATAGCATTGGCATTAAATAACCAACAAAGGTTGATATGCCATTAAACAAAGAAACCTATATTCATACACCAACCTCTCTCTACCAGCAGGATGTAACTCATGATCGATTATTTTAGCACCCTTTAACAGGTTTGAATTCCGAATTAACCTTCTCCAAGACCTGCTGTCAAATCAAGATTCAAGAGTCCCCTCTGCCTTACAATTGAAACAGTAAGATAAAAAGGCCCTACACACAAATATATACGTGCTTTCTATATTCATTCTCCAACTCCTCTGTACCAGCAGGATGTAACACATGATCGATTTTTTAAGTGCAGTTTAACAGGCTAGAATTCAGAATTAACCTTGTCCAAGACCAGTTGCCATACTATTTATACATTGGATAAGGAAGAATATTTAGATTTCCGTAAGGGTTTTAGCACGATGTGATATGTAAACAGCCTCGTACAAATTTGAAACCATTTCGCCTGGTATATTTCCTACTACGGTAACCTTTACACCAAATATAATTATATTATAACGTTATTAATCATGATAATTACTACATGGTAGAGATATGTATCGAATTATTTTTTCTCCAGCTATGGGTAAAAATTAGGACGGACTGGGCTCTCAATCATCGTAAGGTAACTGGTATGTGTGAAGGAAAAAAGAATTCATACTCCACCTTAAAAGTTGACCATTTGTCACCTCTTGTTCGTGCAAAGTGGTTGATAAACACCCACCACACACTCACCTAATTTTAAGATACAATTTAGAAGACTGCTAAACCTGCACTTTACCAAAGTGACAATTTCAGCTCAGTTCACAACATTTTTTTTATTAATATACGATATTGCACAATATAAGGTTATTAAATCTCATTCTTCCTCTATATTTCTCTTAATGCACACACACACACACACACACACACAAGCCAGTATTTGAGCACTTTCCTAATTCTTATTCATATATATATATATATATATATATATATATATATATATATATATAACCGTTTGTAGTATTTATATATAACAGCAGATGGTTTATACATAACGTTTCTTGACCCGGACGGTAAGGCTATGCTTATTAAAAGTTGCATTAACCCTTAGAGCAACATATATACAAGTCACAATAATGGATAGAGTTTAAGAAGAGAGAGAGAGAGAGAGAGAGAGAGAGAGAGAGAGAGAGAGAGAGAGAGAGAGCGAAGTAGAGGTAATGGAGAATCGTCAGTTATAAACCTCCGATCCTGAAATACGCCTAATTAACTTGCGATGTAAACGGGTGGCAAGCCAGAGAAAATAAAATTAGCTATGAAATGATGCGTACTCATGTGTATTGATATGTATTGTCCTTTTTTCAAACTCTCAGTTTGACTTTTGAACCTGAGTTATAATCACCAACCGGGCGGAAGATTCCGGTCGTATCAATCTGAAAACATCGTTTCTCATCGGAATATATCATCCTTTAAATAGGCATTATGTAGCTTTGTGCCTACATATTGTTTGGTTCTTTGGTTATCGTATTTTGTCTCTATCTCTTTATCGTAGTCTGTTTTATTCTATCGGGCAGAGAAGTTTGTAATTATATATATATATATATATATATATATATATATATATATATATATATATATATATTACCAACCCCTCCCAATGAGCAAGATGTGACACAAGATCAATTTTAAAGCGGAATCTAATAGATTTAAATTTTGAGTTTTCCTTTTCCGAGACTGGTTGCGCTACCACTGTTAAAAAGCCCTATGTGGCCTACAGCTATTTGCTCATAGCTGGAATCTTACCTTTCCCAGGAGTATTAGCCCTAAGTGAGATGTAAACAGCCCTGTCCATATATATATGCGCGTGTGTGTGTGTGTGTATGTGTGTGTGTATATACGACTGACATAAAGTCAGCCGCGTTTCTTACTCGGTTTGAAGCATCTCGCGTGTCGAGCCACACTGAAGTGTTGCGAGACAACGAAACAGTCTGTCCGTGGATGACTATATGTATATGCGTGGCATGTCAGAAATGTCAGATACGCATGCTGCCAATAGGTATATATTGAACGGAACTATACCATCGTAAGATTTGCAAATCTATTAAGCATATACAATACCTCTTGTAACAACCAACACCCCCTAATATTAAATGCATACATGAATGAACTCTCGAAATAGAAGTGTGCAACAGGATTAAAGGGGGGAAAACAAAGTTGCTAGATGTGATAAGGTTTTTTGAATATCAAGAGCAGCAATTAATCGGAAGTTTCTTGATTTCTTTGGCAAATGTGTAATGAGCAAGAACCAGTGGATTGTATGAATATGCATGACGGAGATAATGTAGAATATTCCTCAACTTCAACGCATTGGGTGCGCTGAAACTTTGGGTTCAAGACGGCACAAACTTTGTGATAACATCGTGAAACTTGCTCTTTCAAAATGGTTGTCCTATGAAATCATCCTCGAGAAGTTGGAATATCTGAAGATGTCATCTCATTCCCAAAACACTTGATATTTGTTTCAATTTAACAGCTACATTTTGACGGTAAATAACCCTTGATGCCAACCAGCATATATTATATTTCTTTTCAGCTTCGCCAAAAGATACAAGTAAGTTTCGGAAGCGCAATCAAGGTTAATGAAATGAGGGCGCATGATTTCTTTCCCTGTAATTACCCAAAGTTATTGCCCACTTCATAACTTCATAACACCTTTGATTCTGTGTCTACGCAATCCTAGTTCAAATAAAAACGTTCTATCAATAGTATTGAGCACGCTTAAGTCAGAAATACGGCAAACCCCATTATCAATATATATATATATATATATATATATATATATATATATATATATATATATGTATATAATGTAACAGGAAAGAAACTCAGACCTGGTCAAATTGTCCTTATGAATTTATTTCGGTGTGGAATATTATAATCTTCATCTCTTCAGATGACTTACAAGCTTAAGTTATATTGTATACACTCTTAAAATGAATATATAACAATAGCCATACATCAAGCATTTCCGTTTATATGAAATACCTCTTATATACCTCTTATATTCTATAAACGAATAATCCACACCCATTGTCTTCTGATACCGCCTGGATATTACTTATATATATATATATATATATATATATATATATATATATATATATATATATATATATATATATCGCCTAAGTCGGGTGTGGCTCTAGAATACACCGACTTCACCAATAAGAAAATTAATTGATGCGCGTTGTATTCTAGCGCTGACTCAATAAAGCACGACCAAATAATCAACGCCGTCAAATACCTTAATTAAAACGGGGGAAGTGCAGGATTGCAACATTATAGTAAGTGAGTTCGAACTCTAGTCGTGCTATCGCGTTCACTTTCGGAAAGTTATGGACCCTCTTACTGCCAACAACTATGGGTAAAATTATACCACTACTATTCTTCTGCCAGGAATTCTTTGGTATTGAATAACCAACGAAAGTTACTATGCCATTGAATAATATGCCGAGTAAGCAGGAACTCTAGAATACTGTTACATAGGAATCTCGAAATTCGGAAACACGTAACGACTTCTTTGTTCAGGCACGAAACCTTTTTATTACATTTGAGTTAAAGTTTTCGACATCAGGAGAGAGAGACACAATCTTTTTATGCTAGCTTCTTCATCTGGCTCCTATCTCGTGCGGCACCCATAGCGCGCAAATTCGTCTCGCCTCAGCGAGCCCCAAAAGCCGAACCTCCTCGTTCGGGGTCGAGGTTCAACTCTCTGACTTTCTTCGAAATCCCCAAAATCCGCTGCGCGCTTCCGGTGCGTGACGTCAGCCGCACTTTGTCACCCGTTTCATGATCTCAGGCTATTGTGACATCTCTGAATGACATGTCCGCTCAGTGCGCCCACGCGCGTTACCCCGTGCATCAAGGTTGCACCTAACTGACCTATGTGCTAAGCCGAAAGTTTCTCAGCCTAACTAAACCCAAAGGCATGAACCGAAATTATAAAACAATACACCGACCGCTTATCTTCAGAGAGGTAAGACTCCCTAAACATCTCATAGAGAGGTTCCAGTAATGCAGTAGCTTTGGGGAATGTGGAGTGCCTTTTTTAATGCTATTATTCCCAAGCCCACTCTCACCCGGAGTGGTAGCACTAGATACGGCCCTTCCTACGAGTCAAATATAATTAAAACACGTATTTATACTAAACTGAATTGTTAGAAAAAGAACCGTTTATATATATATATATATATATATATATATATATATATATAAAATGATTTGGCATTTGATAACGTTCAATGGTTGAAACGCCATAAAAACCAAACCGAACTTACCATTAAACAAACTAAACCAAACCACTCCGTGAAACATTGAACAAACTGAGAGAGGCTGTTCGTCAAGAAAGACCAAGACTTTAGCAATGAGTATTATATTTGTCTCTGTCTCCTAACAGACTGGACTTGACTCTAGTTCATTCTACAAGGTCGTTTTATCGTATAGGTTTAGGGAGTGAGAGGTAGAGCAAGAGCTGTGGCTCAAGCACTACTAGACTTATCCCGGTCACCGTCTAACTAACTGCAATTTGAGCCAGATGAGCCTGCAAGACGTAGACTCACTCGATATATATTATGTTTGTCTGGCATGAGTGCTTACACATAGCTTAAACTAGACTGAAGTGACCAAGCGAAATACAATGCTACCAATGCAGCTCACTCACCCGAAGGTGGTCCAGCCGAAGCTATACAGCCTTAAATTTGATATTGATCTTGGATTCTTCATCCTGTAAAAATGCCAGACGGCCCAGCTAAAAAGTCGAGTAAGTCGTAGAATGATACATATTCGCAATTGTTATAATACACCTTCTGGTGCTGCCTCCAGATGTGTCATCAGTGTTGCTCCCTAGTCATTAGAAGTTTCAGGTCTGTGCAACATACTTCTTCGAAAGGGGACCCGATCATAATGTGATCAGCATTACGGCCCACATCCAGAGTTTAACATGAAACACTGCTCTGCGTAAAATGTTATTTTATACTAGTGGTTGACTTCGGAACCTAATAAAAGGTTCCCATTGACTGGTCGCGTGACCAACACAGGCAATACTTTTTTTATTCCTCCCTCACCTTTTTTTTTTTAAATTTCTTTCCTATTTTTTTTCTTTTTTACCTTAATTACAAATACTCAAGCTAATCTCTATGCCAACCCATCAAGAATGTATTATAAATAAAACAATAATTTTTTTTTTCAAACGATTAAAAAAATTCTTCTGCATTTATCTCTTCAGAGTGAAATTGGGTTGCACCGATCTACATTTGCAGGTGTTATGGGTAATTAACTCATGTAAGCAAAAATGATTCAAAAATTACTGTCGAATGTTGCTAAACTAATTAAAAACCTATTATCGGTTGACAAAACGACTTAGTTAGAATTCACGATTACGCTATTTTTTAGGGTGAAAAATAGTTGGTTTAATTATCGACCATTGCGTCTTTTCTGGAAACAATGAAATCGTGTAAACACTAATAATCTAAAAGATTAATTGTCGAATGCTGTTAAAATAGTTACCATTTGAATGAACTGAGGTGAAATGAATAAGTAAATACCGAATGAGATAAGTATGATAAATCTAATAACTTGACTGGGTCCAGACATTTTAAAATGTTTATATGTATCTACAAACATACACTCACACATACACACCTATATACAAACTCATATAACTGCTTTCGTTCCTGCCACGATTTTTACACATGAAATCAATTAGTCGTTACAACAAAAAAAAAAAAAAAACTGGGTAAAATTGATGTAATGGTAACATTTAGATAACAACCCAACCCTGGTAATCACGTCCGTCATCGCAATTAAACTACACCACACATATTTACAAAACTGTTCATTATTTTTCTTGTTTTTTTCTTTTTTACTTTTCCTTATTCTTTTATTCCGTCGCACACAAAAACAAAATATTACAAATCAATGTCCCTATTTATTCAAATCAATCTTCTAGCCTTCTCCACGGTTTCCAGGATAATTTTGATAGCTCGTTTTCTTTTATGACTAGTTATCCCTAACCTAGTAAGATCTTTTAGCATGGCCTGGCCTGCGAAACCTCTGCAGTTTATCTCAACAAGGAAACAGTATGTGCGCTACCCATTGTCTCTACAACTTTCTAAGAGTTCCTGATATTTTCAAAGTTTCCTCTCAAAGGCCTCCTCAAATTCTTTTCCCATGGGACCGTTAATTCAACCAAAATTATTTGTTTTGTTGCATCCGTGTATATAATTATATCCGGCCGTAGTCTAGAAGTAGTGATATGTGCAGGGAATTTCAATTGTTTCCCAAGGTCGACTCTTATCTGCCAATCTGAAACAGATTATTGTATTCATTGGGCTACTTTTGGTTTCTCGTTGGCTCTCGTCCCCGGTTTCACAAACTTGATGACTCTTTTACCGGGAACAAACTTATTTCTTCGCAAAGCCGCTGTTATAATAAGGGCTGTCGCCTTTAGCACTTTATCATAACGTCCTTCCGCCAAGGCTGTTTTGAAACTGCTTAAAATATGCTGTGGTGATTCCTTCTCCAGACACAGAGGACAGTTTAGAGTTTCTGTCTTACCACATACATGTAGATTCACTGGGCTGGGTCATAGGTCATAAACCATTTTGACCAGGAATTTCGTGCGACTGAAGTCGGTCTTCCAAAACTCGGACCAGGATACTTTACGGAGATCAATTTTATCCCATTTGGTCCAAGCGCCCTGTTGACCATATCCAACCACCTTGGTCATCCTTTACTTTTTCATTCCTACCCTAACTTCGTCTTAAATAAGTTTTTGCCCTTCCTTTATCGTAACCTTTCCGGGACAATAGGGAGGAATCAGACCTAGGCTACCTCTACCCTTTGCAACTGAACCCACTATCGATTTCACTCTTATGTCCCCTTCTGCCATGGCTAGCTCTTTTGCTGTGCTCCATTCCCGTCCTCTCAGGACCTCAATACCTGCGTTAGACACCTTAGGATCTCTGGAATTCTTATACTGGTAGATTTCTCTTGTCCGAGAGACAAAAAAAAACTCCACTACTAATCCTCTAAATGGCAGTTGAATGGCATTAGATGATCCATACAGGGCCGCACTATTCAAGCTAAGCATTAATCTAAACATCGACGGAGGAAACTACTGACGTTCCTCTCTAATTTTTCTACGATTGATATCGAGACGCTATATACCTGTAAAGGCTACAATAGCCGTGGCAGCACGCTATGGTGATATAACTAGGCTTTAAATCGCCCTGGCAATCCACATTTATCTATTCTAGCCATCCATGTCTCAAACTCCTGGCATGTTTTCTCGATGGCTGGTTTATTATGTAGCGCCTTGCAAAACCATTTTTCAAGACTGGTCCATCTGCCAACGTTGGAATGGGTTTTCCTTCAATGGTGAAGTGATATTCCTTTACCATCCCTCTCTTAAGTACGACTGATTTCCGAGGCTTAAATGTCATTCTGACCCACTTTATGTGCCTTTCCAGCCCACGTAACAACCATCTACATCCTGTCACGGAGGGTGTCGTGACTGAGATCATCCATGTAGGCCCTATTTGGGGGTTGCCGAACACCACTGACAGAAACGGGTAAGCGACGTTCAGTTTCAGCTGACTTCACCAGCATGTTCTTGGCCAATGTAAAGAGTGTGGCCGAGATGGTGCACCCAGTGATTATATCTCTTTCGAGCCTATGCCAGTCTGACGTTACCGACCCAGATGAAATCCTTGGATAGAATTGGGAGTAAGTACCCTATCACTCCAAAGCCCACTTTGGCCCGGAGTGGTAGCACCAGATTGGGCCCTACCTACGAGTCAAATAAAATTAAACCACGTATTTATTCTAAACTAAATTGTTAGGAAAAGTCTGGCACGAGTGCATGCACATAGCTTAAACTAGACTGAAGTGACCAAGCGCAATACAATGCTATCAATGCAGCTCACTCACCCGAAGCTGTTCCAGCCGAAGCTGGCAGCAATACAGCCTCAAGTCTGACATTGATCTTGGATTCTTCATCCTGCACAAATGCCAGACGGCCCAGCTAAAAAGTCGAGTAAGTCGTATGTAGAATGATACACATTCGCAAACTTCACTAAATTGTTACACTCATATGGCCACTATTGCAAAAGCCTAACTCCAGAGATATGTTTTAAGTCCTTTGGCTCCTCAAATGATTTTAATCTGAAAAGAGGTTCAATACAGATATTGAACTTTCAGTGGTACATGGTTGGCTAATAAGCCTTGAGATCCTGTTATTCGAGAAGAGTACTCTCCTACATTGATGTGACAACTGCATCAATCATGACGTCGACTACTTAGAAAACGTAGCAAAGTTGCGATGATAGAATACGTGCCATTTTTTATTTGAAGAGCAATAAAGTAAAAAAAATGTTGAATGTTGGTTACTTACTTTTCGGACATTCCTCACACACACACACACACACACACACATATATATATATATATATATATATATATATATATATATATATATGTGTGTGTGTGTGTGTGTTAGTGGCAACTCCGGAAGCTGAGATCTTACGGCTGAAACCCAAAACCTGATCTTTCAAGCTATCTATTTCCAAGCAATAAAATTATTCACGAACATTTGTCCTTGACTTTGGTTAGACTCAATATCCTAGCTCGAACCATTATGAATATATATTTTAACTCACTAACCTCTATAGCTTTGTTTCATTTTCATGTCAGAAAGTTGGTTTTGAAAAATTTTCTAACAGTGTTTATGTTCTATGAAGAAAAAATGTTGCAAGTTAATTCAAGCCTATGAAAATCAGACTTTGATAAATAAAATAAAAAAATTTTTTTAGATACTTCGAATAACATGTCTTAGACGAATAGATTTCTGGCTGATTTCAAATAAATGAAATTTTAAAATTTCATTTTTTTTCATTCATCTTTATTCAAATAATATACTTGAGTTTAAATTTAACAGCTAAAATTTGGCAGTAAATGGCCACCTGTATTCTGAGTTGCTGAAGCGGGTCTTCTGTAGCCAGACAACGCAAGGTGCCTCGAACGATCCGAGATAAATTCCAGGAATTTGAGAGAATCTAACTGATGCCATACCTAACATATAGTCCTGACCTAATTATCTCGATTCACTTCCTGCACTTGTAATGCTTCAACAACAAATAGGTGATGGATACTTCCGTGAAGTAGATCTTCTGCTAAAAAGATAAGAACTGGTATCAGTGTGGAATCAAAGAACTGACTGAAACTTGGCCTCAGTCAGTGCAACACGATGACCTAGAACTTCAATACGAGGCTGCTTTTGTTGTAACTTTAAGAAAAAAGCAAATAATTCACCAAAGTATTACAAAAATCTTTGACCCGTTCTATCATATGTATACATTAAGTTGTTTAAGTTATTTCAGTCGACTGCATGTATAACAAGATAAAGCATGTTATATCTATTTAAATTTGCCGTTAGTTTAATGTTCAGAATTGATCTTAACAAGAAAATAATGAGCAGCATAAATAACTTATTATATTTATGAAGTGCATTGAAATTTGAATTTTACTTCAATAATGTAAAAATATTTCGCTGACTATGAGAAAACTAGTTTCTTCACACCTGCCCTTTTCTACGCAGTGTCGAAAGAAACGACATGATAACCTACGGTTTGGCTTGATTTATTTATTTAATGACACATCAACCTTCATAGATCATTTAATGCTAAAGCCATCCTTGTAGAAGAACAGTCGTGACACTGTTTAAACCATTGCTAGGAGAGGAGAAAAGGCGTTCATACTTTCCCCAAAATTGAACGCAGTATACCGAATGGAGTTCGAACTCGTTTCCTAAAATGTCTCAGTTTAGCACGTTAGCCACTTCATTCATTGCACGTCAAGACGTGCGGATTATTAAATATCAACTTCTATATATATATATATATACTAACTCCAAACACAAGGTCTATTTGTAAGAGGAGTTTGACAGGTTTCAATTCAGAGTTTACTTTCTCCTAGACTGATTGCCTAAAAAAGGTTAAAGAATTCAGTCTGCCCTAATTTATCCATAGCTGGAGGGAGAATAACTGGATTTATACTTTTACCAAGGTTATTATTGCTATGTGCAATGCAATTCGCTGACAAATTATATATATATATATATATATATATGATTTATAACCGAATAGTTTGTAAATGACGATTTTAAACGAATGGTTTAGATTCATTTGCTTGCGCTCAGTTTAATGATTTCTAGTATTCCTATCTGATAATTATTAGTCTATCTAACATTAATCATTTGTTTGCACACAGTTAAATGTTCTCAAGTTTTGCAGTCAAACACTAACAATTCTATTCAATATTCATCATTTGCTAGCATACTGTTAAATAGTTTCAAGTTTTGCAATTTAACGTTAGCAATTGTATTCATCAAGTAAACCTATGTAATATGAAGAATGTACACAGAGCTGTGAGATTTCAAATAACTTATAATAAAAATACTTATTAAATGATTGAACAGTTCCATTTGACTAATAGATGGAACCCTAACAGGTACAACCAATTTCGGTTCAGAGTGGACTTGGGAATAATGGTTATGAAGAGGCACTCGATTCTAGTCAAATCTCCAAGACAAGTGAGTCGCCATCAGATACAGTTTGGTGTCATACCCAGGACACCTATTCCGAGAGGAAACTTACCTTTTGTCTATTAATTGCCTATATATTTTAATAAGATTATAAAATATTCTTGGGTAGACCAAATATAGACATGAATACAATATGGGAACCAATTTTTGAAAATAGGCTCGGTCAGATAAAAAATATTGTAATATGAATAAAAGTAAAAAAAAAAAAAAAATGATATACAAAATGGTAATAGGTAATAATGCAAAGGCTTTATGAAAACATTAGGTTTATAAGTCCCAAAAATTCTTTCCGATTTGTCCTGTTGGATCCGAGTTTAATGGAAAAGGGCGTCCAGTTTATATAGCGAAATAATCTGGAGGTTCCATGTTAAATTCAGACGATTGAACAGTTCTATTTGACTAATAGATGGAAACCTTACAGGTACAACCATTATCGGTTGAGAGTGGACTAGGGAATAATGGCTATGAAGAGGCACTCGATTCTCGTCAAATCTCCAAGACCAGTGAGTCACCATCAAACACAGTTTGGTGTCATACCCAGGACGCTCTTTCCGAGAGGAAACTTACCCTTTGTCTATTAATTGCCTATATATTTTAATAAGATTATAAAATATTCTTGGATAAATCAAGTATAGACATGAATACAATATGGGAACCAATTTTGGAAAATAGGCTCGGTCAGATAAAAATATTGTAATATGAACAAAAGTAAAAAAAAAAAATGATATACAAAATAGTAATAGGTAATAATGCAAAGGCTTTATGAAAACATTTGGTTTATAAGTCCCAAAAATTCTTTCCGATTTATCCCGTTGGATCCGAGTTTAATGGAAAAGGGCGTCCAGTTTATATAGTGAAATAATCTGGATTATGTTAAATTCAGACGGCGGGTGAAATTAATATATCTTAACTCAAGTACTTAGTTATGGTTAGAATTGCCAATCCCCGAGGATTTAATAGTCCGAAGTTCTGTGAAGGTTTTGGAATTCGAAATTATAGCACTTCAGTTCGCCAGGAAGGCACCAAATTTCGACAAGCAACACCTGAAGAATTCCGAAGGGCATATCATGCGCAACGTTTTAACAATCAAGATAAGAATAATACCCGAAATATCAATGATTACTTATGCTTAAATTTTGATATTATCAATATATTTTCTTGGCTTACGATAACCTTTTACCAATGATTATCTTGATATAATTACTTATCTATATATTTTGATATAATTTCTGATCTATATATTTTGTTATCATTAATTATCTAGATATTTTTATATCATTACTTATCTAGATATTTTGATATCTTATTTATATCTTTTTTGTATTATTACATGTTCATATATGTTAATATCATTTTTTACATATCTGAAAATGGTTTCTTGTCCACATATTTGATATTATTTCTTATCTATATATTTTGATATAATTTCTGATCTATATATTTTAATATCATTATCTAGATATTTTGATATCATTACTTATATATATTTTGCTATAATTTCTTATTTATAATTTTTTATATCATTTCTTATCTATATATTTTAATATTAATTATCTATATATTTTGACATGATTACTTATCTATATATGTTGTTTTAATTTCTTTTTATATCCTTTGATATAATTTCTTATCTATACATTTTGATATCACAACTTGTCTATATATCTTTAAATAATTTTTTTATCAATTTATGATTATATTATTTCTTATCAGATATTCCTATATCATTACTTATCCATATATGTTTTCCTTTTCTATATATTTTGATATTATTAATTATCTATGTATTTCAATTTTTACTCGATATCTTTTGACAGAATTTCTTACCTATATATTTTGATATCATTATTTATCTATATATTTTATTTACATATGATTACCTTTTGAAGAAATTCTCCGAAGATTAAAAAAAAAAAAAACAATAATTAAAACTTAAAGAAAATTAAGGAAAATTATTCCGTGTTTTTTTTTTTTTTTCTTTCTTGCGTGAATCAATAGCGGAGACATTTCCCTTACAATGCTCTCAACTTGAAAAAAATCCCACCAAAGCAAAAAAGAAAAAAATGGCAAGGCTGTCAATTGAAGGGCATCACATTTGATCCTGTAATGTGTAAATGTCGTTACGGAGTTGAGTAAACTAGACGGAAATCGCAATGGTGAAGGACAAAAGCAACACTCACAATTTATCCCAAGAATTGTTTCGTTATACAAAAGGCGTTTGTGTGCAATGTTCTGGAATTAAAGCGAGGTAATTCCAATGAAAACGTGTCACTATCAGATGGTTATAAAAAAGAATTTCTGAATACGGCAGATGTGTGGTTGGTTTACAAATATAGTTGTTTGGGAGAATTTTTATGACAGAACAAAATGTTTACAGTTCATTACAGAAAGGCAGCTGAGAAGTCTGAAAGGTGAGCTTAAACTTTAAAGGGTTTGTTTGTTTGTTTGTTTCGTTAGTTTCCTTAGTTGGTAAGTTAATTGTTTTGTTCTTTCTTTCTTTCGCTCTTTCTAGCAACTAGACGATTTTTTTTATTTATCTTTTATTTTTGTCGATCATATTCTTTCTTTCTTTCTTTCTTTCTTTCTTTCTTTCTTTTCAATTGTCCTTTTTCTGTTTCTTCATTTTTCCTTATTTATGTCCTTCTTTCTTTCTTTTTCTTTCGAGCTCATTTTGTTTTCTTTCTTCCAATGCGTTCTTTCTTTCTTTCTTTCTTTCTTTTCATTTGTTCTTTTTCTTTTTCGTCATTTTTCCTCTTTATTTCATGCTTTCTTTTTTTACTTTTAAGCTCATTTTCTTTTACTTCATATACATTTTCTTTCTTTCTTTCTTTCTTTCTTTCTTTCTTTACTTATCTATTTATTTATTTATTCTCACTTGTTCTTTTATCTTTTTCATCATTTTCCTTTTTTATTTCATTCTTTCTTTTTTACTTTTAAGCTCATTTTCTTTTTCTTCAAATACATTTTCTTTCTTTCCTTCTTTCTTTCTTTATTTATTTTTACTTGTTCTTTTTCTTTTTCGTCATTTTTCCCTTCTTTATTTCATTCTTTCTT
Organism: Sepioteuthis lessoniana; assembly: GCA_963585895.1. Classification (NCBI taxonomy): domain Eukaryota; kingdom Metazoa; phylum Mollusca; class Cephalopoda; order Myopsida; family Loliginidae; genus Sepioteuthis; species Sepioteuthis lessoniana. The sequence goes on along the minus strand of OY757916.1, from coordinate 66,594,872 downwards.
TATTTCTAATTCTAAGTTCATTTTCTTTTTCTACGAATACATTTTCATTTTTCTTTCTTTCTTTCTTTCTTTCTTTCTTTCTTTCTTTCTTTTCACTTATTCTTTTTCTTTTTTGTCATTTTTCTTCTTTATTCCATTCATTCTTTTTTTTACTTTTAAGCTCATTTTCTTTTTCTTCAAATACATTTACTTAGTTTTTTTTCTTTCTTTCTTTCTTTCTTTCTTTCTTTCTTTCTTTCTTTCTTTTCCCTTGTTCCTTTTTCTTTTTCGTCATTTTTCCTTTCTTTATTTGATTCTTTCTTTTTTGTTACTTTAAAGCTCATTTTCTTTTTCTTCAAATACACTTTCTTTCTTTCTGCATGCATGCATGCATGCATGCATGCACTTTTCTTTCTTTTTTTATTTTTCTAATTTGTATCCTTCATCATTTTTTCTATTTTCTTTCTTTTTCCTTCAAATTACTTCCGAATTCATTTGTCTTTCATTTTTCATTTAATAATCGATCGGTGACGGTATCAAATTACTCCTTTTCGAGTTTCTCACGCCAGCGTTAGCTGATAGTTTCTCACTGGAGTTTAAGTGACAGCATGGCTCCTTAAGTTTCCCGGACTCTTCTCAATATTCTAGCCGATCTCAACAATTAAGTAGTTTTGAAGGTATCTTCTCTACCCTTCCTTGTACCAATCCTTTAGTAATTGTACGAAGAGCATTAATTACAATTAGTGCATCTGTCACTTTCTTGTTCCACAGTTTTTTTTAACTCCCTGGCAAGGTCTAAGTACTTATCGCTTTCTTTTCGCTTTTCGCTTTCTTTCAATTTTACTCTGTGGTCAGCCGGAAAAGAAAAATCAACAATTCAGATATTCTCTTTGTTTTTATTGATTATTAAAAGGTATGGTCTTCGAGTTGAGATTAGACGATCCGTTTGTATCACGAAATCCCAGAGTAGTTTGTGTGTCTCATTCTCCAGGACAAATTCTAGGTTGTGCATATGCCATTTGTTCACATGGTCAAACTTCAATTTCTTGCACAATTCCAAGTGGTTCACCTAGTATTATGATTATAATTTTACTCCATGAGAGTATTTCATATCAGCGTTAGTTGGTGGTTTTTCACTAGATTTTGAGTGACAGCAAGTCTCTTCGAGTCTCCAGAACTCTTCTCAGTATTCTGGCCGATAACAACAATGCTGTAATTTGGACACTGTCCCGTTATTTCCAAGTCCTCTAGTCCTTGTACCAATCCTTTTGTTTCTGTATGAAGAGTACCAATTAGAATTGGTATGATTGTCATTTTCATGTTCCTCAGTTTTTTCAATTCCCAAGCAAGGTACAGGTACTTATCCCTCTTTTTGCATTCTTTCAATTTCACTCTATGGTCAGCCGGGACAGCAAAGCCCGTGATTCTGCTAGTTTTCTCTTTTTTGTTGGCTATTATAAGGTCTGGTCGTCAGGCGGAGATTTGGTGATCCGTTTGTATCTCAAAATCTCAGAGGAGTTTATGCGTCCCATACTCCAGGAAAGATTCTGGGTGGTGCATATACCATTTGTTCATATGGTTAAACCTCAATTTCTTACCCAATTCCCAGTAGATCACCTGCCCACCCAGTCGTATCCGTCTTATACTCTTTTTATGGTAATTTTCTGCATTCACTTATATGATTGATCGTTTCGTCTCTAACACAACATAACCAGGGGGTGTCCTCGTGGTGTAATGGTTAAAGTGATGGACTGTGGAATCGTAGTAAGCGAGCTCGTATTTCTGTCGCGCCATTACGGTCACTTTCAGGTAAATACCCTTAGGAAAGGTATGAACCCCCTCATCCTCCCAGCTATGGGTTAAATAGTACCACTACTGTTCTTGGAGAATGGCTTTGGCATTAAATAACCTACAAAAGTTGATATGCCATTAAACAAAGAAACCAAACCAAACAACATAAACAAGATTTGCTGTTTTGTTGTGTCTTGTCTATCCTCGCTTTGATATGTTTAGTCCTTAAGGCATTGTTTTGTGGTGCTACTAGAAGAGATTCAGTTTTTCTCTTAGGGTTTGTTTTTCCTTGCCACGTTCACATTTTCTTGTGAGTGGTGTCGCCAGTTAGTCGCTTAAAACGTCAACAGTGTTGTTTTTCTTCCCACTTTTGTTTTCTGGTCATTGTCGTTCCGCTGGTCCACGTGTCATTAGTGTTGTTTTTGGTGTCTGTAATCAGTCTTCTTCCTCACTTTTCTATGTAGTCTTCGAGTAGTTGTATCGATGCGTTAACGCTGTCTTCAATATTGGCAAATCCTTTTCTTCCCTCTCTTCTACACACATATACTTTGTCAACGACATCTCTGGAATGTAATGCCTTATGCATGATCATTTGTTTTCTTGTTCTCTGTTCCATTCGTTTAAGTTCCTCTCTGGTCCTCTTAAATAATGGTCCCGAGTATCTTACCAGAGGAACAGTCCAGATATTTATCCCTTTGACAAGTTTCTTGCAATAGAGTTTTATCTCGAATAATTTTCTGGTTCTTCTGAGATACCCTTTTTTTTATTCTTTTCCACTTGTTTAATGGTGTCAGCTTCCAATATCCCTAAGTATTTGTAAGTGTCCTTTTCTCCGAGTTTTCTGATTTCTACTTGATTTTGTTGTTCCACTCCTTTCGTCGTGTGTCATTTGCTACTTTTCATAACTATCATAGTGCATTTTTTATGCCAAATTCCATTCCAATATCTTGACTGTATATTCTCACTTGTTGTATTAGTGTTTCTAATTTCTTTTCGATTTTGGTAACACGTTTGATGTTGTCCATGAACATCAAGTGGTTGATCTTTTTCTGCGATTTACTGAGTTTGTATCCTAAGCATGTGGTTGAGTAGCATCATGGCTATGACAAATAGTAATGGTGATTGTGCATCTCTCTTGAATATGCCTCAGTGCATCTCCCTGGAAAATGCCTCTCTGGATATTTACCTCTTCTAAGCTTTTTCCTTCTGCAGACAATTCCTCTCTCCAAGTTTCTTCTTGATAAACTGTACGACTTGGTCGGGTATTTTTTTACATTTTGAGACAATGTAGCATCTAGCTTTGGGGACCATATCGTAAGCCATTTTGTTGTCAATCCAAGACATAGTTTGATTTTTCCGTCTTGGTTTACTTTCGTTGGGGATGTGTTGACCTATATATAGTAGTTATTCTCTCCTTCTGATTCTCTTGCACCGTTTCTGTTCCTTGGAAAGGATTCCACGGCTCATCATTGAGTAGTAGATCTTCTCCCTAATTTGTGCCGTTAGTATTTTCCATATCACCGGTAGGTACGTTATGGCTCTATAGTTGTTTGGGGGTCTTCCTTTGAAGGGGCCTTTTTGGATTAGAGTGGTCTTCACTTTGGTCATCCATTCGGATTTCTCTGTTTTCTGCATGCATTTATTTATTTCCATAGCAAGTCTGTCGTGTATTGAGGTAAATTTTAAAAACCAATATCCATGTATGCGATCTTGGCCGGGGGTTTTCCTGTTTGATATCTTTTTAAGTGTTACTTTGAGCTCATTGAAGTGTATGATTCCATGAGGACCTTCTTCGAGCATTCACAACTCAGTTTCCCTGTTGACTATTCATTCGGCTTTTTGTTATAATCTTTCTGTTCCCAAATTTTGCTCCAAAATCTTTTTGTCTTTCTTGCATCCAATTGTTGATATGGCTTCAACCATTCTCCCCAAAATTGTTGCTTTGGAACGTCCTGTTTTGTCAATATCGTATCGTCTCTTCAAGGTATCTTTTTAGTTTTCTTTCTTTCACCAGTATTTTTGGTTGGTCTCCTCAAGCTTATTTTAGTTCTAGTTGCCGTGCTTTTTCTGTTTCGTCCGAATATTTATTAATGTTCTGTTTTACTATTCTTGTTTGTGGTCACAATCTTTTTATTTGTGATTCTAGTCAAAGTTCCCACTCGGGTTATGACTTTCTGTCTGTGGTCTTCAAGGGGACCCCGATTTTTACACAGACTAATTTTGCTCCTGGGCATATTAAATCGTTTAACTCCATGATTTCATTTATCGGGATATATGTCAATAAGTCATTCACTTTTTAGTTTCGGACCTGACTGTCTTGGTTCCTGAAAGAAGGCAATGTGGTTTTCTTTTCACACATGATTCTTCTAATAGTATCGACATTTTTTTTTCTCTTGTCTCAGGGTTTGCGTTTGTGCGTTTGCAGTGCATGGATCATTGTCATGTAGTGTTTGGTTAGAAGTTTCTGGTTTTTCTGTATTTAGTGTCTCGGTTACAATGTCAGGGGTTTGTTGATGTTGTTTTTCTATATATTTGTTTGTGGATTTTTAGTACTTCATGGTCAGAAAATCAACCATCCCTTGTTATTGTCCTAACCTGGTCAGTGAGCCTTTAATCTACCGAATTCTGTCCAGATTTCTATCTTTCTTTTTCTATACCAGGGATGTTTCTAAAATAGCAGTATAAAGTTACTTAGTAATCGTCCCTAATCCATTTTTACGCTATAGTCTCTGTTTGTAGTGGTACATTTGTTCATCATTTGTGTACCCGAAAGAAGAATCATCTTCGTATCCGGGAGAAGAACAGCCAACATTTGCAGGATCCCCATCATGTCCCCCATGTTGGTTATTTAGAGAGCACTTGCCAATCATGACACCCAAACCTGTTGTCTCAGCCCCTGCGTGCCTGATACAGATGTAACTGAGAACAGTTACTGTAAATGTTCATAAACATCGAGTCACAAAAAATAAAACTGAAATTCAAAAAAATTAAAAACTTTAAGAAATTAAAATTTATAAATAAAATTATCATTATTATTATTATTATTATTATTATTATTTGAGAGTTTTCACAACAGTGTTAGCTGATAATCTTTCACTGGAGTTTGAGTGACAACAAGTCTCCTCAAGTTTCCTGGGCTCTCAGCAATGCTGTAGTTTGGATTGTCTCCACTCGTCCTCTTATTTCTAAGTCCTGTAGTGCTTTTACCACTCCTTTTGTGACTGTATCAAGAGCACCAATTACAATTGATGTAACCGTCACTTTCTTAATTTTATTCCTTTGAGATTTTTTTCCCTACTGCATTAGATGATGGTTTTCCACCGATGTCAAAGTGACTGTAAGTCTCTTCTTAATATTCGTCCTCATATTTCCATATCCTTCAGTCTCTTTACTAATCTTTTGGTGATTTTAATGATCGCGCCAATTACAATTGATATCACAGTCACTATGTTCCATAGATTTTCCGTTCTCTACCAAGTCTTTTCTCTCTCTTAAAGTTTTACCTTGTGGTCAGATGGAATGGCAAAGTCCACTATTTTGCAATTTTCTTCTTTTTTTTTGTTGACTATCATTAGATCTAGTCGTCTTGCCGAGATTAGGAGATCCGCTTGTTTCTAAAAATTATTATTACTTTATTATTATTATTATTATTATTATTATTATTATTATTATTTCGTTCTTTTTACCCACTTTTAGTTAATTTCTCCTTCCTTACACTTAGTTTGAATTCCTCTATTTACCGAAATTATTTTTTTCAATCTTATCCATTCTACTATTTTCAAATTTACACGAATAGCCTTTTAAAATTGTCTTTCCTTCAGTATTCACTCTTGTTTTATTTTTGCTTTATTTTTTACTTTCGTCGATTTAATATCTTTATTTTCACCGACTTTCTTAAAAGATACCTATTTTTATGCATTGTTCTTAGAAAAGCTAAAGAAAAAAAAAAGAATAGCACGATGTTTTTAGAAAAGATAGAATCTGCTAAAACCATTGAACAGACAACTAAGATCGCTTATCATGAATATATCCGTTACCTTCTAATTATTGGGATCATCAAAAAGGTTTAAGGGGGGAAAAAAAGAAAAGAAAAAGGAAACATCCAAAGTTTTACCTCCTCAGTTATGCAAATGATTCTCTTATTCCTGTGTCAGTTTTATTACAACAGCTCAGACTGGATGAAAATGTTTATGTGACAACCGAACGACACAGCGTCACCTTTTATAGTTTCTTAAAAGATTGGCATTAACAAATCGACGATTAATACTTTTATGACATCCTTTCCTTATAATAGTTTCACGTCGAGTGAAATCTTTTCTTTCTTTATAATCCCAGAGAAAGATGACTTTGTTATAAAACCAAGAAACAACCTATTCTCCAAATACAAGCATAGGGAAACCCCCGTGGTGATGTTGCCAATATGTTGGAAAGCGATATCAAAGTAAGCGTGTTGGAACTCCAGTCACTCTGTTCAGCAAGAACCGGGGCTTAAATTTATACCGTTGTCAATGAAATCATCTGGAAATTAACATATCTTAACTCGTATTTCCGGTCACGTTTAACGGGGGTTAGAACAGTCAATCTCCATGCATTAAATTAGGGTTTCCGTTCGAAATTTGGTGCAGGGTCCAGATTTTGACAAGTAACACCAGAAGAAGACCGAAAGGCACATCAGCCGCCACGTTGATTATATAACAATAAAGATGAGGACATATCTAATCATTCACCTCCGGACTTTGAGAAATGTGTAAATCTCATTATCCCATAAGATATGGGTTAAATAGAACCACTACTGTTCTTTTACAATCATGACTTTAGAATTAAAAAACCCACGCTGGTTGATGTGGTATCAAACAAAGAAACCAAACCTTTTACAAAAATGACAAGATGTATTCAGTTAACTCACACTTGGGCCTGGAAGGCAAACTTAGCCTTCGAAGAGCAAAGATGATAATAATTTTAATGAAAAATTATATATATATATACATATATATATATAGAGAGAGAGACACAGAGAGAGAGATCGTTATTGATGAATAGAGGAAATATAATCAATATTTATGAAGAAAATATAAGTATAACGATGATAACGAGGAAAATAAAGATGATAGATTTAGTAATTTCTATTTATGTATTATTAATGTCATTTTTTTCTTTTACTCATTTCAATATTTTTCACACCAGTTTGAGCCCATGGTTTTCTACTAGACTCTGAGTAACAGCAAGTCTCCCGGGCTCTTGCCGATGCTGTTGCCTGGATGGTCTCCATTTGTCCTCTTATTTCCAAGTCCTCCAGTCCCTGTACCAATCATTTGATGACTGTACTGACCGTGCCAATTACAATAAATATCACTGTCGCTTTCATATTTCATAGTCTTTTCGGTTCCCTAACAAGTTAAAGGTACATATACTTCCATTCGCTTCCTTTCTATTTTACTCAGTGGTCATCCGGGACAGCGTAGTCCACAAATTGGTAATTTCTTTCATTTGTCGATTATTAATAGCTCTGGTCGTCTGGCCGAGATTTGGTGATCTGTTTGTATCTCAAAATTGCTTAGGAGCTTGTGTGCTTCATTCTCCAGGACATATGATGCTTATACTATTTCTTTACATAGTAAAATTTCAATTTCTGGCACAATTCCCCGAAGATCACCTTGCTCACCCAGTTGTGTCTCGTCTAATACTCTTTCTGTGATAATTCACTTATTATATGATTGGTTGTTTCGTCTCCATCACCACATACTCTACGTCTGTTGTTTTATTGCGTCCGATCAATTCTTACTTGGATATGATTGGTCCTTATGGCCTTGTTTGGGCTGCTATTGAAGAGATTCAGTTTTTCTCTTAAGATTTCCCTTTTTGAGCCACGTCGACGTTTTCTCGTGTGTGATGTCACTTGTCAGTCGCTTAAAAAATATTTACCGTTGTTTTTCTCCCCGTTTTATTTTCTGTTTTTTTTCCGTTCTGTTGATCCACGTGTTTTCAGCGTTGTTTCTGGTGGTTGTAATCAGTCTTCATCCGCGCTTTTCTATGTAGTCTTCAAGTCGTTCTATCGATGCATCAACATTATCTTCAATGCTGGTAAATCCTCTACCTCCTTTTCTTGATACATATAGTCTGTCAACGTCATATCTGGGATATAATGCCTTATGCAAGATCATTTGTTTTCTTGTTTTCTGGTTCATTTAAATTCTTCTCTGGACCACTTCAAAAATGGTCCTGAGTATCTTTCGAGGGAGACAGCCCAGTTCCCTCCTATACAATTTGGTTTCGAGTAGATTATTCGTTCTTCTTATGTAATCTTTTAATTTTTTTTTCTTTCATCTTCACTTGTTTGATGGTGTAGGTTCCAATATTCTGAAGTATTTGTAGGTTTTTTCCGAGCGTTCTAATTTTTCTGGATTTGATATTTCTATTCTTTCCGTCATGTGTCTTTTCTCTCTTTTTATTATTAGCATGGCGCACTTTTCTGACAAATTCCATTAATTTATTAGGGTTTCCAGTAGTTTTTCGTTTTCAGAAGTTTGATGTCGTCCATGTACAATAGGTAATTGATCTTTTCTTGCGATTTACTAGGTTTGTATCCGGCTGTGGATTTCCTGAGAGTGTGATTGAGTGGCATCATCGTTATTACTAATAGAAATGGTTATGCTTCATCTCCTTGGAATATACTTCTTTGGATCTTTTGCTAAGCTTTTTCCTCCTGCTGTCAATTCCACTCCAGGTTTTCATAATCTTCTCAATAATTTATATGATTTCGTATTATAGTTAGAAAAAAATTCTACAGTCATGATTTTAATCGTTGGTTGTGTTTTATAACATATCCACCTTTGTACTTCATTTAATGATAAATTCTGCTGATACATACTTATAAAGGTACATGCATATATATATATATATATATATATATATATATATATATATATATATATATATATATATATATATTCAGGTATTACTGCTTCCGCAAATCATTCGTTTTAAGATTATTCATTCGTTTGCATACAGTTCAAGGATTCCAAGTTTAGAAAATGATTAAACATTTCGTTTTGACCAATAGATAGGATCCGATCAGGTATTTATCACTGTAGGTAAAAGTGGGTCGGAGAGTAATGGCCATGAAGAAGTAATACACATTCGGCCAAATCTCCAGAAATGATGGTTTGATATATCATCCAGATGATTTAGTGACATGTCGATGGGAAGAAGGTCTTACCCTCCAGCAGAGATGCGGTCAGCGTATTCTACCTTATCAGCCTACCTGACTGTCAAGATTTTTAGTTACATTGACAGGTAATAAATCTCTTATTTCAGCAATAGATACAGAGCTTTACATTTTGTAGGAATTTATAGTGCGACCCCCCCATTAAATGTCAAGCCAATGAAATTAGTAAACCAGTTCATATACATCGGTAGCAATGGTTGATAGGTACTGACAGAGAGAGAGAGAGAGAGAGAGAGAGAGAGGAGAAAGTGAAGAATGTCAGTGCAGTTGGTTCTTTTTGATGATGATAATGATCATGATGATGACCAGTTTACGTACGTGGACATTTCGTTAACATATATCGCACTATAAATATACTTCTATTTCAGACTTCATTTTCTAATTCCCTAAAAACAAATTCAAAAGGAAAAATCATGCAGCCAATATAGAGGATTTGAATATGGTATGAAAAAATGAGGCATGTTTTTGATGAAAAAAAAAAGGAAAAAAGAAAAACAACACAAGGAATTAAAGTAATCATTCAAGAAAACACCAGAACGCTTGGAGAAAAGGGAAATTATAAGTACATGAGATTTGGAAGTGGGCATTATCAATCTAAGGGATATTTAAAAAAAAAAAGACTTGGCCCAATCGGCTTGAGCTACAGAATGCACCGATTGCATATCTGCAATGGAGTAAGACTCCTCCGGCGAGTGTCCGAGATATGACACAAAACAATTTGATGGTTAGGCTCCTGTAATACTGGAGCTTTGAAGAATGCGAAGTACCCCTTCATTGCCATCGCTCCCATGTCCACACTGGCCCGGAATGGTAGCACCTGATAGGGTCCTATCTATAGGACAAATAGAACTAAACTGTATGCTTATACTAAACGAAATTACTTGAAACAACTCTTTTCGACATGAATTGTGTGTACACAGAAAGCTGTACTTAATGTGTACACAGAATGTGTACACAGAATGTGTACACAGAAAGCTGTACTGAATTGTTTGAAATAGAATTGTTTATGAGAAAATAAGTTTAAGACAATTTGGAAAGAAAATAAAACTAAGATGTTAAAATCTGGATATGTTTCATTATCTATCATATCATTACCAAACGGAATTAAATTTAAAATGAAAAAAAGGAAAATATTTACCTTACGTTTTTTTTAGTAACAACGCAGAGAGTTTTGTTTATATGGTGTTAGAATTTCGTTTTCGGCGATGCTTTTATAGGCCAAAAATTGTCCTAATTGAACCTTAACAAATCTTTGTTCGATTGTATAAGATGTTAAAATAATTGCAGATTCAATTATTGATCGCTTCTGTTTGTTATATATGTATTTAATAATCTTTTGCCTTTTAAATCAAAATTATGTCCTTCCTTGTTGCAATGTTCAACGGGAGCATAGCAAGCACCATTCTTTAAAAGTGTTTGATGGTATTCATAAAATCACTTTTAAAGACATCTGGTGGTTTCTCCGATATAAAATTTATCGCATATTGTACAGTTGGCATCACTGGTGTGCAAAGTGGGCAGTGGGCTCAGTGGTGGAGTTTCGGCTCTGCATTCTGTGGCCGCTGGTTCGATCTCCAGTGTACAGTTGATGAAATAAGTTCCCGCTTCCAAAACGCTGTTTTTCTGCAAAAGAGCTGTTTATATGTATATTTTCTTTTTTTTAGAAGAGGAATTATATTGTGAATTAAATTAACATGACCAGAAAATCTGGCGAACACTTGTGCACGACATAAGGAAACATGGACAGCTGTATCTACCTTATTATGTCTTATCAGCCGTGTATACCACGATCTACCCCACTGGAGATCGAACCAGCGACCACAGAATGCAGAGCCGAAACTCCACCACTGAGCCCACTGCCCACATTGCACACCAGTGATGCCAAATAGACTAGTCATTGCACAGCCAATTACCACGACTAGTTGATTTGGCATCACAGGTGTGTGCTGTGGACTGATGGATCAGTGGTTGAGTTTCGACTCTGCATTCTGTAGTTGGTGGTTCGATCTCCTGTGGCGGAGATCATGATATCCACTGCTGATGAGACCTAATAAAGTCGAAATTGACATCCAGTATTTCCATAGGACGCCTGTAAGTGTTCGCCGGATTTTCTGATCACGTTAATTCAATTCACAAAAAGTTTATTGTAGATTATTTAATACCAATTCTATTTTTACATAGAATTGGTATTAAATAAGCTACAATGGTTTATATTCCGTAAAACAATACAAACCAAACAAAACCAAAGAAAAACTTAATGAATCTCATTAGAAATAGAAATAGAAATACTTGGACTGATCTCCCTTTTAATATACCCTGATCATCATGGATGCTTCTTAAAACTAAATGAATCTCATCAGAGGTATAAATACTTGGACTGATCTCCCTTTTAATATACCCCGGATTCTTCTTAAAACTAAATGAATCTCCTCAGAGTTTTGAATACTTGGACTGAACCCCCTTTTGACATACACTGGATTCTTCCTAAAATGAACCAAAGAGGAACTTAGATGGGGCAAAACATGAAAACTGATAAAGATTCACAAGGCTTTACACACAATTGAAGATATAATTTGAAACATTAAGGAAATTATTTCGTGACTATAAATCACAGGTCGATATGTAAACAAAATAGACTTATATTCGAGTAGACACATTAATAACAATGAATATGGTGACAACGATGATTATATTTTATATCGACAAGTAAGAGTACGATATTAAAAATGAAATAATTATAATTATGATGATGGTGATGATGATGTTGGTTGTTGTAACGGTGATGTTTATTATAATAATGTTGATGAGTATAATGTTACGGAGAGTAATTATAAAACTGATGGTGACGATGGGAACTTTTTTTTTTCTTTCTTTTAATTATTTTTCCTAGCCGGAAAGAAAGAGAGAGAGACAGAGAGACACAAAAAGAGAGACAGACACAGAGAGAGAGAGACAGACAGACAGACAGACATAGAGAGAGACAGAGAGACACACACGCACACACACACACACACACAGAGAAACTTAATTCCTTTTCGTTGTTTACCTATTTTACTTATGAATATACCAGACCTCAAGAAGGGAAACCTGATCTTCCCAATAATAAGGCCCTGCACGTGCGCTCGTCAGGACTTTTCCTTTTTCACACACTCCAGCACCAGATACATCAATTTCTAAATTCTTTAGAGAGAGAGAGAGAGAGAGAGAGGGGGGGAGGGAGGGAGAGAGGGAGTCCAGTACAAAAATCAAAATGTATAAAGCAAGTAATAGCGATCGAATGTCTGGAAGGAAATACGGGCGAACAGACTGACAGACAAATGGGCGAAAAATAATCGTGTTCTTTTTTATTCTATCCTATTTTATCTTAAAAATATGTTAAGCCGATTAGTACGACAGAACTAATTGACTCTTGATGTCATCCTGTCCGATACATAAGATATTTAGTAAACTTATCTTAATCTGACACAGGACAATTTTAATAAAGAACATACAGCTAACTCATGATTATAATAAATGGTATGCTAGCTGAGAATCTTAAACGTAACACTACAGTAGACTTCATATAATTATGAAACGCTATTTCAATTTCCAAGATAACGTCAAGTCAGTTGAGGGTGTGTAGAATACACCAACTGCACCTTTTAAAGAGGTACAAGGAGCACACAATAAGTTTCCAGACTTTTTTTCGTATGGCCACTTTTATTGATAGTACACATATGAAAATCTAGTCCCCTTTGAAGTAATCTCCTCCGGATGCAATGCACTTGTTTTACCGTTCCAACAACTTCTGGAAGGCCATAGGGAAGTCCTCTAGTGTCACAGCCTTTTTCATCTCCTCAATTGTCTCATAACGACAGCCTCTAAGTTTTTCCTTGAGCTTAGGGAATAACCAAAAGTCATAAGGAGCAAGGTCTGGGCTATAGGGAGGCTGAGGAACTGTCTTCCTGCTCATATTGCTCAAATAGTCTGTGACTAGGATGGAGTTGTGGACTGGTGCATTGTCCAGGTGGAAATGTCACTGACCCGATTAGAAGAGTGCTGGCCTTTTCCGACTGAACCTCTTCCTGAACTCCCTTAAAACCTCAACATAGTATTCCTTGTTGACTATCTGTCCAGTGGGAACCCAGCGCATGTAGATCATGCCAGTGCTGTCAAATAAAAGGGATCATCAAAAGTTTGTGGGTGGATTTGCCCTGTCTGGCCTTCTTGGGTCTAGGAGAGCCAGCATGCTTCCACTGGGAACTCTGTCTCTTGGTCTCTGGGTCATGGCAATACATCCAGCTTTCATCGCAGGTCACCAGAGCATCAAGAACTGCGGGATCTGAATTGAAAAGCTCGACCATTTCCCTGCTCTCATGACAACGACTTTCTTTCTGATCTTCTCTGAGCACCCTTGGGGCAAACTTCGCGCAAATCTTCCGCATCTTCAGTTCCTCTCGAATAATTGTGTGTACAGTTCCCACACTGCCATCAGACTGTGCACTTATTGTCTTTATAGACACACGACGGTCCTTATCCATGAAATTCTTTATATGGCCAATCAACTCTGGTTTTCTGACTTTTTTTACTCCTCCCACACCTCTCATCATTCCTCACAGACTCACTGCCTTCCTTAAATCTCTTATGCCACTCCAGATGCTCGATTCCTCCAATATGCTCCAAAAGCAGTCTGATGCGTTCCATACGTTTCTGTGGCATTTTTTCTAAGTTTAAAACAGAATTTTATTGCATATCGTTCTTCTAGAGTGTCCTCACGTCCAGATTGCATTTTTGAAATTCAACAGCTCTAAAAAACAGGATTTAGTAGGGTGTATTCCAATTCCTGTTGTAGCTGTTTATTTTAACCTGAAATCATAAAAATTGCTGAGTTATCTCATAAGATATATAGCAATAATATACTGAATTTTCAAGAGTCTACGACAATTTCAAATGCCTGTACAAAAAAAGCCTGGAAACTTATTGAAGGCCCCTCGTAAGACCCTAACAACGAGTTTCGAGTATATGACACTAAACTATCTGATACAGAGTCATATTCAGATTAGCCTTGAAGGCTCTCACTCATTTCTATTTACTTTGTTGTTTAAAATATCATGAAATAGCGCTGTATAAAGAATTAACCTGAGTAAGAAGGCTTTAACGTTATATTTTCATTACACGCACGCACACACACACACACACACACACACACACACACACACACACACACACACACACACACGTAGACACATAGGTTCCAGTATTGCCGGAACTTTGGGGAATACGGAGTACACCTTCGTTACCATCACTCCCGGATCAACTCTAGCCCAGAGTGATTGCACCGGACAGGGCCTTATCAATGGGTTAAATAGAACTAAACTGCATACTTATACTAAACTAACTTGTTTGAATGTGGACTGTTTGACTAGACTGAATGGCTTGAGATAGAAATGTTTTTAAAAATTAAACTGTTTACTTACATTCAAACTGCATATTTATGCTAAATTGAATTGTCTGAAGAGGAAATGTTTTTCTATGCTAAACTAAATTGTTTGAAATGGAACTGTTTTTTTATATAGAACTGTACTTACACTAAACTAAATTGTTTAAAAAAGAAGTTTTTAACATTTAACTGTGTGTAAACAAAAAACTATACACATACTAAACCGAATAGGTTGAATTAGAATTGTTTGACTAAACTAAATAGATTGAAATAAAAATGTTTTTGACAAATAAATTGTATACTCATGCTAAACTGAATTGTTTGAAAAAGAACTGATTATTTGCATAAAAATGGATTCGGCATAAAATAACCTACAAAGGCTGATATGCCATAAGACCCCCCACACACACACATACACATACACACAAATATATATATATATATATATATATACATAAGACGCTAACTTACAATATTATGAATATAATAACGTATAAATGCACCCTTTTACTAAAGTTGTTATGAGGGAGCATTTTCAAATAGCCCCCCTAAAATCCTTTAGCTACGCCTCTGCAAAAAATTGAGAACAACTGTAGCAATGGATTTATTTATTTATACTAAATAAGAAAAAATCAAAGAGAAAACTGGAAAAAAAACCCGGGCCGTAACCTTTTAAAAAAAAAAAAAGAAAAAGAAAACCTTTCAAAGAGCTTCTGTCATAGAAAGGACAGAAGTTAGTTTTATAAATAAATAAATGAATAAAGAAAGAAAGGAAGAAAGAAAGAAAGAAAGAAAGAAAGAATGAATGAAATACATAAATTAAACTAAACAAGCATAAAAAATGAAAGAATGTGTAAGGAGATATTTTTCTTAGGAAGTGGGTACATCATTCCATCAACTGCTTGCCAGTGAGTGATTTTTTTCCTTGTTTTCTTTTCCTTTCATATATATATATATATATATATATATATGTTTCCTTCAAAATTCATTAAGAATGAGCTGTTTAGTAATTACTCGTCACGGAAGAATGCGAATGGGACATTTGTTTTGACCAGTGCTTCCTCTCAGAAGAAAACTTCACTCAGTACAAGGGAATAAGACAACTTGCCTTATGTTGACACAGCAAACAACGAAAACTTGTTTAGAAGGAGATCCACTAAGTATTTCAGTGCGATATACAAATTATTATCGATTGACTCTCAATAAGTATTTTATACCTTCTTAACTGAAAAGTATTTCGACTATGACAATAATGTCTACAAGGTAAACCCTCAGAAATTATACGACTTAATTAGTATATATATATATATATATATATGTATATATATATGCGTGTGTGTGTGTGTGTCATGGAAGACATGCGTGAAGCTACTGGAGAATCAAGGACAAACACAGAAGTGACGTTCTCCAATGCACCCTTTCTCGTGGACGTGACATTGCTGGCTTTCTATCAAGAACGTATCAACAGCTGCTCTGTTGTAGTCTAGAAGACCTGCCCGAGAGATGTATGATAGGGACCAATCGGGAGATAGAGAGAGAGAGAGAGAGAGAGTCAAGGATATCCATGCTAGAAGTGTGACTTGTTGATAATGATCATTATATATATATATTTATATATATATATTTGCTTGTTTCTTTGGTTCTTTGAGTCTCTCTGTGAATGTAAGTGATAATATATATATATATATATATATATATATATATATATATATATATATATATATATATTGTCATCCACTAACAAACTGTTTCGTTCTATCAGAACTCTTCAGTGTGGCTAGACACGTAGGACACTCGAAGCCAGGATCGAAACCCATCCAACTTTACGTTAGACTAAGTCTCAGAATGCTCGGCAAACAAGGGTACCACGTTGGCTAAGGGAATTTTTAAGGTATTTATGTAGCAACAGTAGCAGCAGCGTCGGTTTGTTTATATTTTTATACCCATTCGGCGACCAGAGTGCTCAATTCTTTCGAAGAGCTTTGCATTATGCCAGCGGCGGCCGAAAATTCCTTCACCAGATTGATATATGTATATATATATATATATATATACATATATATATATATATTATATATATGTATATATATATATATATATATATATATGTGTGTGTGTGTGTGTGTGTGTGTGTGTGTGTGTGTGTTTGTGTGTGTGTGTGTGTGTGTGTGTGTGTGTGTTTTCTCTTTAAAAAAAACAGCAATAGGCCACATTAAGATAATGAATTTATTGCCATCTTGATTTCTTCAGATCAAACTTCAGAGCAAAATGGATCCATTTTCTTGTTTGATCTAAAGAAGTCCTGATAATTTTTATAAGATTGATTTGTATTAATGCGTTTAACAGGATGGAAATAAATTTGCTATCCTAATGTGACCAATTGTTGCTGTTTTAAGAGGAAATTATTTGCTCTGTGGATTTTATTTATTTTGAGCTTTTGAACAGAATTACTTAAATCTAATATATTATTTTTGCATATTTTATTGGTCCTGCTTGAAATTGTTTCCAACTCCGGATTTACTGGATTGAATAATATCTTATTTAAATTTGTATATATCCAACCCTTCGCCATGAGCAAGATTCAATTCCATTACACCAGTGTGTGTCTGTGTGTGTATGTATGTGTGTGTGTGCGTGTGAGTGAGTGTGTCTAGGTTTATCGCCTCCGCCGCCTTTGAATGATGCTATACAACGTCTCTTTTTTCAGCAGAGAGCAACCAGTTTGATTCCAAAGTTTTCTTCACCTATCAAAGGTTAAAGACCCCACCTGCCCTTCTTTTTTTAAGTATAACTGGAGAAGGACCGATCGATTCATACCTTTCCCCAGGGCATTAGCGCGAAGTGAATGGCCTACACCCTCGTCCAGGATTTGATCTTGGGTCACCGATTCGATTTTCATGGACTATAAATGTTACAATACATATATATATAAGATAAAGAATATCCAATGAAAGATGATTTCGGAATAATTTAATTGGAGATTTTCTTAGTCTTCCGTAATCCACAAGCTTTTAAATATATAAGGGGATTCCTAACAATCTCAAAAAATACTCAATATATGATGATTTTTAAATTACATAGAGAGCCAATTGTATGATGGCAATCTGATGAATTTGGTCTCATCTATATAGGTGCCAGCTGAGAAGATTCATAATGGCCAAACGACAGCTTGTTGAGATCTTATAAATATACATACAAACATATATATATATATATATATATATTGTGTTTTGACTTTCTTCATTGCTAGAGTTTTCAATTAATATTTTAGACTTAAAATATCAAAAAGAAAAATCTTGGGAAATTCTTAAAATTTGTTCATATATAAAACTGTCATAGAATTCCCTGATTTCTATATCAGATTGGGAAAAATTCTATTCATGAATATTGGCTTTTTCAAATATGTATTTTTCAATGTTACAGTGTTAAGAAAAAAATGTTAGTTACATTTCTAATGTTCCGTTAGTATTTCGGCAAAAGTGAGAGAGCGTGAAGGAGATAGGTTTGCCGGGTCCAGATGCCCCGGTGAAATCATCACTTGAAGAGGTGGAGTGATAACTTCAAATAGCTTAGTGGGTAGTCTCTATGGTTAATGGTTAGAGTGATGGACTTAAAACAAGATAGTTCAAGCTCCAGTTACACTGTTTTGTTCACTTTCAGACTAATACCATTGAGAAATGTATCCACACCGCGGTTGGTTAAATAGTATCATTGCTATTTTTCTACAAGCATAGCTTTGACATTAAATAACCCACAAAAGTTGATATACCGTTAAGCAAAGAAACAAATTCTAAAAGCTTAGTCTATTGATCCCTTTACCCAAATAGCATGACGATCGCCGAATCTAGAGGGATTGATAAGTAGTTATTAATTCAGTGACCGTGCCTAGGAAAACTGTGACGATTTCCTGGTTTACGCGTGTATTTATTGTCATTGTTATATATATATATACCGTGAATTACGGCCGACAAGCCGATCTGGAATATAAGTCCACTTTAGGATTCTTTACTAAAAATTCAATATTAGACGTAAACCTGCTGTATAAGTCAACCCCCTTACATACAGAAGGCTACTTGTAGAATCAAGGTTTTAATTGTCAATAAAATAACCTTCAAGTAACCATTATTCAAACGGTCAAGCCATATATATTTTTACCAACCCTTCTGCATGATCAGAACGCGACACAAGGTCAATTTTATGCGGAAATTTGGTGCCATATAAGCAAAGTAATAATGTCAATAATATATATTCAATAAACTACCATTATGTCTCATTAAATTGTCATTACTCATACAGTATATGGTGTACGTATTTTTTCTCTGTAATTAGAATTGCTTCAGCTATATGAAATATTCAAATAATTCTCATTAGAGCTTATATTCATATGAACTCGCAATCTATTGCACTATCAAGAAATTGAGCAGGTAAACAAAAGACTGTAGTTGTCTAACTGGCCACCTAGATGCTGTGACATTCCAGTTAGTGCTTACAGTCAATGCATCAACTGTTGGAAACACCGTGTAATAGGTTTAGTATGATACTTTATTTGTATTATAATTTTATTATTCTTCATTATTCTCTCTGTTAATTCGTTAAATATGTTCACTAAATAAAGTTTGATTTTGAAATGTCTGCTGCAGTTACGTTAAGAAGTCTATATCAATTGTTAGGAGTAATGTACCACTAGTGTTCACTTTGTTGTAAAAATTCAGTTTGGTATAGTTTGTTTGGGTTTTATGGCATATTGACCATTGAGGGTTATCAAATGACAAATCTTCTGTATACATATATAACAAATACATGACTTGTAAAAACATTTTGTAGATAACATTTTTATATGAGCCTGGTTGCCCAGTCAGTTGGGGCTGTAGAATACACTGACTGCACCTCTTCAGTGGGGTAAGACCCCCCTAACGAGAGTCCTAGATATGACACTAAACAATCTGATGGTGAGGTTCCAGCAGTGCTGGAGCTTTGGGGAATGCGGAGTACCCCTTCATTGCCATCGCTCCCAAGTCCACTCTGGCCCGGAGTGGTAGCACCTGATAGGGCCCTATCTATGGGTTAAATAGAACTAACAGCATATTTATGCTAAAATGAATTGAGTAAACTGAATAGCTTGAAATAGAAACGTTTTTGACAATTAAACCGTACTTACACTTAAACTTCGTGCTTATGCTTAACTGAATTATTTCAAATAGAACTGTTTTTCGACATTAAAACTGTATTTACACTTAACTGAATTATTACATATAACTGCTTCAATAGTTTGAAATGGAAATTTTTTTGACAATTAAACTGTGTACTTATGCTAAATTTAACTGTTTTCAATAGAACAGATTATTTACATAAAATGGATTTGGCGTTAAATAACCTACAAAGGTTGATATGCCATAAAACGAACAAACCGACCAAACCAACCAAATGAGCCTGGGCTCATTTTTAGCACTCAGGTAAATGTTTTCAAGCATTTCAATCAAACATGAATAATTCTATTTACTGGTATCTATTATTTGAGGGGTTGAGTAGATGATTTCAAAAGATTTAAACAGTTGTCAGAAATATGTTTAATTGATAGGAGATGAACCCGTGATCAATTTGAGAACTTGGCTGTGATTAAATAATCTCAGCTAACCGAAGGATTGTAAGATTTAAAAATCCTTTTTTGAAATTTAATCATTTTGTTCTGAAGTGTCAACGAGTACACATCTGTGTAAATGGCTTCCGTATATTTTCCCATCCATGGACAACAGGGTTAACGCTCCACCCACCGGCGAATTGGTGACCTAGGTAACCCAAGAAAGGAGATGGTCTCTCAATGTGTAGGTTGAAGCGATCATGACCATCATCCGAAGAAGATAGCAGACGAATTTTAAACATTTATAGATTATTTTCTTAAAACAGACATTGTTAAGCAAATTATTAATTAAATAATCTTATTAATTATACATATAATAATTATGAAAGCAGCACATACCAATAAAGTAAATGATTATTTTATTTAAGTTACTTTTTTTAATGGGAGATCAACCTTCGTGGGTTGTTTAATACCAAAACCATTGTTTTAGAAGAACAGTGAAATTATTTAAACTAAATCCGGATCGATTCATGATATTCTCATGTGTTTAAAACTCGCTAACAACGATATCACACGTTAGACAATACATCATGGCTCTCCCTAAAAGTAAATGAGGAAAAGAACGAAAAACGTAAGCAAAAAGGGAAAATAAAAAATCCAAAAGAAAAATTCGCATACGAAAATTCATGGACCAGCCAACATCTGAAAAAAGAAAAGGTCGCTGCTCAAAATAAATATTTCAAAACTAATCACTTTGTTCTTTTTATCCTTTAGCACAAGAAAAAACTTAACGGCATATAAGATGTACTCCATTTTTAACAGGGCAAATGAAGGAAAAAATTTTAGTGACATAAATTACAAATATTAAACGGGATGAAATTCTTATAACGAATATTATCAATGATAACACTTTTAATTTGCATAATAGCCTTCTAAAAATGACAATAGGAATATGAAAGTTACCCTTAAGTCTAAGCTAACGGGAGTTGCTAGGTTGCTAATTTCAGCCGACAATCGCAAATTCTAAACCTATATATGGCATATAAAATTCAGGGGTATTTTAAAAGACATTTCTAGTAAAAACAGTGCAAAATATATGCCGTCAAATACGGTACTTTTTATGGAATGTACTGGGACAGTCTTTAAGGACATTCCTAGCGGTCAGCATTTGTCTAAAAGTTAAGAAATGTTAAGGCGTCGAAACTTTAGGTGGACTGCCAACAGGACGAAGGCATTTTTTTAATACTGGGAAGATCGCCACATTAAACCGATCATAAGGTACATCCAGCTGTTGGAGTGGAGCGGTATTTATCTGACAAAAGGTCGGGCCCACTTTATGGCAAACATAGAAAAATAACTGTGAATACATCTATGGAGAAAGACATGTAATTAGAAACTACATGGTGATTTAATACAGAAAACTGAAGAAAATAAAGTATAAAATTCTATATAAAAAGAAGTATGAAATTCTGACCATCCAGAGGGAATTGGTGAAAACGATTTTGGTTTTGAATGTAAATAAAGACAAAAAAGAAAGAAGAAAATAAATTTTCCATAAATCACTTCATCCAAGCAAGAAAATAGATTTGTTTTCAGACAGAAGGGCCGAAAAAAGACCGAAAAATATTAGAAAAGAAATAAATATTTTGCGTAAAATATTCATTTATGTACATGGTAGAATAATAATTACGAAATATGGAGTGTGAAAATTTCTGTTTAACAAATAACTACGTTTAACTCGCAGACTTCTCTCTCTCTTTCTCTCTCTATCTCTCTCTCTATATATATAGAGAGAGAGAGAGTGAGAGAGAGAGTGAGAGGGTTGAGCCATAAATAATTTGTTTTAGTAAGATAAAATATATTAATTGATAATTGAATTATGAATTTATTTCAATCAATAGAACACGATTACAATTATTTTCAGTCACTTCTTGGCATTTATTATTAACTTATTGATTCTTTTCAAGTTAAATTCAGCTGGTTTTCAGCTCAACTATTTTTTCACGTTTTAACCTGATCTTCTTGAGAACTTTTTCGTCATTCACAACATTTTGTTGAAAACGAAAAAAGATGGAAATCACTTGTTGCAAGGTCTGCTGAATATAATTTATTTTTCTACGTGATTCTTGCTGAATATTTTTTTGTTTAATCAGAATGAGTACAACGTTACTTCCATTGACTAGCATGGGGCGTTTTCTTAGAAAATTTTTATGCAAACTTTTCAGCTGTTAAGAGTATAAGTCTGCGTTGAGCGTTTGATAGCAACTTGAAAGATCAGAATCAATAATTCCACTGTGTTTTCACCATAAACTCAGCATTAATTTACTTCCATGAAACTCCGCTTTTGGAGTAGGCTGCAGAGATTCATCCTTACCTGTCCACTGCCTTTCGCGTTAAACATTGTCATAAAAGATTCATTTTTGGTTACCTGATAGGATATCCTTGAGAAGCGGGTCATTTATATACCATGAAAGAAGACTTTTCTCTATGGATACGCCGTTTTTCATTCTTGTCTTAAAAATAGGAGAGTCAAACGCCCAGCTTGCTCACTTTTCATATCTTTTCAAGAGATTAGTATGTATTGATTTCAAGTTTTAATTCTTGTGTACTTTTGATCAGATTACATTCCCCAAATTCTCTTAAAGCATCTTAATCGATGTCTGAAGATCGTCTTGGTCTGAGTTAATCTCTGAACGACATTTCGTCTGAAGGAAACTTTAAAAAACCAACTTTGCGGCATGGCGCTTTCTAATGAAACCTTGGTCATAAACACTACATATTTTCGTAACTATTTCTGTAAAATTTTCGTTATTCCTAAATCTCCACAGTTATATATCCTTTATGCTTTTTCAGTTACTTGATTTTAGGTACGTGAAATCATAAGGATGCGCACTCTTTCTCAACTAAAACAAGAAAGACCGATGAAGGTACATTTTAATCAGAAATCTTCCGGTTGGGTTTAAAACATTGGTAGATTAAATTGGAAGTTAAAACTTGCTTTTAAAAAACGGAAATTATTCATAAATCAAGCCAATATCTGCGAGAGTCATTGAAAAAGTTATAAGTCTGACTCAGAAAGATGAGCAATAACTCAAATTCTTATAAAGTTAGAAAAAATAAATTAGGTTTCGGTTTTAATTTCAGTAAAGCCCATACAAAGCTGAGAGCTTTGGGATAAATCTAAAATTTTGTTGAGGCTTAGAACTTTTTGAACGTTTTTCAAATATATACATATAACTGATATAAGTAAAGTGAAGTTGGCGACTGCAGTCGTGTCTGATTTGAAGGCTTCTTTTCAATAGCTATTACACCAAGGTGTAGGGGAGGGCGCTTCTCCTTTCCCTGAATTGCTACACTTTACCCTAGATACGTACCTTATAATGCTGAGTATTAAGCAAGGCGGCTTCAAGTACGATTTTTGAGAATTTTATTACACTAACTGGGATCGAACCCCGGTTTCACGGGCTATTGGCGAACACTCAACCTACTTGGCCAATGATTTTGATATATTTGAAAATACATTATGTTCAGTATCAGAGATTGTGCATACATATCTAAGATATTCACTGGGGCGAGAAACTAGCAGTCTTCAAGCATGGTTGTGTCAGTGTCTACATTATGTTAATTTTATGTATATATTAATACCAGCCCATTGTCCTAGTGGTTAGAGTGTTCGTTAATGGCTCGGGAGATCGGGGTTCAATCCCAGGTCGAGTCATACCAAAGATTCAAAAAATGTTACTTGATACCGCCTTGCTTAATAGTCAGCATTATAAGGTACGTATCAAGGGTAAAATGCAGCAATCCAGGTTGAGAAGTAGCGCTCTCCCCTACACCTCGGTGTAGTAGCTATTGAAAATGGAGCCTTCGGGTCGCCCCCTACTACGGTCGCTAACATTTCTTTATAAATGTACATGTATTGCGCGTAAATAAATACACTTCTCAAATACATTTTATGAAATTAATTTTTTTCTTATCCCACTTATACAAAGATTTTTTAAAGTTCGTCTGGAACATTATGCACGAGGGATATAATTAGATATCATAATATTCTGCCACATTGAAAATTTGAACAACTATATGTACATATTTACCTAACCCTTTGTGCGAGCAGGATGCGAAACAAGGTCAATTTTAGCGGAGTTTAATAAGTTTACATTTAGAGTTTCCTTCTCCAAGACCGGTTGCCATACCCACATATACGAGTCAAGTCTATCCTTTTATTACAAATAGCTGAAGGAAGAACAATCGGATTCACATGGGTATTACCGCTATGTAAAATATAATCAGTCTCATCGAGGATTTGAACTCAAGCCGCCGTATCCATTTCCTATGACAGTAAGCATTACACAACGAACGCCGTCACATCTTTATGTTGTCGTCCAAAAATGAGTAATTTACTCATAGATGTTTATGCATTTTTTTCTTTTTACTTAATGAAGTGTTGTAATTTTATTTTTGGTCACAGACTTTCAAAAAAGTGTTTGATGATTAATTATATTTAAAAACATTCATTTTGATTTTGAACAAATATAAAATATTGTTATGTTTGGTTTAGAAGAAAATAACATTATAATAATGTTTTAAAAGTTTGTTTCAAGAATACACTACACAATCAGATCATAGTCTTTTTAACATAAAAAGACTAAGCTTTATATAACAAATGTATAGCACACTTTCATTTATTCTCAGATCTACGAGCTTCCAATGAAAAATGATGTCTTCAGTGGTTTGCTTTACATATGTATTCTCAAACACAAACACATATATTCAACTTCTTTTCTTCTTGCTTACCGTAATCGGTCCTGCTGTTTTTGTTGGAAAGAGGTAATCCGTTTGTTTCTGAAAATCTTAGATTACTGTGTGGCCCAGTCGGCTGGGTTTGTAGAATACACTTACTGCATCTCTACAAAGGAATAAAATTCCCCCAGCTACTCTCCTGGATATGACACTAAACAATCTGAAAGTGAGGCTCCAGTAATGCAAGAGCTTTGGGGAATGCGTTGTACTCTTTTATTGCCATCGTTCTCAGATCAACTCTAACCCGGAGTGGTAGCACCTGATAGGTTCATATCTATAGATAGAATAGAACTAAACTGTGTACTTAGCCTAAACTGAATTGTTTGAAATAGAAATGTTTCTACATTTAACTGAGCGTAAATAAACGACCGATATTTAATTGAATTGTTTGTGATACATAGCAGTACTTGGAACTACTTAACTTTCTTGACTAAACTGAATAGCTTGAAATATAACTGTTTTTATATTTAAACTGTGGACTTATGCTAGACTGAATTGTTTGGAATAGAACTGTTTATATGACAAAAATGGATTTGGCATAAAATAACCTAAAATGTTTGATGTGCCATAAAACCAAACCAAACCAAACCAAACCAATAAGATTATTGTGCATCTCATTCCCCAGGGCAGGTTTTGCTATGGGCATATACCATTGATCGATTTGCTCAAAATTCAATAAATCGCACAATTTCCAATACATTCCCTTCCTTGTTCAGTCATGTCTGCTTTTGTACCCCTTCTGCTTTATTCAAAAAATCATTGGGTGGATTGTTTTATTTCTCTCCACATAGCCTCCATTTAATAGTTCCTCAGTCATTTAATCTAGCTTTTTTATCTAACATATTTATCAAACTTCTTGCGAGTTTTTCACTCCAGTTTTAACTGATGGTTTTTCACACTGGTCTAGGTCACAGCAAGTGACCTCAAGTCAACAAAATTCTTCTAAGTATCCTAGCCGATTTTTGTAGTGGTCTGGTCTTGATAGTTTCAATTATTCCTTTAATCTCCAGTACGTTTAGTCTCTTTAACAGGCACTTGAGGACAGTTCCAAGGGCTCAAACTACGATTAATATCAGTGAAACTTTCTTGTTCCACATTTCTTTAAAACCCAGTGACAGTGTTCAGGTATTTATCCAGCTTTTTGTGTTCCTTTATGTTGCGTTCTGGTTAGTGAACGCTTGTAATATTAAATAAAGGACAAACCACGACATGAGAGGAAATAGAGATATATTCTCGGGAAAAAGTATTTACAATAGAGAGACTATTAGTAGACAACAACATAGGATTAGTGAATACAGAATAAATATATAGTCCAACGATAGTATTGGCTTCCGTTATTACGGTAGCAAGTAAGGTAATCTAGTGCGATCTCCAGTCTCCAACGCTCTAATACTCTTCCTATCAGAAGCTGCTCTTCACCTTCTAGAACTGTCCTGGTATTAGTAGCTACTGCTATATATGGCATATGGACTAGTTCATTGTGTGGACAAAGTTGGCTGATACCAAACGCTTTACTTTCATGCTTTGGTCTACTGACACGGCAAAATCAACTAGTTCCTGTCTACGTAGTAATTAAAAATATGTCAGGTTTTCTCGTTTACATTAAGAGATTCTTATCTTCCTTAAAGACACAGAGAATTCCAAAGGTTTTATTTTCTTGGACAGATTTAAGCTTGCACATATACAATTTGGCAGGATGCACAATTCCCAGTGGACTACCTTCCTCACCCTGTAGTGTCTAGTCTCGCATTCCTATCTTTTTTTTTTCTTTTTTGACGGTTGGATATATTCACTTATTATGTAATTAACTGTTTCATATCTATCACCACTTTGCCTACAATTAGTTTTCCTCTGCATATTATTACTTTACTCTTTTGAGAGTTTTTCACACACACGTTTGCTGATGAGTGACAGCAAGTCTCCAAGACGATTCTCAATATTCTGGTCGATCTTAATAATGCTGTAGTCTGCATGGTCTCCATTCGTCCTTATTTCCAAGTCTTCCACTTAAAAATGGTATCACTGTCACATTCATATTCCGTAGATTTGTTTGATTTTTTTTTTTTGTCTCTGGCAAAGTTTAAGTATTTATCTCGCTTCCGCTTACCTTTATTTTTACTCTGTGGTCTGTTGGTTGGTCAAACTCTCCTTTTTTATTCTGTTTGACTATCACTAGAGCTGGTGGTCTGGCCAAGATTTGGTGATCTGCTGGTATCTGAAAATCTTATTCTCCATTGCAGATACTCTGCTGTGCTTATATCACTCATTCATTATTTAATTTTATTATTTTACTCTTTGAGAGTTTCTCATATAAACGTTAGCCGATGGTCTTTCACTAGAGTTTGAGTGACTGCAAGTCTTCAAGTTTCCAGGACTCTTCTCAGTATTCTGGCCGATCTCCACAATGCAATAGTTTGCATGGTCTCCACTCGTCCCGTTATTTTCAAGTCATAAAGTACTTTTCGATTGCCAAGCAATCTGAGTACGATTGCTTAAGCAATAGTTATCAAGCGTAGTTAAATCTGAGTCAACGATATCCTAAAATTTTTCCAGAATTTTTCCTTAACAATAAACTCTGCATTTTTTTGGAATTGGATTACGGTAAAAAATATTTTAATCTTGCAAAATTTTCTGTCTTGAGACAATCTAAAATGGCTGCAAATAAAACAGATTGCACCAATTTTTAACAGAAGTTATAATTTTTGATAAAAGAAGTGTAAAGAATATAATAATTTACAGAATAATGTGTGATGTGTAGGGAAGAACATTCTTTAATCCAAGACATGTCAACAAATTGGCTAAACGACGTCCATAAATGGAAAAGACAATCTATGGAATGGAAAAAACACCAACTCTTGAGAAAAAGAAAAATCCAGAGCACAGCACCCAGTAAAGGTTATGCGGAAAGTATTCATGACCATGAAAGAACACATCAATTCTGGTGCAACTACAAACAGTGTTACTTATGGTCAACTCACAAGGAGAAATACAACTTAGAGAATTACCCTCATATATATTTATATATATATATATATAACAAAAAAGCGTATTGAAACACAAGCGAATAAACATACATATTTTTAATAAAAGTGTCACGCTTCATAGTTTGTCTAATGGTCGCTATAAATGGTGATAAATTTGATAAAATTTTTGTTCGCTTCTGTATTAATTCAATTTTTATTTCATCGACAAATACTAAACAAACACACTCGTACACAAAGACACACACACACACACACACACACACACACACACATACATATATATATATATATATATATATAAGGGTCATTGCGAAAGTTGTAAGATACACCCCCAAAAAAGACATCTGTGGTTATTTGTCTTGTTTTATAAGTAGTGATTGTTTGCCGTCACAACATATATATATATATATATATATATATATATATATATATATATATATCAAAATGGTAATGTTTAATACACAGAGATAGCTCCTAAAAAAACAAGTACTGTCTGTAAAATTTTGTCTGCATTATCTAATTAAGTCTTCAAATGAAACGATTGAATTATTTTGATATCGATCACATAAAAAGAACTGATCTTTAGGGATTATTAATGGGCTGGCACTTTGACATTAGAGCTGTTGATCTATGATTTGATCCCAATTGACAATAACGTACTTGCATTAAAAACTCTTACTACAGATTCATATAAACCCATGCTTCTATATCAAGATACGCATCAGACGCAAAAATTCCATACACAAGATATATTCATCGGTAATCACGAATATTCAATGCATTGCCACCTTTCTGAAAAGAATCTGCTGATACAGGCCTGGACATAGTTATTCGAAATCTTGATTTGAACAGTAGTCGTTCATCATCAAAAATCATCATCATCAAGTCACGCTGAAAGCACGGATTTCTCTCTCTCTCTCTCTCTCTCTCTCTCTCTCTATCTCTCTCTCTCTCTCTCTCTCTCTCTCTCTCTCTCTCTGACCGTCCCTATCACCCATCACTCCTAGCAAGTCTTACAAACTACATCCTGTGTCCGCAGAAAACTGATATTAATAAGTTCTTGCCGGTCAGCCAAAACTGGCACGTCCATGTGTAGAGGTCTATAGAAAAACGTCACTTCTTGAGTTCGTCCTTGCTTATGATCAACAAAAATATCAAAATCAAATACCAGTGAGGTAGATATACATTACATATTCACTAATAAATGGATTTTTAGAACTTGTGCTAAAGTTTCAAGTTGAAAATGTTTGGCTGTTTCCAGTGTTGATATTATAAGAATTAGATATTTAGTGTCATACCCAGAACACTCATTGTGAAGGGGAGTCTTACCCCTCTACAGTGATGCAGTCGGTGTATTCTACAGCCCCAGACAACTGAGATAATGGGTTCTGATAATACCAATTCAACAGGTAAATCGTATTTCAGTATAAACACGTTTTATTATTTAGAATTATTCCACTTGATACATGGAAGTTTGCGGTGATAATTCGAGATACGAAATTAATTTGTTCCGGAAGGGATTTCGTATTTTGAAAGTTTCGTTTTATGAGACAAGGTTTACCCTATAAAGGAGTAATTCACTCCAGCTCATATAAGCAGTCCTATAAAGTGTAAATAATATACCCACCAGAAGGAATATTTTCCTTATTGAATATGTTCCTTATTGATAACATAGTCAGTTATATAAATGTTTAAAAACAATGAGAAAATTAAAAAATCAATGAAAAACAACAAATGTTGTTACGAATAATGACCCTTTTTCGAGTCGAACGAATGTGCCCATGGGGTGGTGTGAGGTGAATATGATGGCGGAGAAGCAGGAGGGGGATGCGAACGAAGTTTTGTCAGATGACAGAAATCATACGTAAATTTACGTAACTTCATTTAAATGAATACATAAACTTAACTCTTTCGATTTTCATTTTCGTATGGTGAATATTTTTTCGTTATATAGGATAGAAAATTTATTTGAAGCCCGTTTAGTATTCTGAAATTTTCGTATAATGAGGCTTCCGTAAGTCGGGGTTCCTTTGTATATTACGACACCAAATCATTTCAAGGTCTGGTTGGTAGTATTATAGTAGCTAGTGCGCTGACACGTTGGGCATTGCCTCACATCGATGTATGAGGGGCATATGATAAGTTTCCAGACTTTTTTCGTATGGGTATTTAAAATTGTCATAGACTCTTGAAAATTCACTATGTTATTGCTATACATCTTATGAGATGACTGACTAATTTTTATGATTTCAGGTTCAAATGAATAGCTACAGCAGCAACTGGAATACACCCTGTCACAGCTGGTGAATTTCAAAAATGCAATCTGGACGTAAGGGCACTTTAGAAGAACGACATGCAATAAAATTTTGTTTTAAACTTGGAAAAATGCCTCAGAAATGTATGGAATGCTTTAAACTGCTTTTGGACCATCTTGCATGAATCGAGCCTCAGTTTTTGAGTGGCATAAGAGATTCAAGGAAGGCAGTGAGTCTGTGAGGGATAATGAGAGGTGTGGGAGGAGTAAGGAAGTCAATAGACCACAGTTGATGGGCTAAAGGGTTATGGTTAGGATTACTATGTTGAGGTTTTAAGGAAGTTCAGGAAGAGATTCCGTCGGAAGAGGCCAGCACTCTTCAAATCGGGTCAGTGGAATTTCTACCAGGACAATACACCAGTCCACAATTCCATCCTTGTCACAGACTATTTGACCAAGATGGGAATCAAGACAGCTCCTCAGCCTCCCTATAGTCCTGACCTTGCTCCCTGTGACTTTTGGTTATTCCCTAAGATCAGAGGCTATCGTTATGAGACAACTGAGGAGATAAAAGACGCTATGACGAAGGTCATTGACACGCTCACACAAGAGGACTTCCCTGGGACCCTCCAGAAGTTGTTGGAACGGTACAAGTGCATTGCAGCCGGAGGAGATTACTTCGAAGGGAACTAGAGTTTCATGTGTGTACTATCAATAAAAGTGCCCATGCGAAAAAAGTCTGGAAACTTATCGTATGCACCTCGTATGATTTGAAAACTGTACAGATGAAGGTATTACGTAGTCTAATTCAATAATTTATGTTTGACGAGTTCGAATTGCGCCATAAAATCAAAGGAACAAGCAAAAATATGTGTTGTACGAAAGGTGAAAGTGCAATTGATTATACATAGAGATGATTCAAGAAATTTTGCCCAGGTTTCTAGATCCTCAGTGAACGGGCAAAGTAAGGTAGTCTTAAAAAAATAGATTCTGAGACCTTTCTATTAATGCCATTGAGACCATTCCGGTTAGTTGCACCAGTAAGCTTATAATTATAAATAGATTTCAGATATATGAGGCACTCAAAAACGGTTTCTTTTTGTATTGAGATTTTAAATACTAAAAAGAAATGCACAATGAATTTAAAATCATCAGAAAATTACTTAAATTTCACCTTTTCGTTCTCTCTAGATTTTGAAACTACCTTCTGCCCTGCTGTCACAAGATATCAAAGATGAAACGACAGTCATAATAAACGAGGAACAGTAAGCCAGCAGCGTTATGGATATCTATAAGCCTATTTTAAAGATGACTTCTTTATTTTATTATATTCCACCATGGAAAATAGAGATTTTGTTGAACAATAAATATTATAGTGCAAAATTATTTTTTAAAAATTCCTGGTGAGTATTTCACCTCGGCGTTAGCGAGAGCAAATCTCTTCAGATCTCCAGGACTCTTCAGGGTTATCTTTGCAATGCTATGGTGTGAACAGTCTTTATTCTACCTCTGATCTCCAGTTACTCCAGTCCCCTTTCTAATTTTCTGGGAAATTCCAAGCGCTCCATCTACAATTGGTACCATCGTCTTTATGTTCCACCACATTTTCAGCTCTAAGGCAACATGCAATTATTGATCTTTTTTCCGTTTATTTTTGCTCACACTCTCGACTGGATCGGTAAAATCCACCAGATGAAAATATTTTCCTTTTTTTTTTCTACTGTAATTAAAACTTGGTCTGGTCATTTTGCAAGAATTTGATGACCCATTTGTATCGGGATATCCCTGCGAATTTTATGCGTCTCATTCTATAGCACAGAATCCGGTTTGTACATATACCAATCGGTGGTATAATCAAATTTTAAACTCTTGCACAAATCTCAACTAATCACCTTTCCCATCCAATCATTACAAGTCTTGTACTCCTTTTGTGCCAGTTTGCTGCATTTG
Source organism: Sepioteuthis lessoniana (assembly GCA_963585895.1). Classification (NCBI taxonomy): domain Eukaryota; kingdom Metazoa; phylum Mollusca; class Cephalopoda; order Myopsida; family Loliginidae; genus Sepioteuthis; species Sepioteuthis lessoniana. The sequence goes on along the minus strand of OY757916.1, from coordinate 66,562,892 downwards.
CTTATTATGCATTCAACCCTTTCATTTCCATATAATTTACACTTGCTTTTTTGTTGCAGATTATCAATTTTGACTTTGATATAATTGATCCGTTTCGTTTTATTTAGTGCTGCAATTAAAAGATGTTCAGTTTTTTCCGTTGAGTTTTTACCATTCTTTGTCATATTCTAATTTGTTGCTTGAACTATCCAATTTTTTCCTTATTTTTTGTTTTATATACGATTTTTTTTACAATTTGACCTAAGATTATATTGCTATAACTGGCTGCTGCAATTAGTCTTTTCTTGCTCGTTTTTGAGTTGTTGAACTATTGCATCTATGCAGACTTCAAAACAAGTGATTCTTCCACCTCTTTCTTTTCTGATCATATTAATTCTGTCAGTGTCATCTCTCAGGTGTTCGGTCTTCAGCATTATCACGTATATCCTTGTTTTTTGGTCGATTCATTTAGTTTCCTCCCTTGTCTACTTTAAGAATGACCTCGAGTATCTAAAAATGTATTTATACCTTTGATGAGATTTCTGGTGCAGATGGTGTTTTTTGAGAAATTTTCTTTTTCTTCTGAGGTACACGTTTAATTTTTTTTTTTTTTTTTTTTTTTTTTTTAGATATGTTTGTTTCATGATGTCCGCTTCCAGTATTCCTTAGTTTTCTTTTCCTCCAAGTGTCCTTATTCTTATCTGATTTCTTAATTCTTTTCCTTTCGTTGTTTCACTTTTCTTTTTTTCCGTTATCAGTATCGCAGATTTTTCAATGCCAAATTCCATTCCTAGATCTTGGCTGTACATTCTTATAGTTATTAGAAGAGATTCTAGTTCTTTTTCATCCTTTGCAAACATCTTGATATCGTTCATATACATAAGCTGCTTTATTTCTTACTGTGATTATTATTATTATTATTATTATTATTATTATTATTATTATTATTATTATTATTATTATTTACTCTTGATTTATTGATATTGTAATATCTATCCTCTGAACTAGGAAATCATATAAAATTGTTATAATCAGTCTGATTTGGTTTAGTTTTGTTTGGTTTTCTGGCATATCAACCACTGTAGATTATTTAATAACAAATTCACTTTTAAGCATATAAACAGTTCTATTTCTAATCATTCAGTTTAGCATAAGTAACAGTTTTTTGTTTATACACAGTTAAAAGTAAGAACACCTAATTTCAACCAATTCAGTTTAGCATTCGCACACAGTTTAGTTCTTTTTGACCTATAGATAGTTCTATTTGACCCGGGGCCAGAGTGGAGTTGGGAGCAATGACAATAAAGTAGTACTTGAAATTCACCAAAGCTCTCCCATTACTAGAGCCTCAACATCAGATTGTTTAGTGCCATATGTTGAACTGTTGCTGGAAGTGGGGGTCTTACCCCTCGGCAGAGGTACGGTTGGTGTATTCTGCAGCCAGCCGATTCGGCCAACTTCTTATCGGGTTTATCTAGATGTACGTTATTTAATCGACTAAAATTTAAAATTCGCTTACATTTTATATACAATCAAATGCTTGTGTGTGTGCTGTGTGTGTGGGGTGTGCAGGCGTGCGTACGTGATTAATATATTCTTATATATGTAAGATGATATAAATATTTGTGTATATGTATACATATGTAATGTATAATGGTCCATCCACAGTGTGTTTCAAAAAAAGGAAGTTGTAATATGTAAACATATTAATCAATATAAACGTGCATATATAAGGATAATTATATTATAACGAACTTACATTCCGGATTTTCCAATTTAATTATCTGATTGTATCGAATTATCGAATCAAAATGGAAATTAATCTCTTATAGAAGATGGCATCTGGAATCTCTGGATGCGAAATTAATGATTTGATTTAGAGTTTACTGCTGACTTTTAGAGATTTTCATGACTGATTGATATTTTCAGAGATAGTGTATATATTCAGAGTTTGTCTTTGAATCTCATAAGTAAAAGCACAATTCCTCACGTCCGTTTCATATTAGAAATTTCTAACATTCTGAAATTATTATTCATTTGTAGTTGTTTGTTTTTTTTTGGGGGGGGGGTTCTTGTCAGCACACCCACTCGCTCTCTTGGCTGGGCTTCTGATACGTTGACTGTATCCTCTGCAGAGGGTTAAGAACACAACAGCAAAAAGAGGGTGTCGTTCTGGATATGTCGCAAAACTATATCTGATGGTGAGGTTTCAGTTCTGGATATTCGGGAGTGCGAAAAATCCTTTCCTTATAATTACTAACATTTTTAAAGAGATCCATTTGATTGATGGATCTCTTTAAAAATGATTCGTATTTGATATGACCGTGTCTAAAAAAAGAAAAAAAGAAGAAAAAAAGAAAAACTCTGTATAAACAACCATATAAAAATACAAATTTTCCGTGATTTGAGAATCGAAAAAAAATCCTAACTTAAAAAAGAAAAACTCTGTATAAACAACTATATAAAAATGTAAATTTTCCGTAATTTGAGAATCAAAAAAAATCCTAACTTAAATATTTGTCTGTGGATTTCCTGAAGGTGCTGGTGACGAATGAGTGCGATGACCTTTCAACTTAAATATTCAAGAAAAGCAATAATAGTTTTTTTTGTTCTTCTCCAAATATCTAAAATATGAATGCATTGGGTTTTTTTTTCTGTCTAAAATTTTATCGGTTCGTTATGTGATTAAAAAAAAGAGTCAACTGCGTAACGTACATAGCAATATGGTTTAGAGGACTTTCAAAAGATCACGTTTTCCTGGAAACCCAAACAATTTATTTTTTCTTAAATTTCTTTATTTTGGCTGTTTGATTTTGGTTTTGGCGCAATATAATTAATTGGAACAGATGGAAGTACGAATTTATATATATATATATATATATATATGTGTGTGTGTGTGTGTGTGTGTGTGTGTGTGTGTGTGTGCGTGCGCGCGCGCGCACACGTATGTGTAATGAACTTATTTGTAGATTGATATAGATTTTTTATAAAGGAAGAGTGCTCAATATCGGTAATGGGGAATATATATGTAAGGCTTGGCGACTCTCTATTTCTTAGCAATGCATTGATCGAACTATTTATGTAGATGTAGATACCGATTAGCAAATATATATATATATATATATATATATATATATATATATATATATATATATATATATATATAATTTAAAATTAAAAACGTTTTAATTAGTGCAACCTATACGGTGTTCTAGGAACGAAACCGTAGAACAATATAGAGATAAATCTAAGTGTGAGATAGGATTATAAAACAACATTTAAACTCACCAGTTTCATGTTGTCGATCTTCAAGTGGGCTAGTACTCAACATTTTTCTGTCTCTTTGTTTATCTGTCTGTCTGTCTGTCTGTCTCTCTCTCTCTCTCTGTCAGCATCTCTCTGAACATGTGCGTGAGTTGTATACGTTTATTCAATTGAAACTGTTTGTACTTTGATTGAAGTTGGCACACTGTTATTATAGTCTATTTATTTTTACTTTTAAAATGAATCAGTCTCTCTCTCTCTCTCTTTCTCTCTCTCTCTCTCTCTCTCTCCTTCACACACACACACACACACACACACACACACACACATATATATATTTACCTAACTGAAACTACTAATACCTTGTCTTAGTCCATAAATTGGTCGTGCGGAATGTGTTAACTCGTAGTAGAATCCGACTCAAATCAAGACATCTTTTTTTCATTTACATTAAAACAATTTTAATTCATTCATTCATGATTCTTCGAGTAAATCTAAATAATTCTTACTGAAAAAATTGCTTTTTAGCTGCTAGTATTACTCGAAAACAACGACAGTCAGTCGTGACGAATGTCAAAGTAGCACAGGAAAACGAAATTAAACGAATAAAGCAAAATAATAAAAATTAATATGTACGTGAGGAATGCAGGTGGCGAAACAGAAGTAATAAATGTCTGGTGAAATGTATGCAATTCGATACAAAAATCATCCAAACATATTTTACTGCTTCAACACGCTCCTGATACCAAGGAAATCAAATCGAAGATAACACCGAACTAACAAAAGTATTCTTGATTTTTATTCTCTTTTATATTCATTTTATGACTTAGGAAAGCAAAATCTCTTCTTTTGTCCCACTGATGACAGTCTTTCGATTCCAGTTTTTTTTTATATATATATATTTTCTAAGCTCTATTTCTTCACTTTTCGATTTATCTCGACCTACAACATGACCGACCCTTGAAATCAAAATCTTTGTGAAAAGCCGGAGCAAACTGAACGGACAGGAAATCTGGACTGCCTCCAGGCTTTTGTTAGATTGGCTTGGGGGTCGGAGACGATATCCCGGAAGGAAATTAACGGGGAGACATTTTTACGGAAGGACACTGAACCCGAGATGGGCGCAATGAACAGATTGTACGAAATGAAACTAAACCTTTTGATTATGGTGTCATAAACACTGGGCTTTCGACCAGGCCATAAAATTGGTTGCATCGGTGACGAATACGTTTGTATATAAAGATATACTTGCTTTCTATCTTTCTTTTATCTGTTTCTTACTTTTTTCTCTTTTTTGCTCAATTACACACACATACACACACACACACACACACACACACACACACACACACACTGTATTAGTGTACCGGAGAGATCTACGATTTCTCATATACATTCTTGATTATATACAATATAATGCTTATGCATAACAAGTGCTAAAAATCCAGAAAATGGCAAAAGAAATGGCTTATATAGTAAATACATCGGTCTTTTCAGATTTCTGATGTTTAGAGTTGATGATCTCTTTACCAAATTACACAGATCACATTTGTAGATTTTTATGACAATAACAAAAATAATAATGATAATAGTAATACTCTAGGATTTTGACTTCCAAATGGATTACCTAATCTCGGCTAGATGACCAGACCTAGTAACAATCAACAAAAAAAGAGAACTTGCTGATTTGTGGACTTTGCTGTCCCAGCGGACCACAGAGTAAAATTTATAGAAAGCTAAAAGAAGGATATGTACCTATACCTTGCTTGGGATCTGAAAAAAAAATGTGGAATATGAAAGTAACGGTTATACCAATTGTAATTGGTGCTCTTTGTACTGTCATCAAAGGATTGCTACTAAGACTAAAGGACTTGGAAATAATGGGACGAGTGGAGACCATCAAAGCTAAATCATTATTGAGATTGGCCAGAATACTGAGAAAAGTCCTAGAGACTTGATGAAACTTACTGTCACTCAGACTCCATTGAAAACCATCAGCAAACACTGATGTAAAAACACTGATGTAAAAACTCTCAAGGAGTAACTATAATAATAATAATAATAATAATAATAATAATAATAATAATAATAATAATAAAACCAATCATATCAAAGCGAGAATTGATAAGACTCAAGAAAATAGCAAATGCAGGCTATGCGGAGACCGAGATGAAAGAATCAATCATATAATAAGCGAATGCAGCAAATTAGCACAGAGGGAGTATAAGGCGAGACACGACTGGGTCGGCAAGGGGATACATTGGGAAATGTGTAAGAAACTTTAGTTCGACCATACTAATAAATGGCATATGCACAACCCAGCACCTATCCTAGAAAATGCCGCGCATAAACTCCTAGGGGACTTTAACATACAAACGGATCCCCTAATCCCGGCCAGAAGACCAGATTTAATAATAATAATAAAAAAAGAGAACTTGCAAAATAGTCGACTTTGCTGTCCCGGCTGACCACAGAATAAAACTCAAAGATTGGAAAAGAGGGATAAGTACCTCGACCTTGCGAGGGAATTGAAAAAACTGTGGAACATGCAGGTGACAATTATACCAATTGTAATTGGTGCGTTTGGAACAGTAACTAAAGGATTGCTAAAGGGACTACAGGGCTTGGAGGTTGGCGGACGAGTGGAGACTATCTAAACGACAGCCTTGTTGAGAACGGCCAGAATACTAAGAAGAGTCCTGGTGACTTGAGGACACTTGCTGTCACTCAGACTGCAGTGAAAAACCATCGGCTATCGCTGATGTGAAAAGCTCTAATGAGTGAATAATAATAATAATAATAACTTTGAGATAAAAAACGAAGTAATACCGACCAGAAGACCAGACCTAGTTTTAATAACCAAAATGAAGAACTTGTCATCGTGTAGAGTTTTCCTCTCCAGGAGACCACAGATTGAAATTGAAATTTTAGGAGGTGCCCATGGTGTAATAGTTATCGTCGTAGGAAATGGACACGGTGACACGAGTTCAAATCCTGGACGAGACTGACTGTATTTCACATGGCACTTATGCCCTTGGGAAAGGTATGAATCCAATTATTCTCCCTCCAGCTAAGGGTAAAATAGTAGAGCAGACTAGGTTCTTCAGCCGTGGTTAGGCAACTAGTCTAGGAGAAGGAAAACTCTTAATTCAAAGCTGTTAAACTCCGCTTAAAAATTGACCTTGTGTCATGTCCTGCTTGAGCGGAGGGGCTGGTAAATATGGATTGAAATTGAATGAAAGTATAAAGGTAAACATACTCTTAGACCTTTCCAGAAAACTAAAAATACAGTTGAACATGTGGGTGATAGTAATACAGATTGCCGTTGGGGTGCTTGAAACAGTCCAGAAAGGCATGAAAAAAAGACTAGAGGAACTAGAAATCAAAGTAAGAATCAAGGCCATACAGGCAACTACTTATTAAGATCGGATATAATCCTCAGAAAATTTCAGTAGACTTGAGGGGACTTGCCATCACTCCGACCCCAATAAAAGACTTTCAATTAAAATTGGTTTGAAAAACTCACCAGGAGTAAAAAAAAAAAAAAAAAATGATAATGACTATAACGAGCGAAATTTCACAGGAAAAACTTGGACAAGGCTTCGGAATGGAAATTCTTTAAGAGAAACTGAATCTATTCTAATAGCAACACAAAACAATGCCGTGAGAACAAATTATATAAAAGCGAAAATTGATAAAATGCAGCATAATAGCAAGTGTAAATTATGTGATGATAGAGAGGAAACAATCAATCACATAATAAGCGAATACAGGAAACTAGCACTGAGAGAGTGAAAAACTAGACCTGACTTGGTGGGGAAGGTAATTCACTCGGAATTGTGCAAGAAATTGAAATTTGACCATATTGCCTGTGCACAACCCAGAATCCATCCCGGAGAATGATTCGCACATAATTCTCTTTGATTTTGAGATAAAAGCAAATAACCTAATCTCAGCTTGAAAACCTGTCCTAGCGATTATTAACAACAAAAAAGAGAGCCCGATGAATTGCGGATTTTGCCTTACCGCCAAATCACAGAAAGAAAATCGAAGAAAACGAAAAAAAGAAAAAAGACAAATAATTCGATCTTGCTTGAGAACTAAAAAAGCTTTGGAACATAAAATTAACGGTGATACCAAATGTACTTGGCACACTGGAAATTATCCTCAAAGGTATAGCAAATGGGCTGAAATAGTTGGGAATCAGAGGATGAGAGGAGACCAACAAAACTACGCTAGGTCAACTAGAATATGAAGAAGACTCCTGGAGACCTGTGGAGATTTGTTGTAACTCCGACTTCAGTGAAAGACCATCTGCTAAGGCTGGTGTGAAAAACTCGAAAGGAATAATAATAATAATAATAATAATAATAATAATAATAATAATAATAATAATAATAAACTCCTATGGGACTTTAACATACAAACGGATCACCTAATCCCAGCCAGAAGAACAGACTTAATAATAATCAACAAAACAAAAAAAAAAAGAGAACTTGCAAAATAGTCGACTTTGCTGTCCCGGCTGACCACAGAATAAAACTCAAAGAATGTGAAAAGAGGGATAAGTACCTCGACCTTGCGAGGGAATTGAAAAAACTGTGGAACATGCAGGTGACAATTATACCAATTGTAATTGGTGCGTTTGGAACAGTAACTAAAGGATTGCTAAAGGGACTAGAGGACTTGGAAGTTGGCGGACGAGTGGAGACCATCCAAACGACAGCATTGTTGAGAACGGCCAGAATACTAAGAAGAGTCCTTGAGACTTGAGTAGACTTGCTGTCATTAAAAAAAACATCGGCCAACGCTGAATAATAATAATAATAATAATAATAATAATAATAATAATAATAAGAAGAAGAAGAAGAAGAAGAAGAAGAAGAAGAATAGATTAGTGGAATTGACAGCAGGAGGAGAAGGGTTTGCTGCAGTGAAAATCCAGACAAATATATTTCAGGAAGATACCCTATCACCATCACTATAAGTAATAGCGATGATGCCACTCACACATATTTAGAAAATACACAGGAGGCTACAAACTTACTAAATTGCTAGAAAATATACATGTATATCATCAAACTGTTTACCAAAAAATGAGGAAGAATTGGACATCCTGATTACAGACAGTGAGGATATAAAGTCTGGATATAAGGATGAAATTTGGCATAGAAAACTGAGCCATGCTAATTATGAGAATAGGAAAAAGACAAATGACGGAAAAAATAGAACTACCAAATAAAGAAAAAATCAGAACTCTCAGAGAAAAGGAAGCCTAAAAATACTTGCAAATATTGGAAGCTGACATCATCAAACAAATACAGTTGAAAGAAAAATTTTAAAAGAATATGTTAAGTGAGCTAGGAAACTACTTGAAACCAAATTATATAACAGAAACCATATCATAGGGATAAATATTTGGGCTGTCTTTCTTCTAAGATAGACATTCTTGAAGTGGACGAGGAAAGAACTTCAACAAATGAACCAGAAAACAAGAAAACTAAAGACGATGCATAAGACATTATATCCCAAAGATGACATGGACAAGCTATATGTGTCAAAAAAAAAAAAAGATAGAGGAATTGCGATCATTGAAGATAGCGTCGATAAATCGATTCGACATTTCGAAGAGTACATGAAAAAAGGCAATGAACGACTAATTACAACAACCAGAAACAACACAAGGACCCACAGAACAACAACAACTAAAAAACATTTTTAAAAATGGGAATAAAAACAACTGTATGGATATTTCAAGCAAAATCTCACTCAAGAAGATATGGCTAAGAAACGTGAACCTTCAGAGAGAAAGGGAATCGCTTTTAATAACAGCACAAAACAACGCCATAAGGACAAACTATGTAAAAGCAAAAGTAGACACACACACACCATAAGACATAACGCCATAAGGACAAACTATGTAAAAGCAAAAGTAGACACACACACACAAAAAAAAAAAGCAAATGTAGGTTATATGGTAATTGAGACGAATTGATCAATCTTTTAATAATTGAATGCTGTAAATTAGTGCACAAAAAAGTATAAGACTAGACACGACAGGGAGGGGAAGGTGATCCAATGGGGATTGCGCAAGAAATTGAAATTTGACCATACGAACAACTGGTATATGCCCCATCTGAAATCCGTCCTTGAGAACGAGACGCATATAATTCTATGGGATTTCAAGATACAAAAAGATCACCTTAACTCGGCCAGACGATTACACGTAGCGATAGTCAGCAACAAGATAGACCCTACCAAAAAGAGGGCTTTGCCGTCACGGCAAACAACAGAAAGAAAGCAGAACGAGAAATAAATACTTTCACTATGCTAGAGAATTAAGAATAAACTAAGGAACATGAAAGGGATGGTGATACCAATTGTAATTCGCTCGATCGGAACAATCCCCAAAGGATTGAGACTGGAAGACTTAAAAATCAGAGGACAAGAGGAGACCCTCTACACTACAGCATTAAAATCGGCCAGAATACTAAGAAGAATCATGGAGACTTGAGGAGACTTGTTGTCCCTTAAACTCCTGGCAAAAATCATCAGCTAACGCTGGTGTGAAAATCTCTCAAAGGTGTAATTATATTAATGATAAAACGTGAGCTAGTGTGTATGCTTCATAACACCAAAATATATACGCTTATTTCAACTTATAAAGTTGGTGTCCGTAGTCGATAAAATACTCAAAGGTTCCCTTTTCAATGACTTCTACAACGTAGTGCAAGGAAGGGCATTACTCCATTCCCTGGATTGCTCCACTTTACTCTTGATACGTAACTCATAATGCTGAGTGTTTAGCAAAGCGGCATCAAGTACCATTTTTGAGTCTTTGGTATGACACTAACTGGGATGGAACCTCGGTCTCCCAGACCTTTGGCGAAAATTCAAACTATTATGCCAGTGGCCCGGTTACAACTAATAGTTTCACCTTTTCATCTTTAACTTTGACGATAAAAATCTTTCATGTAAAGGAAAAAAATAGCAGGGGTAATCAGAGCAGCAAAAATTTTGCTAAAGAAGAAAAGGATTTTGATAACATTTTTAAATTCGAATAATCCTCTGAATAAAAATTCATATTTCGTTTCAAATGAAAAGGGTGAAAATCTACTTGGCTATTAACGACACAATTATGACTGGAATGATTAGAAACAGTTTATTAAACATTTGAATATTAAAATTTTACATTTTCCCTATTTCGGTGTGTCAGTGAAGATGTCAGTGCGTACTGAACAACGTTCTGGAATGTGACATTGTAATCAGCGAGTTCAAACTCCAATAGTACTATTTAGTTCACTTTTGGACTAATAGTATTGGAAAATGTATGAAACCTATTATCATCCTGCAATGGTTTAAATTGTATCACTACTGTTCTTCTTCATGCATGGTTTTGGCATTAGATAACCCACAAAGTTTGTAATGCTATTAAACAAAAAAGCTGAAACCGAGTATCAGCAACGGTGACAAATAAAAAGGAACGAAATTTTGGCGTATAGGAATCTAAGATTAGGACTAAGGAAAAGCAACAGTAACACAGGAAAATAAATCACTATTACTCTTATTATGACTGGAAAAGGAAATTAAACAATATGCATAGAATTAGAATTTTAAGGAACTAATGTTTTAGTCTATTGTAACCAACATTTTAACATCTTTGTTAAGTCTATTATTATCATTTTCGCGTAAAATTCACTGGAACACCCATTTAAATTTACAGGAAAAAATGTTTCTATTTTTTTTCATGTGAGTGGGATTTGAACTGTGAGTGGGATTTGAACTTCGTAGACCCACGAACGCACCACAATTTTTGATTTTTCAGAAAAGAGAAACAACAACAAAAAATAATTATTTTAAATCATATGATGGGGGTTCATTTTCACATTTTAATTCAATATAGAATGATCACCCATTTCAGGAACAGTGAGAGGTTAAAAAGACAAATAAGCAGATGTGCCAAATTGTGATAAATTTTTATTCGCTTCCAAGTGAAGGGATCCTTTCTTTCTTGTCTTTTTTTTTCAATGCTTGTTCGGGTACACTTTTCGGATCTTCTGAAATGTAAATATGATTTCGTTTTTGACTTCTTTGCTTTCTATATACTTATCTCCCTTTATACGGGAATATTTTAGGTTGAATCATAAATAATTTCTGTTTTTTTTAAAGCAGGTTGTAACAACGCATTTCGAACTTCCAATGTTTTAAATGCAACTGGAAGTTACCAGCCAAAAAATATCTTCATCGGTCATTCTAATTTCGATTGTGAAAGGGTGTGCATCATTACTTAATCCATAACACATACCTAAAATGGAAGAATTTAAAATGCATATTAGACGTGTAGCGATCTGAGAATTTAGAAATAATGAAAACTCAACAGAAGCAACGAAGAAAACTCGTAGTGTTAATGGCCAAAGTTTTATTACAGACCGCCAAATCCGAAACTGGTTTTCAAAGTTTTCCTTTAGCAATACATAATTGAAAGATTAAACCTGACTAGAACATTCATCAGTCTTTGATTAAGATGATTGAAAAGAATAAGTGAAATGATATCCACGCAAAAATACTCCAAAATTTTCACTTGATCTTATTGTACAATCTGCCACAATTTCAAAAAGATAAGAAAAGTGAGCAAACAAGAGCTTGGGTTCCTCATATTCTTAGTGAGAAAAATAAGGAAGATCGCATATCTTTTTGAAAAGTCTTCTTTCATAGCAGAAAACTCCCGATTTCTTCAAAATTTCAGTACAGGTAACAAAAAAATGGATGTTTTTGACGATGTGTGCATAAATTTTTTGTTTTTGTTTTTGTTTTGTTTTCTTAAAGATATTTTTAAAGCAAATTATGCAAACTTCTTTTTGGATAATGGCAAAGTAGAAAATCTATGCAAACGACGGCATGTTATACCAAATTTAAAATTTATATCTGTATATAGCGATTTAAGTTAATTCTATAATTGGCTCGATTGTTTAATGTTGAGCACTTTAGTAATTATAGCATTGCAGTATTCGCGGAGGGTTTTTTGGTTTTCTTTTGGCCACTGACTAAGTACCCCTTGATTTTTTTCAAGGAGTAGGACGAGGTTGGTCTTTTCTTTCTTTTTTACCCCAAAAAACTTTTTTCTTTTTCCTCTGGACCGGGATTCGAGATATTTTTTTCTCTTGTTCCTGGCCAGGGGATTTTTGTTTTTTTCTGGTACCGTGAATACTGGTAGATAATTGATTAGTAAATATATATATATATATATATATATATATATATATATGCACATACACACACACACACACACACACATGTATATATATATATATATATATATATGGGCAAATAAATATACTGAGAGGGAAAATGGACGCACATCTATATTTAGCCAGGCCGTCTAAGAGATAAGAAGAAAGTTATTAAGGGCACCAGCTCTAGAATGCTGGTTATCAATCTAAGAACGTGGGTTCCATTCTCATTTGATACTCTAACATTCTAGCAATGTGACAGAAAATCTAATATTGAGAAAAATATAAAGATGTGAGCATAGATAACGTAGGATAAAACATAGTGACATGCAGCCACGTATATATATATATATTTATAAGTGTATTTTTTTTCTTGTGTGTGTGTGTGTGTGTGTTGGTTAATCGGTTAGTTTGGTTTTATACCATATCAACCCTTGTAGGCTATTTAGCGTCAAATCCTCAATACAAATCATTTATTTAATACATATGTATAAACACATTTTGTAGATAACATTTTAAACGACCTTGAGCTCATTTTTTGCAAACAGTAAAATAATTTCAAGTATTTTTATCGAACACGAATAATTCTCTTCAATGTGAACCATTAGCTTGCTGAGAGTGAATTGGTTAAAAGTATTGGTATTTAACTCTAAGTATTCTAATCAACATTATTATTTATTTGCTAAGTGTTACTAAGAATTCAATTCAACAGTCATTTGTTTACTCACAGTTAAATGGTCGAACAGTTATATTTCTAACAAATCAGTAATTTGCACCTAGTTTAGATTTTAAACAGTTCTATTTGACCCATCGATCGGACACTATCAGGTACCACCTCTGTGAACCAGAGTGAACCTAGGAGTAATGAAGGGGTACTCCACATTCCCGAAATCTCCAATACTAGAGCCTCGCCATCAGATTGTTTAGTGTCGTAACAAGGACTCTTGTTGGGGGTGGGGTTTTACTCCTCTGCAGAGATTCAGTCAGTGTATTCTTCAGCCCCAGCGGATGTGTGAGTGGATGAATTGACCGAACCCCTTTTTAACAGACCTTTATAGCTGCAGGTTTATCAAAACATGCTGCTGGTTTTCAATAGTTACAAAGTGTAGACCACACAGCTAGGATTTTATTTGGGGGAACAAGGGCCTACTTAAGGAAAAAGATTGGTTGTTATCACGGGTAGAATGAGACAGAAGATGAGTTCTAGCACGGAGAATAGCTGGTTTGAATTTAGAGTTTTATTGTGTTTAGACTGGATGCCATTAAAGGTACAAAATTCAAGTCGGATCTACTGTTTACCTAAAATATAGATTTATGCCTTTCCCAAGAGCCTTAGCATCATCTAGGGTTTGAACTCAGATCACCAATTCCATCTCTTCCTGTGATACCGTTACGCAAGGAATACCTAAGTATGTATGCATATATTTACTAACCCCTCTGTATGAACAAGATGTGAAACCAGGTCAATTTTTAGTGAAGTTTAACAGGTTGGAATTCAGATTTTTTTTTCTAGACTGGTTGCCATATCAAAACTAATGTGTCCAGTCTACCCTCCTATTTACTCATTATTGGAACGGGAATAGCTGTTTGTATACCTTCTCTGAGGGTATTAGCATCATGTAAAATGCAAACAGTGTCGTCGAGGACACGAACTCGAGTCACCGTATTCATTTCCTACGGTGATAATCACAATACCGTGAGGTCAAAATGATAATTTTGGATGAGTTGATATGAATAAAAGTACACACAAACACACGCATATATATATATATATATATATATATATATAAAACCAGCATCGTTCAAAAAGTTTTAAGTCTCACCCAGAAACATCATTGCTGAACATTTTTCTGCTGTCAAAACACTACAACTACTTATAAAACTATACGAAAAACATCTGAATTAGTTTTTCTAGCTTCATAAGAAGTCGTAGTGGGTTGCCAGAATAAATGTTCATCTATGCTCTTCTTTCAGGGTGAGACTTAGAATTTTTTGAATGATCCAAGTCTATATATGTATGTGTATTTGTGCGTGTGTCTGTCACTTTGTGCATCTGTGTGTGTGCGTCTGAGTGAGTACATCTACTTGCGCATTACTGTGCATGTATACTCAACATATATACTTTTTTTCATTGATACTCAAATATTTCTGTGAGCGTATCTGTCTGAGGTTTTCTTGTTTCTGTCTATTTTTACATCTATTATTAAAACACCGGCAAATGATACACGAACAAAAATAAACTTTGAATACGAAGGTTATTTTACGACTGTGTTAAAAACCGTTGATAGAATTTACAAAGGTAATGAACAAGAGGAACTGCTAAATGGACAAAATGTCTCATCTCACTTTCGCCAAATGTCGGAAACACATAAAGAAGAAAATAGAAAGATAAACGTTTACTGCATAACAATAGCCGCTTAGACAAAATGCCTTTAATTCGTTTTTTTAAAAATCAGATTTTTTTCAGCAGCAGGAATCATTTTAGATGGGGTTTTTTTGTCATCTTGTTATACTGAAAATCATCATCATCATCATCATCATCATCAGTTATGTTAATAGCATGGAATTACCAATTTCTCTTTATCTTGCCATCTGTTCCTAACGTCCATCGCTCCTGACAAACACTCTAGACTGCATCCAGTATCAACACTGGACTGATGCAAGTCTTTTCTGGTCGGACATCACAAGCCCGTCCATGTGTTGGAATCCAGCAAAAAAAAAAAAAAAATCGTTTATAAGTTCGTCCTTATTTCACCATCAGTATCTTGCAGGTCTTATTTGAATGGTTTGGTTGGTTTGGTTTCTTTGTTTAATGGCATATCAACCTTTGTCGGTTATTCAATGCCGAAGCCATTCTCCTAGAAGAACAGTAGTGGTACTATTTAACCCACATCTGGGAGGATAAGGGGGTTCATACCTTTACCAAGGGTATTTGGCCGAAAGTGAACGTAATAGCACGACTGGAATACGAACTCACTTACTACGATTCCGCAGTCCATCGCTTTAACCGTTACGCCACTAGGACACCCCCTTATTTGAATGGTTTGCGAGATGAGAAGTAAGAAGTAAGCTGATATTTTGTCGGGTGCAGCGTCCTGATTTTTTTTCAGAAAAGCATGTAGCATTTGGGTGTAGTACCAAACTACTTTTTTTTCCATGCGTTTTGTTCGATTCCAGGTTGGTGTATACATACAGTGTTACCGACAGGGACACAGTTTAGAAAGAAATCAAGTTTTATTTTGTCAGAGAGATTAAAATTCTATGTGATCGATAATCTGATAATTGCAATTCACACCTTTGCTATATGTTGGCATCACTTTCAAGAGATGAGTTATTGCTACCAAAGTAAGTAAACTAATCTACTAATCTCAGTATATTGCCACTTATCACCTTCAATAATCAATGGAAATATTCCTGAGGTTCGTGGCAAATATTGGTGGTAAGAGTTAGCATAGTAATCTCAGAATCAAGAGATTTTTTACAATTTCTTTATAAAAGTATTTAAGTAAGGAAAAATAAGACTCGGCCTGATGACAGCCCAAACGATTGGGACTGCGGAATACATCGACTGTATTTCTGCAGAGGGATAACCCCCACCCCAGCAAGAGCCCTGAATATGACGCTAAACAATCTGATGGTGAGATCCGGAGTAGTAGCGCCTAGTTGTAGGGTCCTATTTAAGGGTCAAATAAAACTGTTTGACATTTTAACTGAGAGCAATCAAATGACTTTGCTAAGTTGAATTTTTTGAAATAGAACTGTTTTATCATTTAACTATATGTAAACAAATGACTGATGTGTAATTGAATTGTTAATGATACATAGCAACACGTGGAACCATTTAACTCAGTTGACTTTTGTTTACAAATCATATATATCTAATATATATGTATAAACCGGATTTAGCATTAAATAACCTCCAATGGTTGATATGCCATAAACCAAACCAAACCAAACCAAATTGGTCTGATGATATCATAGAAAGGACTGACAGTCACCAAGCGTCATCAGCTCTGTATCTACGCTATACTAACTTTTTAGTTTTGTGTTGAAGATTATTAACTACGAGGGAAAAACATTTCTGTTCGGTATGAAAAGTTAAGATGAAATCAGCTAAATAAATTAAGTTAAATTATACTCCAAACAGCGATATAGGGTCACCCATAAAATACGATTACAGTATTTTTGTTTAACGGCATGTTAATATTCGTAGGTTATTTAATGCCAAAGCCATCCTTGTAGAATAACATTACTGGTACTGTTTAACCCATAAATGGGAGTTAAGGGAGTTCATAGATTTTCTAAGAGTATTAGCACGAAAGTGCACATGATAGCGTTCAAACTCGCTTACTACAATGTCTAAGTCCATTATGTTAGCCGTAAAGCCATGGTGACTCCTCCGCATAAAATACAAGAAGAGATCTTATATCGATTTGCATATACGCAAGATAAAATAAAGAAGATTGAGATAGATGTGTAATCATTGGGATTGATTAAGCTAAAGACTGGAGGATACTTAGCAAGGAGGAGTTTCCGTGGTGGAGTAGCAGGACTTTGACATCAAAGTAAGTGAGTTCAAACTCCAGTCGCGTTCCTATATTCAATTTCTTTGAGAACAGTGTGAACCCTCTTCACCCTCACAACAGAACTACGATTTGTTTCGGTTTGGTTTCTTTGTTTAATGGCATATCAACCTTTGTAGGTTATCAAATGACAAAGAAGAACAGCAGTAGTACTATTTAAACCATAGCTGGAAGGATAAGGGGATTCATACCTTTCCCAAGGGTATTTGTCCGAAAGTGAACGTAATAGCGCAACTGGAGTACGAACTCGCTTACTACGATTTCGCAGTCCATCGCTTTAACCATTACACCACGAGGAAAACCCGGAACAGAACTACGAGTTAAATAGTATAACAGTTGTTCTTCTACAAAGATGACTTTAGCATTTAATGAGCCAGGAAGGTTGCTATATCCTTAAAGAAAAAAAAAGAAAAAGATATTTATCCAACCTCCCACCAGATCAGATTTAAGACAAGGTTATTTTATTGAGGTGGGCCAAGTACGAAACGAAACTTATGAGCAAACATCTCAGAAAATGCTTGATCCTGTTTGCGAAGAAAAGGAGGTTAAGCTAGGTATGACACCATATGAATTGGATTAGAAAGACTGCGCTATTTTAGTCTTTCTTAACCCCTAGATTTCGGGTAGTTAGGCACCATTTATCGCTCGAGGAAAATTCACAACAAAATAAATCAACCAGAACAATGTTATATACAACAAGCTGCAATGGAAATATCATCATCATCATATCGTGCCCCAGGCACGGATATCCCTGACCCTCTCTTGCCAATTCTCCCTATCGTTCATCGCCTCTGGCAGGTCTTCAGGGCCGCATCCCGTATCCTCACATAGCTGCTGGATGAATGTTCGAGCTGGTCGTCCTGCTTTTGCCCGGCCATATGTGGGGGTCCATAGGAGTACATCACTTATGAGCTCGTCCCTGCTTCTCCAGCTGTGACCTGCATGTCTGGTTCGTCTAACTTGGATAGTTTTCGTGATGGGAGGCAGGTGACCGTATAGTTGGTGCTTTGTGGGGTGTTGCCGCCAGGACTTGTTCAAATATGATCAGACTAAAATAAAGGATACAAAAGAACTCAAATAGACAGAAATACAATGAGATAGATAGATAGATAGATAGATAGATAGATAGATAGATAGATATGAGTGGACAGAGATTGATTTGTACAGACTGAAAACAAAGAATACCTTGGAAAACTCCAGGACACACATCAACCTCAGTGATTCGTTTGGTTTGGTTAGATTCAAAGATTTTTTTCCTTTCAAGTTGCTAAAAATTGGAAAAACTGATGTTGTGCAATACTATATGGAGCAGAAGCCTCGACTAAAAGATGAATTTGTAGATAAAATTCATCTTGTTGGATAATTAAGTTGATTCGTAGTTTTTTAACATACCAACTCGGATTTTTATGTTCCAAATGGTACGTTGCGATTATTTTTGCGTTAATAAAATACTTCTGCATTTCATGATTTCTCGACACATATCATTTTAAGGTCGTCATTCTTTTCAGTCCAAAAAAAATCTTTTTTGTTTGATCCTTGCTTCTAACAAGCTGAAAATATTGAAGAAGAAAAAAAAAGAAGAAACACACGAAGAATTTAAAAGTGCAATCCTTCTTTTATAAAGGAATGTAAAATATCACTGAAAGAGGTTGTAAGTCCACTATGTTTCCCTGTCTCCCTCTCTCTGTCTATATGTCTCTCTTCTCACTTCTTCTCACTCTCTGTCTCTTTGTCTCTCTATCAATCCACCTCTTCACAAAGACTCAATCACACCCACACTCATATATGTTTGTGTGAGTGTGTGTATGAGTGTATCATAAATTCGTGCAGATAGCATGGGTTCCAGGACTCCTTCTCATCATCCATCCTTACAGGTTATCTCTCTTATGAGCTCCTTTAGACGGCATCCAGTGTCCATGCAGAGCAGATGTGTGTAAATAATTTCTGGTTGGCTAACACAAGTGTGTGTATGTGAAAGAGTCCACTGAAAAACGTTGCTTATAAGTTTTCCTCTGGTTCTCCAGCGGTGGCCAGCATGTCTTGCTCGCATTACTTTGATGGTTTTTCAGATGAGAGCCAGGTGGCCGCACAGCATTTGTTTTGTGAGCTACTGCTTCCAGGTTTTGCTTAAAGCAGCATGCAGCGTTCTTTGTAGTTCCCATGTAGCTTTTTCCAAAAGCATACCCTTAAAGTCTAGGAGGAACAACAATATAGTAGTATTGATACATCTAAAGTTTGAAATAATTCCTCTTTTATTTCATCGGAGAAATCTGATTTCCAAATTATCGACAACCTGTCGTCAATATATATATATATATATATATATATATATATATATATATATATATAAGCATATTGAGAATATCTTTTTATTGACATGAATAAAATCGTATTAATCAATAAATTGGTAGATACACATTAACACATTAAAATATATCGTAAAAGAAAGAAAGAATGAAAGAAAAAACAAACAAACAAACAAACAAACAAAAATCAAACAAAGGTATGTATAACAGACCTAAGATAGATAGATAGATAGATAGATAGATAGATAGATAGAAATGAGCAGCCGGAAAGAAAGAAAGAAAGAAAGAAAGAAGAAAAAAAGAAAGAAAGAAAGAAAAATAAATAAATAAATAGATAAAAAGAGAAAGATACAGATAGATAGATAGATAGATAGATAGATAGAAATTAAAATTTGAGTGTGAATGTGAAGAGGCGAAATGTTTTGCGGCTGCAATAACAGCTGACAGCGGGAAAATAAATGAGCAGGAAAAAGGAAAATGTCGTTGGAGATTTTGTCGATGAAGAAGACGGTGATGGTGACAGGTCGACTAGGGACATTGGGGGGGATAGCTGAGTGATAAATCAGCCTTTGATAGCCGCCATTCTGGACACTAGCATTGTTCCCTGCCTTTTTAGTCCTCTCTAATTTCCGGCTGCATTATAGTCTAACATAATATTCCCTCTGTTCCAACTTCTCATTATCTTCGATATTTCTCCCTCTCTTTTCTTACTGCCTTGGAAAAACTCTCTATCGTCTGTTTGTAACACTTTTTTTTATCACTTTATCCATCCTTCTTTGGTGTTTTTATCTCTTTATGTTTTAGTTCTTATTTTTTGGATTAATTTCTTTTCTCAAGATTTCTGATTTTTTAAAATGCTTTCTTTACCTAAAATGTTTCTTTTGTGATACACTCTTGGCTTTTTTATTTTTTCTTTTTTATTGATTTTCAATTTTTAAAACCCTAGAAAATTTCGAATTTTTTCGATTTCACAGTTTCTTTTATATTTATTTAAATGTTGCCATATTTCCCACTTCTTCCCTCTAACATTTCTTTCTTTTTTCTTGTTTTTTTCGCTTTTTTTCATTTTTTTTTCTTTTTGACTCATTTTTTCTTTCTTTGCCTCTTTTTTTTCCTTTTTTCTAGGTTACAGTCTTTCTTTCTATCTTTCTTTCTTTCTTCGCTTTTTTCTTTTTTTTTTTTCTTTTTGATTCATTTTTTCTTTCTTTGCCGCTTTCTTTTTCCTTGCATCTTGCTCCAATTCTTTCTTTCTTTCTTTCTTTCTTTCTTTCTTTCATTTTTTGTAATTTTTAACTCTGTTTTATCTTTCTTTGCGTCTTTTTCTTTATTTCTATCTCCTTTTCTTTCCTCTAGCTTTTTCTCATACTTTCTTTCTTTCTGTTTCTCCTTTTATCACTTTTCTTTTGCTTTTTTCATTTCAACTCAATTTTTCTTTTTCTTTGTCTCTTTTACTCTTTTTTTATTTCTATCACCTCTTTCTTTCTTTCTTTCTTTCTTTCTTTCTTTCTTTCTGTTTCCCCGTGTCTTTATCCTTTAATCTTTTTTCGTA
Source organism: Sepioteuthis lessoniana (assembly GCA_963585895.1). Classification (NCBI taxonomy): domain Eukaryota; kingdom Metazoa; phylum Mollusca; class Cephalopoda; order Myopsida; family Loliginidae; genus Sepioteuthis; species Sepioteuthis lessoniana. Next base: position 66,541,981 of record OY757916.1, on the reverse strand, counting down.
TTTGCTACTTTTCCTTTAAATTCGTTTTACTCTCTATTTGCCTCTTTTTTTTCTTTGTTTCTTCTTTCTTGTTTTTTCTTTTCCTTCCTTTCATTTTCTTTCTCTCTTTCTTTCTTTCTTTTTGCATTTTTTCAGATTATTTAATTTTTCTTTCGTTGATTCCTTTTCTTTACTTCTATCCCACTATTTTCCCTCACGCTTTCTTTCTTTCTTTCTTTCTTTCTTTCTTTCTTTTATTGTTTTGCTCTTTTATACAGTTTTTCTCTAACACTTTCTGCTTTCATTTCTTTCTTTCTTTCCACTCTTTCCTTACTTTTTGTTTTTCTCTTTCTTGTTTCTTCTTGTTTCATATTTATTTCGGAGTAGTCCCCGTGCCGTAATTGCTGAATTACGGCCTAGAAGGAAACGAGTTCGAATTCCAGTAATGTTATTTCCTTCACTTTCAAACTAATACTGTTGGATAAGACACAATATCCTTATCCCTACAGCTATGGATTAATAAGCAACACAACTATAATTCTAAATGGATGAATTGGCATTAAACTACCCACGAAGTTTGGTATGTGATTAAGCAAACGACCTATTTATATATTCCATTGCTCTTTCTATCTTTTTTTCTTTGCATGATAAATTCCAAAAGACCTTATACACGAAGATTTTCTTTATTCTTCCTTTTTTCTTTTCGACATACGTATGAAAAAGACCAAAAAATACTCCCAAAGAAAAAATCATGAGAGAAAAATAAAATTCTTGTTTAGAGAATTTCAGAATAAGGATAATTTTGTAAAAATGGTGAAAATGAACTCCTGTTAAAAAATGTATGACATTATACGTAGAAAAATATGTAAGAAAAGTTATACAAATAAAAAATGTTGGATTTATATCAATATTTTCATTTAATCCTTTATTTATTTCTCAGTCAGCTGAGGCTGTAGAATACACCGACTGCTTCACTGCAGCGAGGTAAGACCCCCCCCCGCAATAAATGTCCCGGATATGATACTAAACAATCTGATGGTGAGGCTCCCGTGATGCAAGAGCTTTGGGGAATGCGGAACACCACTACATTGCCATTGCTCCTAGGTCCACTCTGGCCCGGAATGATAGCACCTGATTGGGCCCTATATATGGGTTAAATAGAACTAGCTGCATATTTGTGCTAAACTGAATTGTTTGAATTAGAACTGTTCGACTAAACCGAATAGCTTGAAATGGAAATGTTTTTGACAATCAAACTGTACTTACATTTAGACAGCGTACTTATGCTAAACTGAATTGTTTGAAACGGAACTGTTTTTGACATTGAAACTGTACTTACACTAAAATGAATTGTTTGATGTAGAATCGTTTCGACATTTAACTGTGTGTAAACGAAATATGTACTTATGCTAAACTGAATTAGCTGAATTAGAGCTGTTTGAATAAACTGAATAGCTTGAAATTGAAACGTTTTTGACAATTAAACTGTGTTATCATGCTAATCTGAATTGTTTGAAATAGAACTGATTATTTGTATAAAAAATGGATTTGGTATTAAATAATCTACAAAGACTGATATGTCAATAAATCCAACCAACCAAACTTTTTTTAATTCTTTTTGTATTTCGATCTTTCCCCTTTTGAAATTAAAAAAGAAAAGAAAATGAATGTCGAAAAGAGAGTGAACTCAACTGAAATCGGATGAAGAATCAAAAGTAAAAATGTTTAAGAAAGAAAATTGTAATGTATTATTATTAACGAAACCAATATTAAATAAATGACTCGATTATCTAATTTAATATCAAAAAAGAGAAAATGCACTAGAAAAAAAGATAATAACAAGAGGTATGGAATAAAAGAAACATATAAATCAAAGTCTATAAAGAAAGACGAAAAATTTTGAAGGTCTAGACAGTCAACGACACTTGATAACTATCAGTTTGATATTCGCATGAGCGAAAAACTGGCAGTCACCAAACGTTGTTGATTGAAGTCTACGCTCTTTAAACTTGTATCAACACATGCTCTATAACCAATACTGAGCAAACTTTCTTTGTGCATATTACTAATTTATAATTAATAATATTTATAAATAATAATATTCTTAATTTGTAATTAAACCGAGCCTTTAGCCTAATGAACAGAGTGTTCGCCAATGGTCCGGGAGATCGGGGTTCAATCTCAGGTCGAGTCATACCAAAGACATAAAAAATTGTACTTGATGCCACCTTGCTTAACACCCAGCATTGTAAGGTAAGGATCAAGGGTAAAGTGGAATATTCCAGTGAAAGGGGTAGCTCCTTCCCCTACACCTCGGTGTAGTAGCTATTGAAAAAGAAGCATTGTGTCACCCTCGACTATGGTCCCCAACTGTACTTTTAAAAAAATCATTTTATAATAGTCTAGGCAGATTATGAACAGATATTGGGCTAATGTATCCCCTTGCAGAACACCAGCAATGTCGATAGATCTAATGAAAGAAAATGGTTTAACACTAAAAAATGCAAGAAGCAGGCGATACCTCGTTTAAACTATTATGGACGCAGACAACACAGATGACATAGTGCAACTGGCATATACACATACCGAAGCCGAATCTCTGTTGCATAGTCTGATACAAGCAGCAGGTGGCATTGGCTTCCATGTCAATGCAGACAAAACCGAGGACATGTGTTTTAATCAAAAAGAAGACATCTCCACACTAAATGACGGCTCTCTGAAATGAGTGGTCAAGTTCACCTACCGCGGAAGCAGCGTCTCATCAATAGAAAATGATATCAATATGCGACTAACGAAGGTTTGGACTGCTATCGATTGGTTATCGATCATATGGAAGTCTAACCTATCAGATAAAATAAAACAAAATTTTTTCGACCAGGTTGTGTCAATTCTATTATATGGATGCATAACATAGACGCTGACAGAGTGTATAGAGAAAAAGCTAGACAGAAATTGCGCAAGAATGCTACAAGCTATATTGAACAAATCCTGGAAGCAACATCCCATAAATCTTCAGCTGTACGGCCATCTACCTCCCATTTCTAAAACAATCCAATGACAATTGTATTCATCATTGACATTCTCCTATAGACGCCTTCAGACGAACGTATAAGAGTTGGTTGACCAACTAGAACCAATCGACAACAGCTCTCTATGAAAACAGGATGTAGTCTAGAGGACCTGCCGGAGGTGATGGATGATAGAGATGAATTTCAAGAGAGTCAGAGAAATCCATGCTAGCAGCACGACATGATGATGATGATATATATGCATATATATCTATATAGGTGAAAATATACGTAATATATATATATATATATATATATATATATATATATATATATATATACTGATAAAATTTTCACACATATACATGTACTACGCATATATCCCAACAAAAAACGAGATATCAGAGTGAGAGTTTTTCGAAAGCGATACACTTGAAATACTTTAGCTTAAGAAAATAAGCTAAACTTCCAACGGAATGATTATTACGTAGGTTATATAGCCCAACTGGAAGACAAATCACCAAAATTCTCGACCTAACGGATATATCTTTAAATTACCAATCTGCATCATTCACTCCTTCCTTATAAAAGCAAAAATATTATCCTTGACTGTCGTTGTAACGGGATCCCAAAGAGTCCTCGGATCATCTACTCGAATAAAAAGATTCAAATGAAACAAATCCTCATAAAATGTTTGCGAAAATCTGATGACAAGAGAATGAATGAGAAACAGATAATAGCTGAAACGCCTATTGTTTAGGGATACTCTAATTGAAAAGTGAATTGGTAAAGAAGCTCAAAATATTTGCAAGATGGTGAATGAAACGCCTGCTGTCTATGAGTCCTAAAGGAACTTTGGGTAAAACCATAAAAATAACTATAAAATAAAAATGAAATCCACAAATCCTTTCTTTTGAGTAAAAGATTATACAATTATGCTGAAGAAATGTTTTCTATTCAAATCATGTTCTACTTTCATTTTCTCTCTGGTGCAATACACATCTACTTTCATTTTTACTTTCAAAACTTGGTTTATTGCTGAATAGAATTCTTTACCTCTGAAACAAAACATGCATAAATAGCCTTACATCATCATCATCATCATCATCTCTCTCTCTCTCTCTCTCTCTCTCTCTCTCTCTCACGCAGAGCACATGCATATGTGCATAGACACGCGAACGCATACAAGGGATGATTCATGAACACATGCACACATTTTTTCTAACTCTGTCTCATTGTCATATATATTGAGCAAAGATAATGCTTCTTGACTGGTCCCTACGCTGAAAGAATGATTAAAAATCTAGTCTTCCTTGAGTACACATGTGCCAAAATATTGTAGCCTTTTGCCAGACTAAGCAATACTTATGAAATATTGGATATACCGAGCCGGTTCGCTATTTTATTGCGTGCTTCGATGAAGATCAAATGTAAAAAATCAGATCAGTGAAACGGAAAAGAAAATATCTGGATGTTCCAAACTCCTCTTTTGAAAGGTGAGATTTCCTTAATTCATTTTCACTTTCTCTAATGGAACTTGTTGATATATTCCTATAAAAAGAAAAGCCGTATTGAAGTGACGGGCAACTTACTAAATCGATAACATTCACGACACACGCACATATACATTCATCACACACATACACACACACACGATAACATTCACGACACACGCACATATACATTCATCACATACACACACACACGCACACACTCATATATATACGCACAAACATACAATGAGAATGACAGATGTGAACCAAATTTTTAAATGAATTAAAATCTCGTTATAAGTAACTACAAACAGAAATGAAGATATATCTACATACACGAATGGAATCCAGACACATACACACATACACTTGCACATAAGCCCACACAGACACGGACACAAACAAGTACACTAACACACACACATATATATATATATATATATATATGGAGAGAGAGAGAGAGAGAGAGAGAGAGAGAGATGAGTATGTGTGTGTGTATGTATGTCTGAAAATAAACAAACATTAAAAAAACAAATGTAATCATCGATATATCGATATATATATATATATATATATATGTATAGAGAGAGAGAGCGAGAGAGAGAGATGAGTATGTGTGTGTGTATGTATGTCTGAAAATAAACAAACATAAAAAAACAAATGTAATCAGTGAATGATTTTATTCATAGTCGAATTATTTGTCAAGGTTTAACCTGTCGGTTTTTACATCAAACTATTATCAGTGCATCTGAATATGTGATATTTTATCTTTTGAAATATGTTTAATTTCATTTCAAGAAAATTATCGCAATATAATTCCTTTATATATATATATATATATATATATATATATATATATATATATATATATATATATATATATATATTCAGTTTTTTGATAACCTTTAATTTCAACATTGTTGACATCTAAAACGGCCATGTTCACAAGGCAAGTTTTTTCTTCTTGTTATCAATAGCAATACAATATCTTCTGGCCAGGGTTGAATGATTTGTTTTCATCTTATAGTCCCAGAAACGTTGTAGGTCTCATTGTTTCATTTTTCATCCTTTCTGCGTTAATTGGAACAAAACAAGCAAGCCTCAACAAGAGGAGAGTTTGATACTTTTTTATGCTGAATTCAAAACAAGAGCAACAATTATCGACATAAAAAACGGTAATGGGAGACCGGAGTTCAAATCCTAAACAAAGCTATTTACGTTTCACTTCATGCTAATTCTTTGAGAAAGACCTGGATCCATCTTTTCTGCTCCCAGCTATGGATAAATATTAGAACAGACTGAGTGTTTCAGCTTCGGTTTGACAATAAATCTTGGAAAAGGAAAACTCGCTTTACTCCGCTTAATAATTGAAATGCCACTGGTGGAGGTAGGTGGGGTAAATACATATGATTATTGCATTGCTGATGGCTAGATACCGTATTAATAGAGCGGGATAAGTATCCGACTGAAAAATTGTTACTATAGGATTTATACTCGAATCTCAGTCAATAAATTTTGTGAATTTTTCCGTAAGAGTTGGCAATACGAAGCAATTTTTAAAGTTGCCCTTTTCGCAAGTAAATTAATAACGATGGACCCTTTCATGTCCTTGAAACCTGTTTTTTTTATTGTATACTGTGTCCAGTATTTTTTCTTTACCGGATATTCGGCGCTTTTCCACTTTATAGATTGTCTTTTCGTTTCTAGTTTGTTTTAGCAAACCTATGTTAGACCCATTCGTAAACGTTTATTTTACTAAAACATATTTCTCCACACACATTACACATTCTTTTGTAAATTTCACATGGTTTGCACTTTTCAGCCCCTAAAGATTTCAAACCTTGAGTACACTGTTTGATTGGCAGCAATTTTGTATTGCCTCAAACAAATATTTCTGCGCGAGTTAAGTACATTTTTTCTATTAACCAAAACCATTAACTGGGGAGATTATGTTCATTCATTGAATGAGCCCTATACGAGGTTCAAACGATAAGTTTCCAGACTTTTTTCGTATGGGCATTTAAAATTGTCGTAGACTCTTGAAAATTCAGTAAGTTATTGCTATACCTCTTATGAGGTGACTGACCAATTTTTATGATTTCAGGTTCAAATAAACAGCTACAGCAGGAATTGGAATACACCCTAATAAAGCCTGATTGTCACAGCTGGTGAATTTCAAAATTATTATGAGACAATTGAGGAGATGAAAGAGTCTGGGACGAAGTTCATTGACACGCTCACACAAGAGGAGTTCCATGGGGCCTTCCACAAGTTGTTGGAACGGTACAACACGTGCATTGCAGCCGAAGGAGATTACTTCGAAGGGGACAAGATTTCACGTATGAACTATCTATAAAAGTGCCCGTACAAAAAAAGTCTGGAAACTTACCGTATGCACCTCGTACATTGCCATTTGTCTTGCATATTATTTACAGTATTTGTATGATATATGCAGTTGTTCTCACCTTTGTTTTTATAATTGCAATCTTTTGGTTATTATCTTCTTGAGACGTCTTCAATTGACTATTTGGGGTCGGGGGCGGAGAAACAATTACCTTTTTAAATTTAAACATAAAAATTCAAAGTAAAGTTCTTAATAATTCACAGTTTGCAAAACATTTTATTTATTAAATGACCTCTCAAGCCCTGTTGGCTGAGGCTGTAGAATACACTGACTACATCTCTGCAGACGCCCCACCAATCAGTGTCCTGTATGTGACACAAAATGATCTAATGGTGAGCATCCAGTCTTGGAGCTTTGGGAAATATTTACCAATCATGAAACAAATAGCCAAATTTTACATCTATTACTAGGGCTTCATCTCCAAATACAAATCAATGTCATATGCAAGACGCTGGATATATATATCGAGGAGACTTACAATCCACCTTTCTGATACAAGTTCAAAAGCTCAGCGTTTAAAAAACATTCATACCCAACAACAGAATTTCGGAAAATTCTCACCAACAGCACAACAATATTGGAACATCAAAATAAGAAAGAAAAACTACAGATTCTCGAGGCACTACATTTTAGAAACATGCAACCGACACTTAGCAGAATTAATTTTCAAACCAGTGCAAATGTACTTAAATATCTTTAGCTACTGACTCTATTTATAGAAACCCATTTAAAAGCAAACACTATACTCTCCAACGGTAAAGACGCTCTTACATAGTAGTAATATGCAAAAACAAAAGTTACATCACTTTTGTAATAGATCCTCCCCTGACGATGGCCCAAAGTCGGGCCGAAAGTATTAGGGATATATACAATATATATATATAAAGTTGGCGACCATAGTCGAGGGTGACCCGAAGGCTCCCTTTTCAATAGCTTACTACACCAAGGTGTAGGAGAGGGCGTGACTCCTTTCCCTGGATTGCTCCACTTTACCCTTGATCCGTACCTTATAATGCTGAGTGTTAAGCAAAGAGGCATCAAGTACCATTTTTTGAGTCTTTGGTATGACTCGACCTGGGATTGAACCGAGGTCTCCCGGGCCATTGGCGAACACTCTAACCGCTAGGCCAATGTCCGGTTATATTATATATATATATATATATATGTGTGTGTGTGTGTGTGTGTGAAGAGAGGGAGGGGGAGAGAGAAAAGATAAAGAGACTATCGCATAGATAGATAGATAGATAGATAGATAGATAGATCTCTGTTAATTCTAAAATACATAATTTAAACGAATATGCAAACAGCTGAGCAACATAATGAAATGTTCAGTTCTACACGTCTAGACAGTAGTAAAGCAGTCTAGACTTTATCTAAACAAATCAGATTCAATTTGAAAAGCATTGTAATACTTTTTGACAGGCAGTTTTTGGCGAAAAGTTAGATAACACAAACGTAGCATCTCTATACTCACCAAACCTAAAGAAGTCTCCGTAGCATAATGGTTGACGTACTGGACTGCAACATTTAATTCAGTGGGTTGTAACTTCAGTTGCATTATTAATTTCACTAATATCCTTGGGAAGGGCATAAATCCCCTTATTATCGATAGCTATGTGTTGAATATTACCACTACTGTTCTTCTACGAGGATGGTTCAGGCATTTAAAAACACTCGAAAGCTGATACGCCATTAAACAAAGAACCCAAACTTGTTCAGTGTGGTCATTTCTTGTTTCATGAACTTCAAATTCATCGTAAATATAAAATATCAAGACTTGGAGAACATTAAAAGATATGTCGGTGAAGTTTTACAGGCTATCAAATTATAATTCGCTGAAATTCTTCGACCACTGGAGAATTCACAGGACCATATGCATTGAATACCAAGGGAACTTTTTTGAAGAAAATGAACATTTGATTCTTTTAATTTTAATTTTTCTTAAATTTATTTTTGTCTCAAAAAAACTGTCTCACTGTTTTTGCAGACCCCCTGTATTTTATATATTTCACCATCATAAATAATTTCTCTGTAAATGGTGAGGAATTAAGGCCAGTTTTCATTGGTAAATATAATTATTTTACAAACAAATATAATTAGTTTAATAAAACAAATACTATTCTACAAACAGATATGATCAATACTATAAAACAAATACTATTCTACAAACAAATATATTTAAAACCATAAAACAAATACTGTTTTTCAAAAAAATATACTTAATACTATAAAATAAATACTATTTTACAAAGAAATATACTTAATACTATAAAACAAATACTATTTTACAAGCAAATATATTTTTTACAAAAAACATATTTAAACAGACAAATGCAAGAGAGTAAGCACATATGTAAAGATATATATACACAATATAAAGATATATTTTATGCAATATTTATTTCTTAGACGTGAGATCTTCTCTGGGTTCCTTGGGTAGTATAATAGTTAACAAGCTAGACTAGCAAACCTACACAAATCTCTTTGGGTGCCCAATTCATACAACCCTGTGTCATAACTAAGCAATTAGTAAATTACTGTAAGACCTTCCCTTGTTAATGCACACAATTCTCAAATTAATATTAATTAAGGAAAAAGAACTTTTCAAATCAAAATTCAACTAAAAAAAATACCACTTTCTTGGAGTGATTGGTTTTTCAACCAATCTTGGGTTATTTTATATCTAGTGGTTAGAGAATCTCATTTACAGTACATTCATATTTATATAATTTTTGTGTGGTGGTTGAAAAGTATAATTTTTAGACATATATATTTGAGCTATAAATTGGATACTCACAGGTACTACCCCTCACCTCGGTCAGAATGAATCTGAAAGTAATAACAAAAAAGAACTCTACACTCCCCAGATCTCCAGAACTGAAGCCTCACCATCAGATTAAGTTTACTATAATACCCAGGACATATCTCTTTCAAAGTGAAGGTGGTCTTAATCCTCTGCAGAGGATGCACTCAACATATACTAAGTCTCACCTACAGGATGGAGCTAAAAACAAACAATATATATCTGGTGACAGATTTATTGATCCACGCTGGTATATTGTCCACGTTCATACATGTGAAATTATTTCTCTTATATATTTAAATCACTTTTAATCAGTCTTCTTAGCGGCATCCTGATTGTCAATTTACTTGTCTGTTCCTTCAATGAGTGTTCATGAGAATGTAATTAAGATGACATCATATTGTCATGCGCACTGCATCGCCTTCCAGATATGCAAATATCTTTTATGACGCATCTGTTCTGCGTTTGTGCTATTCAAATACATTCAAAGCTGCTGCGAGCTGGTCATTGTTGCAATCTTCAAGAGATTATTGCCACACTTGACAAGAAAAGGGAAGCTTAATTCGCTTGTGCCAATGCAGAGATTTGAATAAAAAGATGTTTGTCAGAGATGTATAGCCCAGGTTTTTGTAAGATTACCCTTTTTTATATTATTTTATATGATGACTTTAACTTAATACTAAACTGGTGCATTGCCCCGTCGGCTGGTGGAGTGGGGCTGTAGAAAAAATTGATTGCATCTTTGAAGAGGGGTAAGCGCCACCCAACAAGTATCCTTATATGACACTAAACAATCTGATGGTGAGGTTCCAGTAATGCTGGAACTTAGGCTAATGGGAAGTACCCCTTCACTGCCATTGCTCCAAGGTCCACTCAAGCCCGAATACGAATTATTACAAAACAGAACTATTTGATCAAGAAATGGGACTCTAACTAGTAATACCATACCGGGTCAGAGTTGACCTGGGATTAATCAAAATAAAAGAGTGTTCCCTACTTCCCAGATCTTCAACTTTACAGTTTATCCTATTAAGGGGGCCTATTTTTTAGGTAGGAGTGTCTTACCCCTCAGTAGAGGACTGAGTCAGCGTATTATCAGCCCAGTCGATAGTACATAAGGCTACTGAGATTTGATAAACTTAGTATGCCACAAAACCATAAACTTATTTAAAGACAGTTTATTTATTTTCTTGTTTAATGACATATCAATCTTCGTGGGTTATTTAATGCCAACTACACCCTTCTAGAAAAACAGTAATGGTACTATTTAACCCGTAGCTTTGAGGATAAGGGGGTTCATACCTTTCCCAAAAGTATTTGTCCGAAGGGGAACTTAATAGCACGACTGGAGTTCGGACTCATTCACTACGTTTGTCATTGAAATCTTTGTATCAGAAAGTCTCCAGGTCTCTTCTGAGCATTCTAGCCATTGTGTGGATGATTTCTATTCTTCCTCTGATATTTAATTGATCCAGTTTTTCCCCAAGTCTTTTTCCCAAGTCTTTCCAAGAGCACTGACCATAATTGGTATCACAGTAACTTTTATGTTCCACCATTTTTTTAAATTTTCTCTTATGATCGAATTATCAATTAATCTTTTTGCTTTCTTTCATTTTTAACGCTGGTTCATGTGAACAACAAAATACACTTGGTGGTTTGTTCTTTCTTTTCTTTTAATTAAAACTAGGTCTAGTCATCTGAATGGGACTGGTTGATCTGTTTGTATCTCGTTGTCCCAGAAAATGTTATGTATCTCATTTTCTTGGATTCTGGTTCGTGCTTATTCTCTTTTTGTAGTATGACTGAATTTTAATCTCAAATCTAAGTCCTAGTCGATTGCCTTTATCGCCTAGTCATGCCTTGTCTTGCACTTCTTTTAGGCTAGTTTACAGTTTTCACTTACGTAATTAAACAGTCCATTTCTCTATCTACATAATCTACATTTGTAATTCTCTGGCATGTTATCAGTTTCCTTAATATAATTAGTCCATCTGACATTATTTTATGCTGCTATAAAAACGTTTACATTATCTTTTGAGGTTTCGCATTCTTAGCCATTTCCCGGTCATTTTATGTACACTATCACCAATTCGTTGCTTGAAATATCTATACATTATCTTTTTTCTTTCTATTTTGTTTTCTGGATTTTGATAGTTTTCGTTTGTCCCTAAGTTGACACTGACACTGCAATTCGTCTTTCTTTAATCTTTATGTATTGCATCAACGAAATCCTCAATGTTAGTGACTCCGATTTCCCCTTCTTTTCTTGATTCTGTCTATGTCAACTCTAGGGTGTTAAGCCTTCTTCAACATCATCAATTTCCTTGTCCTTCTGTTCTTCTCTGAGTTCTTCCTTTGTCTCGTTTAAGAATAATTCAGTGTGTCTTACATGGAGAAATGCCCAGGTGTTCATTCATTTGATGAGCAGGACTTTAAGAGAATTGTTTCTTCTTCTAAAGCATTCTTTTCTTTTTTTTTCCCCCCTTTTATATCTGTTTGATGGTGTCCGCTTCCAGTGTTATCAGGCACATGAAATTTTCGTTTTACCTAAGTGTTCTAATGCTTTCCTGAATGGGAGGTATTTTCCATCTCTTCTCTCTTTTTTTCATTATCAGCATGGCACATTTTTCATTGCTAAATTCCATTCTTATATCCAGTCTACATAATCATTTTACTTGTATGAGTAAATCTAGTTCTTTTTCCTCTTTGGTAAATAAGATAGTTTTTTTTTCCTACGATTGGGGGAATTGTAGCCTCCTGTGCATTTCAAAGTATAAATATGAGTGGCATCATAATGAATAGTAAAAGCAAAAGTGAGTCTCCCTGGAAGATGCCTCTTTATATTTTCACCTCTAATAAGGTTTGCTCACCTGTTGCTAATTCCATTCTCTAATTGTCCATGTCTTTCGTGATGAAATTTGTGTCTTTGTTGGATTTTATGTACTTTAAGATTCATTTACTCCTTACGAGTTTTTTTTCCGCTAGATTTAACAGGTGTTTTATTTTTATACTTTTTTGTTTGGTTTTCTTTTCTTTTTTTTTCTTTTTTTAACTTAAACCTGAGTTACACCAAGTCTCCTCAAGTCTCCATAATCTATCAAATTCGAACAGCGCAAAGGTCAGCATGGTCACAATTCTTCCAGTGTTGTCTTCTTCTTCTTCTTCTTCTTCTTCTTCTTATTATTATTATTATTATTATTATTATTATTATTATTATTATTATTATATACTCTTTTAGAGTTTTTCACATTAGCGTCAGCTGATGTTTTTGTTTTTTACTGGAGGTTGAGAGACAGCAAGTCTCCTCAAGTCTCCTGGAGTCTTCTCAGTATTATGTCTGATCTCAATAATGCAGTAGTTTGGATGGTCTCCATTCATCCTATTATTTCCAAGTCCCCCAGCCCCTTTTATAATCCTTCGTTGACTAACCTAAGAACACCAATTACAATTGATATCATTGTCACGTTTATGTTCCACAGTTTTTTTCAATTTCCTAGCAAACTTCATTGGGTTTAAATTCAAGACCTCTCCATTTCTCTTGATCATACCGAGGGCTCCCATTATTTTTACACGGTAGTAGTTTTAAGGTGATAAATTATTTTTTCAATTTCTATTTCCTTATCTTTAGATTTACTTATTTTATTATATTATTTGACTGAAACGTTATTATCCGACATATCAATTATAAGGCATGTTATTTTCTTTCATAGTCTTCAACCACAATATCAGTTCTATTGTTCTTTGTTTTTTTTCTGTCTGCTTGAACGGTACAATACCAGAGAATATTTTCTCCTTTTGCTTCTGGTATTGGTTTTCCGTCGTATTTATGAAATTATTATTATTACTATTTACACCTTGAGTTTTTCACATCGGCGTGGGTTGATAGTTTTTCACTGTAGTTTGAGTGACAGTAAGTCTCCTCAAGTTTCCAGGACTCTTCTCAGTATTCCGGCCGTTCTCAATAATGCTGTCGTTTGGATGGTCTCCACTCGTCCGCCAACTTCCAAGTCCTCCAGGCCCTTTGATAATCCTTTAGTTTCTATGCCAAAAGCACCAATCACAATTGGTACAATCGTCGCCCTCATGTTCCATAGTTTTTACAATTCTCTAGCAAGGTCAAGGTAATTTATGATTATAATTATTATTATTCCCTCATTAGAGCTTTTCACATCAGCGATAGCCGATTGTTTTTCACTGAAGTCTGAGTGACAGCAAGTCTCCTCAAGTCTCCAGGACTCTTCTTAGTATTCTGGCAGTTCTCAACAATGCTGTCGTTTGGATGGTCTCCACTCGTCCACCAACCTCCAAGTCCTCTAGTCCCTTTAGTAATCCCTTAGTTACTGTTCCAAACGCGCCAATTACAATTGGTATAATTGTCACCTGCATGTTCCGCAGTTTTTTTCAGTTCCCTAGCAAGGTCGAGGTACTTATCCTTCTTTTCACATTCTTTCAGTTTTATTCTCTGGTCTGCCGGGACAGCAAAGTCGACAATTTTGTAAGTTCTCTTTTTTGTTGTTGATTATTATTATGTGTGGTCTCCTGGCCGGGATTAGGTGATCCGTTTGTATGTTAAAGTCCCATAGGAGTTTATGCGAGTCATTTTCTAGGACAGGTGCTGGGTTGGGCTTATACCATTTGTTAGTATGGTCGAATTTAAATTTCTTACACATTTCCCAGTGAATCACCTTACCGACCCAGTCGTGTCTCGCCTTATACACCCGCTGTGCAAATTTGCTGCATTCGCTTATTATATGATTGATGGTTTCATCTCTGTCATCATATAGCCTGCATTTGCTATTTTGTTGCATCTTATCTATTCTCGCTTTGATATGATTTGTTCTTATGGCGTTGTCCTGTGCTGCTATTAGGAGAGATTCTGTTTCTCTCTTTAAGTTTCCTTTTCTTAGCCAGGCCCAAGTTTTGTCGTGTGAGATATTGTTTATTAGTCGTTTAAAGCGACCATAGAGTTGTTTTCCTTACCATTTTTATTTCCTAGTTATTGTCATTGTGTTGTTCATAGTGTTCTCTGTTTGGTGTCTGGTGGCTGTAATGAGTCCTCCTTCGTGTTTTTGTATATAGTTTTCCGTCGATGTATGGATGTGTCAACGCTGTCTTCAATGCTGGCAAGTCCTCTTCCTCCCTCTTTTCTAGATACATATAGTCTGTCAACGTCGTCTCTGGGATGCAATGCCTTATGCATTGTCATTAGTTTACTTGTCCTTTGGTCCATTTGTTTAAGTTCCTCTCGGGTCCACTTGATCCCAAGTATTTATTCCTTTGATGAGGTTTCTGCTATTGAGTTTTGTCTCTAGTAGTTTTCTAGTTCTTCTGAGGTATTCTTTCTGGATTTTTTCTTTCATTTCTGCTTGTTTGATGGTGTCAGCCTCCAAGATGCCCAAGTATTTGTAGGTTTCGTTTTCTGCGAGTGATTTTATCTTATCCTTGTTTGGTAGTTCCATCCCGTCAGTTAGATGTCTTTTGCCACTTTTCATTACAAGCATTGCACGTTTTTCTATGCCAAATTCCATTCCTATGTCCCGGTTGTATATTTTAACAGTGTGTATTAGGGTTTCCAGTTCTTTTTCATTTTTTGCAAAAAGTTTGATGTCGTCCATGTACATTAAATGATTAACTTTTTCCTGTGATCTGCCGAGTTTGTATCCGGCTGTGCATTTTCTGAGTATGAGGTTATATGGCATCATGGCAATTATAAATATTAAGGGTGATAGAGCATCTCCTTAGACGATCCCTCTCTGGATCTTTGCTTCAGCTAATTTTCTTCCTCCTGCTGTCAGTTTGACTCTCCAGGTTTTCATAGTTTTGTCGATGAAGTTTATGACTTCGTCCGATATTTTGTACATTTTGAGGCTGTTTATTATCCAGCTATGCGGAACCATATCATATGCCTTCTTGTAGTCAATCCAGGCCATAGCTAGATTTTTCCGTCTTGTCTTGCTCTCATCTAGGATGTGTTTATCTATGTAGAGTAATTCTGCTGTGCCTCTGGATCCTTTGCAGCATCCTTTCTGTTCGTCAGGGAACAATCCGCGGCTTGTTAGAGGGTGGTAAATCTCTTCCCTTATTTGTGCTGTTAATATTTTCCACATCA
Organism: Sepioteuthis lessoniana; assembly: GCA_963585895.1. NCBI lineage: Eukaryota > Metazoa > Mollusca > Cephalopoda > Myopsida > Loliginidae > Sepioteuthis > Sepioteuthis lessoniana. Next base: position 66,526,185 of record OY757916.1, on the reverse strand, counting down.
TTGGTAGGCAAGTTATGGGTCTGTAATTGTTGGGGGCGGTTCCTTTGTTTGGGTCCTTTTGTATCAATGTGGTCCTTCCTTTAGTCATCCACTCGGGTACGTGCGCTGTTTGTAGGCATTTGTTCATTTCTAATACTAGCCTGTCGTGAATTGAGGTGAACTTCTTGAACCAGAAACCATGTATTCCATCATGGCCTGGCGTTTTCTAGTTTGGTACCTTTTTAAGCGTCGTTCTGAGTAAATCAGTGTGTATTTCAGCTTTGGGGCCTTCTTCAAGTTGTTCTAGTTCACTTGTGATATGGTTTATCCATTCAGCCTTTTCATTATGATGTTTTGGTTGCCATATTTTAGTCCAGAACCGTTCGGTTTCTTTCGCATTCGGCGGTTGATGTGTTTTATTGTCATCCCCTTCCAATTGTTGATAGAATTTTCTTTCATTGTTTTGGAATGTCCTATTTTGTCTGTATTATTTTACCCTTTGTCGATATCTCTTTAATTTTCCTTCTTTTGCTAGTACTTTCTGGTGTATTTCCTCAAGTTGTACCGTAAGTTTTTCCTGTGTTGTCTTTTCTTTCCTATTTATTTCAGCGTTTTTCTTTTGTTTTACCACTTTCAGTTATTTTCGTAGGTTTTCTATCTGAGTTTCTGGTCGAAATTCCCATCCTGGTTTTGACTTTTCTTTCGTGTTTTTTGAGGGGATCCCAATGTTCTCGCAAACTAATTTTGCTCCAGCATAAATTAGTTCATTTAAATCGGTTATGTTATTTGTTGGTACATATGTCAGTACTTGATTCACTTTATTCGTCTCTGCCTTAACTATTCTCCATTCAATGTTTCTTAATGATGGTAAGGTGGTTTTTTCACTGTTTAAAATTCTCTTTAAATTTTTTAAAATTAACTTTTGTTCTTGTGTTAGTATTAGGTTGTTTTGTTGTGTAGATTTTTGTTGGGTGAGGTTTTGTTGGGTGGGGTTTTGTTGGGTGGGGTTTCCATTTTCCGAAGTTGGTTCATTTTAGATGGGCTGTTTTTGTTTGTTGATATTTGGTCTGTCAGGTAATGTATTTCTCCTTTCTTGATCATTTATTTTTTGGTGCATTTCAATTATTTCGAGTTCTGAAAACCATTATTATTATTATTATTATTATTAACTGCTTTGACATTATTTCACACCAGCGTTAGCTGATGGTTTCTCTGTGGAGTTTAAGTGACGGCAAGTCTCCTCTAGTCTCTCTTCTCAGTAATTTGGCTGATGTTAATAATTCTGTAGTTTGGATGGTCTCAACTCATCCTCTTATTTATAAGTCCTCTAGACCAATCGTTCAGTGATTGTACCGAGCGCATAAATTACAATTAGTAACATTGTCACTTTCATGTTCCCCAGTTTTATTAGTTCTCTAGTAAGGTCTAGGAACTTATAACTCTTTTAGCTTTTATTATTATTATAATTATTGTTGTTGTTGTTGTTGTTATTATTTTCTCCTTGAGTTTTTCACATCGGCATCAGCTGATGGTCTTTCACTGTAGTTTGAGTGACAGCATGTCTCCTCAAGTCTCCAGGACTCTACTCAGTATTCTAGCCGTTCTCAATAATGCTGTAGTTTGGATGGTTTCCACTCGGCCTCTAGCTTCCAAGTCCTCCTGTCCCTTTAATAATCCTTAAGTGACTGTACCAAAAGCACCAATCAGAATTGGTATATATGTCACCTTCATGTTCCTGAGTTTCTTTTTTCAATTCCCAAGAAAGGTTGGGGTACTAATTTTTCTTTTCACATTCTTTGAGTTTTATTCGGGGATCAGCCGGGACAGCAAAGTCCACAGTTTTACAACTTCTTCCTTTTTTTGTTGATTATTATAAGGTCTTGTCTTCGGGCCGAGATGATGATCCGTTTGCAAGTCAAAGTGCTATATTAGTTTATGTGTGTAATTCTCAAGGACGGACATTGGGTTGTGCATATACCATTTGTTCGTATGGTCAAATTTCAATTTCTTGCGCATCTCCCAGTGGATCACTTTGCCTACCCAGCCGTGTCTCGTCTTATACTACATCTGTGCTAATTTGCTGCATTCGCTTATTTTGTGATTGATGCTTTCGTCTCAATCACTACATAACCTACATTTGCTATTTAGTTGCGTCTTATCTATTCTTGCTTTCTTTTGATTGGTCCTTATGGCGTTGTTTTGTGCTACTATTAGGCGAGATTCTGTTTCGCTCTGAAAGTTTCCTTTTCTTAGCTACGTTCGGGTTTTTTCGTGTGAGATGTTGTTATTAGTCGTTTAAAGCACCCATAGAGTTGTTTTTCTTCCTACTTTGCTTTTCCGTTATGTTTTTTTGGTTGCCATCATACGGTTTCTCTTGCACACGTTCGTGTCATCTCCTGCCAACAACTGGGAGGAGATGTCTCAAAAACATACCAATAATGATAATAAAAATAATACTAACAATAATAAGAGTTTTTCACATCAGCGTTAGCTGATGGTTCTTCACTGGAGTTCGAGTGACAGCAAGTCTCCTCAAGTCTCCAGGACTCTTCTCAGTATTCTGGCCGTTTTCAATAATGTAGTAGTTTGGATGGTCTCCACTCGTCCGCCAACTTCCAAGTTCTCCAGTCCCTTTAGTAATCCTTTAGTTACTCTTCCAAACGCACCAATTACAATTGGTATCATTACTATTATTATTATTATTATTATTGCTGTTGTTGTTGTGGTTGTTATTATAGGACTGTAGGTAATTTATTATAAATGAAACTTTGAATATTTTAAAAGTGGGTTCACTTCTTTCCATTTTTTAGTTCTTCTTTCATTTTGTTTCTTATCACAAGAAATGTTTGTCCTACACCGATAAAAACAGTTGCAACGATATTCAAAAAACAATTCCGGATTTAATCTCATTTAGCCAAAATAGGATGTAGATACACCAGATACCTTTCAATGTATACACACACACATATATGAGTGAGTGTGTGTGTGTGTGAGAGAGAGAGAGAGAGAGAGGGAGAGATTTTGTGTGTGTGTGTGCGTGTATGTGTGTGTGTGTGCGTGGATTCCATGCCTTTCTGTGCCAATAGGTAGAATGCCGCAAGTAGAATTGCGTATAACGAGAATTAAATTCAATTAAAAATTCTCAAAACGAAATGTAATTGATTTTTTTTTTCATATCAAGAAACATTTTTCTTTCTCTCCTTTTTGAATAATAAAATAGTTTTATCAGTCCACATGACTTTTTTTAGGTAAAAGCGTTGAAGGGCCAGTGTACATTTTCCGATAATTTAATATTGTCATCAGACGACTAAATGAAAAAGTCGTGCGGATCTAATAATTACAAAAGACATTAACAAATATGATAACTGAATTTATATATATATATATATATGTATATGTGTGTGTGTGTGTGTGTGTGTGTGTGTGTGTGTGTGTGTGTGTGTGTGCTTCTTTAATCTTTTTCTATTTTTTTCAAATATAGTTTAGATAACATTGTGACAACTTTTTTTTTTTTTTAAATATATCTAAATTGCATTAGATATATTCGTCGGTTCTTTCAACTCTTAGAGAAATCATCTAAATATTAAAAAAACAAAAAATAACATTAAAAACTTTTTGAAAAAATGTTTGCCTGACAATAATATAAGGTCGAAACTAGCTGAGATCAATAGAAAAACAAAATAAAAACACAACGAAATATTCCTGTTTATCACCAGTTTCACAGTCTCTTTCTTTCCCTGCACTCTCTCTCTCTCTTTCTCTCTCCATATATCATATTATATTATATTGTATTATATTATATTATATTATATATACTAAATGTCACAGAAATACGAAGAACATTCTTACTGTGTCATGTGTAGTGCAAGTGAAATAGTGTAGCTCCATCTAACAATTGTCTTATCATTTTCTAAGATAAGATTAGTTCAGTTCTATAATTGCTTTACAGAGAGCTTATCATGCTCATTTTGTCTTATGTCGGAATGATGTTGTTCCGGATAGAAAATCTATACTGATGTTCGTTGGAAATGTAAGAACTATAGGTGCAACGATTAAAAGAAAACTTCCAGGAAGACCTCAACACGCTCGAACCTCGGAAAATATGTGAGACACTATGTGGTGCAATCCCTTCCGCCTTCAGTCTGTAAACATGCTTCAGTTTTGTGATTGTTTGATCGAACAGACAGATGGTTTGGTTTGGTTTGGTTTGATGGTATATTGACCACAAAAATCATTTATTGCTAAACCCTTTTTATACATATATTAGATATATGATTTCTAAAGATATTTTGAAGAAAACATTTTAAATAAAGCTGAGCTCTTTTTTTTTGGGGGGGGGGGGCTGTTTTGTTTTATTTTTTTGCACAGTTAAATGGTTTCACCTAATTTCAAACAATTCAGTTCAGTTGTCTAAATTTCTGAGACGAAGCTTGATGATTTTTATCATTAAGGGTTTTCGGACTATTGTCTTCATCTTTATTGTTATTTCCACAAGATTTCGGCCGATATGTCCTCCGACCTTCTTCAGGTGTTTGTCGAACTCGGGAAGCTTCATGGAACTTCGAACTACGTCCTTTATTGAATCCACGGGGTTTGCCTGTTCTGTTTCCGTTAGCCATAACCGGGTACACGTGTTAAGTATTCCTGTATTGTTACTCGCCTACAGTCAGGATTAAACCTGCAACCTTCAGATGAGTATCTCCTTAGAAGCTTAGGGAGCTAAGGCCTATAACTGTTACGCTATGCGTCCTGCTTGATAATTTTTAATGAAAAGAATAAAAGCTGTAGATTTTTATTTTAACAAAAGTGAAATAATTTTTAAATAGCAGTTTCCTATTAGTGTGTGTGTGTGTGTGTACTGTTTTTCCCTTTTATATTCTTTTAAGTTTTTTGTACATTGGAAAAACATTTCTTTTACATTGAGAAATTATCAATAACTTATAACAAAATTTATTTACATTGTCTCGTTTAATTTACTAACTTAAAATTATTATGAAGATTATATAAGTCGACCGTAGTCGAGTGTTACCAGAAGGCTCCCTTTTCTATAGCTACTACACCGAAGTGTAGGGGAGGGTGCTACTCCTTTCCCTGGATACCTCCACTTTACCCTTGATACGTACCTTATATTGCTGAGTGTTAAGCAAGGAGGTATCAAGTACCATTTTTAAAGTCTTTGGTATGACGCGACCTTAGATTGAACCCCGGTCTTCCGGAACATTGACGAACACTCTACCCACTTGGTAATGTGCCGGTTTTGATGACAGAGACTGGCATCTTAAAATAACCTGACTCTAACTGATATGCTGTAAAATAAGACCCAACCAATCACCAATCGGAAAGTAATTCCGTAATTTCCTATGGGTATTCGACTAGAATGAATATGTAAAAAAGGTACCCATTGTGCTATATATCATTAATCGACAATAAAAAATTTCTTTGATAATAAGCCTCATGTTTCTTTCTTTTAAACAATCTTATTTTATTGTATTTTTTCATTTTCCAACTGCCCAACAATTTTTATGCTTAGCAATCTTCAGTCAGTCAGTCTTAATCTCAAAATTTCAAGAGTTCCATTCTTTTCGCTTCGGTTTCCTTTTTTTTTTGCAAGTTGACGTGTGGCTCGTGGCTTCATTAACAGCCTGGTCAAATGGTATGTTGATAACCGACTGACAACCACTTGGTCACAAACGTGCACGTGCCATTTAAATGCGCCACGTTTCTCACCACTACAAAGCAGGGATGAACTTTTTCTTTAATTTATATGAAGTGGGTTACTTCGTTGTTTTATATTTTTATTTCGTGTTTTTTTTTTTCCTAGATGTTTTGGAAATTTGTTTCATCTTTTTTAAGACCTTAGATATTGTTGGAGCATCCTTTGGTTTGTTCTTTTGTAATTGAAAAAAAAAGATTTTTTTCAAACTCCAGCTAGAATCAGTGGTATTTGTGTGGAGTTAACGTGTCTACCCTCAAAACTACTATTTCAGATGAAGAAGTAGTATATGTACTCATAGAAACTTAATATTTTACCTGAAAAATTCAATAAAATAGAAATATCATCTATATATTGATACATCTGTCCTTTTTCATATTTGTTTTTACTGAATGGTTTCAACATCATGAAAACCTGTATTGGGTTATGTTACGCCAAAAAGTTGGGGAATCATGTTCAGTGTATTTTTTTTTCTTGTAGTTAACTATAAGTTATTTGCAAAAGCTTATATGATGTCAAGTATTCTTATTCAATACAAATAATTTCCCCTCAGTTCTATGATTTCATATATTCCTTTCAAATACGAATAATTATACGATTTCGTGTAATTACATCTATTTGATTATAGTCATTCATTTGCACCCAGTTATATGATTTTAAGTAACTAATGATAATCCTTAGGGGAGTGTTCTCGTGGTTTAATGTTTAAAGCGATGGACTAAGGATTTGTAGTAAGCGAGTTAGAACTCAAGTCCCACTATTACGTTCACTTTCGGGCAAATACTCTTGGGAAAGGTATGAACGCCCTTATTCTCCTAGCTGTGGGATGAATATTACCACTACTGTCCTTCGGGAAGAATGGCTTTGGCATTAAATAATCTACAAAGGTTGATATGTCATTAAACAAAGAAACCAAACCAAACCAAACCAAACCAACAATCCTTAGTAAACAATTATAGCTTCAAGCAATTCTTCTTAATATAAATTTTTACAGTTATAAAGTATTTTTAATACGAATTATTTGCGAACAGTTTCATGGTTTCCAATAATTATTTTCATACAAATATTAGTCCTTTGTTTGCAAATAGTTATATGGTTTCAAGTAAATAATTATTATCCTAAGTAAACATTTATAGTTTCAAGTAACTCTTCTAAATACAATTATTTTGGTGAATTGTTTGAGTTTTATTGCATATCAACCTTTGTAAGTTATTCGACGCTAAATCCATGTTTATGTAAATCATCAGTTCTATTTCAAACAATTCAGTTTAGCTTGAGTAAACAGTTTAATTGTCGAAAACATTTCTATTTCAAACCATTCAATTCATTCAAACAGTTCTAATTCAGCTGATTCAGTTTAGTATAAATGCAGTTTTGTTTACACATAGTTAATTGTCAAAATAGTTCTATATCAAACAAATCAGTTTAGTGTAAGTATAGTTTCAATGTCAAAAAACAGTTCCATTTCAAATAATTCAGTTTAGCATAAGCACGCAGTTTAAATGTAAGTACGGTTTCAGTTTAGCATAATCACGCAGTTTCAATGCAATTACAGTTTAATTGTCAAAATCATTTCTATTTCAAGCTATTCAATTTAGTCAAACAATTCAGTTTACCATAAGTATGCCATTAGTTCTATTTAACCCATAGATAGGGCCATATCGGGTGCTACCACGCTGGGCCAGAGTGGACCTGGAAGCAATGGCAATGGAGGAGTGCGTATTAGCGAAAGTATTTGGCTCATTGATTTGACCCTAATAATAATTACCACATCGTGTCAGAGTGGACCTGATAGTCATGGTAACGAAGAGGTAATCCACACTCACCAGATCTTTAGAATAGGAGTCTCACAGTCAGATTAAGTTCAGAGTTCAGGGTCACATCTCAAGACACACTTTATTGATGAAAGTGTCTTACTCTTCTGATGAAAATACAGTCATCGTGTGTGTTATAGTGATATACCCCATGACGTCATTGCGTGGACCCTCCTTGACTCAATAAATAGTGACTGACTCGATAAGCGAGTCAAGTCAGTTTCCGATAAGCGTTACTGTCTGTTATTCCGTAAATATATACTGCTGTAAACGTTACATCTTTTTGTGTTGTTCATTTCTGGTCCTTCAAGGCCACAAAAGTATGCTAAACCCACCGACAGAGCCTTATTTTTCTACTGAGTATTCATCGTATGAGAAAATCAGACTAAAAAACGCCATTCATCTACCAGTTATACTTTCAACGGGTACCTATCCGAACATAAATAACCATCACACACACACACACACACACACACACACACACATATATATATATATATATATATATATATATATATATAGAGAGAGAGAGAGAGAGGACAGATAGAGGAGGAGGACTTTTGGTGTAATGGGTACCATTGTCGGAAATAGACACGCCTGTACAAGGCTGTTGTGATTTCACATAGTGCTTATTTCCTTGAAAAAAATATGAACCCAACTATTATTTTACCAGTTATGGGCTAACAATTGGAAAAACAGGGGTCTTTAAACTCGTCTTGGTAACCAGTCTAGCAGAAGGAAAACACTGATTTCAAACCTGTTAAATTCCCCTTAGAAATTGACTTTGTGTTGCATCCTGCATGTGAGGAGGGGCTGAGCAAATATGCATACACACGCACACCCACACGCACACACACACACACACATATACACACACACACACACACACACATATATATATATATATATATATATATATATATATATATATATATATAAGTTAATTCCAAAATCAAAATTGAAGAAAGAGGCTCTAGCATCGAAACTCTACTAAAGTGTACATATTCTTTGACAGGAAAGTTCTAAGAGAAAGTGCACAGAAATAAAGCCTACAGTTTTGCATAGTCACCGGTTATCTTGTTATACTTGTCACTGTGTTGTAGTTACTTTGTATCAGACTATGGCATAAAGTTCACTCAAGCGTATGTCACTATGATCCAACGATGTACAGATGTCTCACTATCTTATCACCTTACGCATCATGTATATATTTTACAAGTTTAATTAGTTATTAATCCGGATGCTTTCGTTGTAATTATGGAAGCAAAGATGGCTATCATCAGTCAAGATGTGGCAGACATTATCTATCTATCTATCTATCTATCTATCTGTGAGTGTGTGTGTATATACATATGTATAGATAGAGATATTCTTTGACTATATATATATATATATATAAGAACTCAAAGTGCATTTTTCAAGATGAAATGCACTGGATTCATTCAGAAAGTCCCATTATCATTGAAAACACATATTCCAACGTGTTTTCAGTTTGTCGAAGCACCTCTAAAACTGCTCTTTTGATACGCAATAAAACTTGCACCAATATATTTAATTCTACTGCACCTCCCCAAATTTTACCCTTGAGATGAATTTTCAATTTAGGAAATAAGACAAAGTAACACGAAGATAGTTCTATGGAATATGGAGGGCAATGTACTAGAACAATTTTGTTGGTTGTCGGTTGGTTGTGTTTATGGCATATTGACCCTTGTAGATTATATGCTAAATTATACTTGCATATATATATATATATATATATATATATATATGTGCACGCGTGTTTGTGTTTATGATTTGCAAATGACTGTTGGTAGGTAACATTATTTTGAAACGAGCCAGAGTTCATTTGTTTGCACATAGTCATATAGTTTTAGGTATTGTGATCTGACACTAACAGTTCAATTTGTAAGCAGTTAAATGGTTTCTTTATTGCTATTTAATACTAATTATTCTATTCAACATTATTCATTTGTTTGCACACAGTCAAATAGTTTCAAGTACAGAAAATAATTAAATATTTCTATTTGAACCATAAATAGAAAACTAACAGCTACTACAATTCCAGATCAAAGTCAACATGGAAGTAATGGCAAGGAAGGGATACTCTGCATTCCCCAAAGCTCCATAACTAGAACCTCACTATCTGCTTGAATTTAGTGTCATACCCAGGACACTTGTTAGTGCTGGTGGTAAGGGTTTTAAAAACTTCTGCAGAGATGCTGTCTGTGTACGTATTCAACAGCCCTAGCTGAAAAGGCGTTTCACCAATTTCTCCAGCTCAAAAAGTATAGAATTTTTTTTTTCAAATTGGCACTGAGTAATTTCAACTTAGTCTCACCCAGTAAACAAAGGTTTATGGGTGGATATATTATCCCGTTATAATATAACTATTTCATATTTAGATGTCTTCTTTTAGTTTTAAAGATCTTAATGTAATTTCTTTCTTTTTTTATTTAATATAACGTGCAACTTTAATCTTTTTTAAAAAATAATGTACAGTTTTCGTATTTAAATGTAGTGATAACACTTATCCGTCAATACACACACACACACACACACACACATATATATATATATATATATAAACTTTGTGCTTGCATATTGTTTGTTTCAGGTTTGGTCCACTTTCCAGCAGACTATAGTCGGTTGGCCCAGTCGGTGAGGAAATCAGTTTCATGACGCAATTTATGGTCCTAGGAATTTCATATACTGCTTGCCATTAACGACAGAGGATACAATGCGAACATTACAAAGTCTTCCGATGTCAACCTATGAATAGTGCTGGGAATTCGAAAAGTATACAAAGTATTTACGCAGTACGGTAGGTCAATAGCCTCACTGTGATCGTTCTGATAAGAAAAGAAGTCCCGAAGTTGTTGCTAAGATTCAGGCCAGAACGTCAATCAGGTCCATACCCAGGGAAATTCTGAGTGTATTATCGAGCAAGTAGTCCATGAAAGCATTTGCTATTTCTCATAAGAGATAATGAAGGGCCAATTTTCATCACAAACCATGAAGAAGAAAGAAGGCAGTGCAGTCAAGTTTTTGAACAGATTCAAGCATCTCCTCCAACTAAACATCCTTTGCTTTTTCTCAGATGAATAAAAATTCTGATAGGAAGAGATGGTGAACTCAGAGAACAACCGTTGGATTGCTCTGTCCACTCAAGGTGCACAGACATTAATTAGATACAAGCATCGAGTCGACATTATGGTGTTTGGGATTGTCACCAACGATGATGAAGTTATGCTTCAATCTATCTTCCTGCATAGCCTCAGACTCAACATGAAGGCCTACATCGTCGCTGAGGAAGCCAGTGCTGTCCTGGATAGTTAAAGGGGTTGCTGGAAGAGCATACGCCATACAGGAGAATCCGGCCTTGGCTGTGAGAAAATATTTGGCCGTTTGACTAACCAGATTGTAATTTCCTTGATTTATATGCGTGGGGCGTTTGAACGACAGACAAAAAAAAAATGTGTGCAGCAGCACCGAACAACTGAAGACATGCTTGACGGCAGAATTCATCAATTTAAACAAAGAGGATAGCGGGAGATTCCAAAGAAGTCAAGAGGCCGTGATTGAAGCCAATGGCAATTTCTTTGTAGAAATTTAATCTATAGCACTGGTTTAATTTTGTTGCGATTTATGGCATATCTACCTTTGTAGCTTATTTAATACCAAATCCACTCCATACATATATAATAGATGTATGATTTGTAAACATATTTTGTAGATAACATTTTAAATCAGCTTAAGTTAATTTTTTTCGCACACTGTTTCAAGTATTTCGATCAAATATAAATAATTCTATTTACTATTAAGTATTTGTTTGCATACATTTAGACGGATTTATATAAATGATTTGTAAGAGAATAGTTGAATGAGTTAGGACTAACTGGTTTGTTCCGTTGAGTTGCATTTGTTTCAACATAGTTAAATGGTTTTAATTGTTGCTATCAAACAGCTATAATTCTATTCATTGTTAATCAAAGTATATTCCTTTTTAAGACTAATTATTTTATTCAACACTATCCCTTCATTTGCACACTGTCAAATGGTTCCTGGTACTGCTATACAACACTTATAGTTCAATTAAGCATCAATCATTTCTTTACAAATTGTTAAATGATCAAGCAGTTCTATTTCAAACAATTCAATTTATAATTAGTCATTTGTTTAAATGTCAAACAGTTCTATTTGAACCCTAAATGGGACTCGATCAGGTGCTATCACTGCAGGTCAGAGTGGACCTGGGAGCAATGGCAATGAAGGGGTACTTCCCATTCCCCAAAGCCCCAAGAGTGAAGCCTTACCATCGGATTGTTTAATTTTATGTTATCCTTTTGCAGAGATGCAATCGATGAATTCTATAGCCCCCAGCTGATAGCTCTGTATAGTATGCGATAAAAATACCTGAAACAATATAACTGCAGGAAAAGTTACTGGAAACCATAGGATTTTGTATAAACTATTAGTGCTACATTGGAAGTCTTTAAACCATATTACTCTCTGCAAACAAATTCTTATTTACAAATATGAAATATGTGTTAAAAATATTTGGAGATAAATATTGAAAATAAACGGCTCATTGGCCTCGTGGTCGGGAGACCGGGGTTCAATCCGGAAGACCTGGTTTCAGTCCGGGAGACATGACAAAGACTTTTAAAATGGTATTTGATACCTCCTTTCCTAACACTCAGCAATATTCGGTACGTATTGAGGAAGTGGAGCAATCGAGGGAAAGGAGTAACTCCCTAGCCTACACCTTGGTGTAGTAGCTATTGAAAAGGGAATCTTCTGGTCTCTCTCGACTAAGGTCGCCAACTTTACTTATATTTGAAGATTTCTTATTGAATCAAAGTTTGACTTAAATTAACCCATAACAGGTTGATATGCTATCATACTGTTGAGTATCACCTACCCTTTCCGCATAATGAGCTGTTCCATCTGCCATATATGGCAGTAGCGGAGATCAGTCTAAGAATAAGCCTACAAGTCAGACCAGAAGAGTCGTTCCTATTGTTGAAGTATATCATTACTCTATCACTAATCCTATGTTCTTATTACTAACAGTCTCTCTCTTGTAAATACTCTTTCCTGTAAATATAACTATTTTTCCTCACATATCGTGGTTTGTCTTATTATTACTACTACTTGTGTTCGCTAACCAGACCACAACACATACAAAACAAAATATTTATGTATATTTGTTAGGAATATTTGATTCGACATAACTGTGCAAATAAGTAGTTATTATTATCAATTAGAACTAGTTCCTTGATAGTGTATAAATTATGTGTATCAACTTTCAACATTGAATAACCCATAAGGATTTGATATGCCATTAAACAAATAAACCAAATGAAACATTTGATAGAATAACCTTTAAAGCAGACAAGTTCCATCTACCCAAATCATTTTGATTAGATCAATTAAAGCATCATTTCATTAGATATTTATTAAAAATCATTTAGACTCCAAAAAGGATTTCTGTTTGTTTTTTAGACTTCAGATATATGAAAATACACAATTGGGTTTTGATTATGCTTTTATATTAATTACAAACTCATTGATCTTTCATAGGAAATGCGATGTTAAAGTACCTTCTAATTTCCAATCGATCCGTTGCGCCTTTTTCAAGGAAATCAGCAGATTTGATGACAGACCCCTGTTCATACCTGGTGCACTCTGATTTTCCATTATTTGGAATCGCTTCGAAACAAAAATGTTTGTGATATCAAAATTTTTTTTTTCTTTAGCTATAGACAAATTTTTAACAATGCAGAGTTTACTCTTAATGAATTAAATTCAGAATTTTAAAAAATTCCCTTTATTTATCATATGATCCATATATATAAGTGTGTTTGGGTGTCAGAACAAGAATGTGTATGTAGTCATAGCAGGAAATAAAACAAAGACAGATCCATGAGTATTTTAATGAGTGTTTGCATTATTTGCCCTCGAGTTAGGTTATTAGATTTCACCGTTATATATATACATATATATATATATATATATATATGAAAGTGTGTTGGGGTGTATGTGTGTGTAGTTAGGCAACAGTCATTCATTTAAGCATGTTTCATTAAATGATAAAGACAAATTTTGTCAGTATAGTTTATTTAAAATTCTTTCAAGTTTTCTAATAAGTGTCTTAGTTTCAGGTTGGAATTGGTAGATAAATTTCCCAAATTTGTATCGAGTGCTTTTGGGCCCTTCATAGGCCATCTATCAGGGGTTGTTTGCTTGTTTTATCTAACTCTGCGTTCCCGCATTTTCGTTAAGGTATAAACTTTCTAACACTTTCAAAACTCTTTGAAAAAAACAAAGAGACTTTACACAAGAATATATATATATATATATATATATATATATATATATGTGTGTGTGTGTGTGTGTGTGTGTGTGTGTGTGCTATCGTTTGTGTTTGTATGAACTTGTCACTCTCAAGTCACTCTCATGGAAGCATATACATTGCATAATCACATATGCTCTTATTCTGTGAATATTTTTGTTCATTAAAAATTATTGTTTTGTTATTCATTAAGAAGGTGCTTTTTTGTGTCGTATAGATTCACGGCACTGTTTCAGTGGAATCAACAAGACAGTTTTGAATGCATGAACCCACTTCTCCGAGCCACAGATACCGAGACGAAATTTGTGTCCTAACTGGCTGAGCCGAGGAACTCATGAGCTAACCATTCTCTTATAGCTACAATACAGATCTATGCAGAAAAATAAATAAATAAAAATACATTGCCCCCATTTTAAAACTTGACCGATTGTAATCATTTGTTAAGACAAGTTTAGTGAGGCTCAGGGCTATAGTAATAGGAGATCCCAATGAGTCTTGAATTGAATTGAAAATGGCGGCTAACACGGTTTGCTAATCATCGCTCTACAATGATCCTTATTCATTAATGTTTTCCCTCATTCCACTCATGTGTATATACTTGTTATAGTATTTGTTCGCGTGCATTTATGAATGTGTGTGCTTGCACTCCTTTGTGCACAATGGTGTCCGTCCGTCTTTATAAGTTTATACGGTACTGTCATCCCCTGCGTATCTCTTGGGGTAGGGATAGCCGAAATAACTGACAGGGGTGAGACAATGAAAATCGAAATTTTGATTAATGAAGGGACGAAATAAAAGAAACCACCACTTCTCCGACCTTTCTGCTACTTTTGCTTGTTTTTGTTTTTTTTCATTTCTTCTTTTCTTTCTGTTTTACTTTTCATCTGTTTCTTTCTTTGACACAAAAATAACAACTTAGACTCCATTAGGAGACTCCAAAATGCTTACGAACTTGCCATTCGTTAGAAGGAAATTCAAATCTCGTAATTCCTCTTGAGCAGAAGGATCTTGGGTTGTCCGGAATAAAAGGAGATTCTTTGATTGATAAAATTGTTAACAATGGTTCAAGAAATTCTCACTCGCACACAAAATCACACACACACACACACACACACACACACACACACACACTTATAGTTTACATGGAATTAAAATGATGCTTAAATTTTTCTTTAAATACATATGAATTCTACTCAAAAAAGATCCGAATCATAAAAAAATCATTAATGAAAAAAAAAATGAAATTAAGATCTATGTAATAAATGGGTTTGGTTATTTAAACTATCTTATTTTTCCGTTATTTTTTTTTCTACATATCTTATCTTTTCGAATATATTCTTATACATTCACACATATACAGATATGCACATAATTTATCTCTCTTCACCCCCCCCTTGATAGAGAGAGAGAGATTGATACATAGCTGAGAAGAAATCATAATGATATATAGCGTATACATCTGGATATATATCGGTACCCTTTGTATTATTAAGTCAGCTTTTTACGCAAAGTGGCAATTGATATTAAATAATCATCATATCGTGCTGGTAGCACGGATATCCCTGACCTTCTTGCGCCACTCCTCCCTATCGTTCATCGCCCTAGGTAGGTCTTCCTTACATAGCTGCTGAATGTATGTTAGTGCTGGTCGTCCTGCTTTTGCACGGCCATGTGTGGGGGTCCATAAGAGTACATCAATTATCAGTTCGTCCCTAGTTCTCCAGCAGTGTCCTGCATGTCTGGTTCGTCTAACTTGGATAGTTTTCGTGATAGGAGGCAGGTGGCCGTACAGTTGGTGTCTTGTGGGGTGTTGCCGCCAGGACTTGTTCAAGTTTGCTCGTAGCATTCTTGTGTAATTGCCGTCTAGCTTCTTCTCCAGCCGTTTTGTTAGAGTCCATGTAGTGCACCCATATAGCAGTATCGATGTGACCGCTGCCTGGAAGAAACTGCGTTTCATTTTATCGGTTAGGTCTGATTTCCATATAATCGATAGCCTATTGATAGCTGTCCATGCTTTCGTTAACCTCGTGTCGATGTCCTTTTCGGTTGATGCGACGCTGCTTCCCCCATTCATATATATATATATATATATATATATATGTTATGTTTTGACCTTCGACCCGGCCCCAAAAAATTCTATTCCAAGGTGATGCACCGGAAGGAAGTGATACATTCCAATGGCCAGTAATTGAAAGAGATCGCGTGGGCGGATTAAGGCTTATAATATGGGACATGGTGAAGGTCCCACGGTGCCACTACAGTGATGCACCGGAAGAGAGTAACCTCTGAACTGCATGACAGTTATTTCCGCTTGATGACGATTAAACATTCGATTTCAAAGTTCCAGTGGGCGATCGTGTGGGCGTTGAATTATTATTTAACTCAGTTGAGTTCGACGAGCCAAAGCAGTTGCCAGTAGACTTCCAGAGAGTTAGAGACCAGATGTGGTAGGGAAAGCCACACCCGACCGAGGGGGTCCTCGGAAACCCCCGATGGTGTTAGGGGTTCAGAAAAGATGTTGATAAGATGCCATAAAGAAAGCCAGCATCCAGAAGAGTGAGCCCTAGGCCTCCGGTTGAACATCAAGAGAACAAGAAAGACACAACGTGACGGTCATAAGTAGTGGATGTCAAAATATGAAGTTTATGTTCGGTCTCCAGCACCCTCTCACATGCAAACCTTGAACAACCTTTTGGAACCCTTGCAATAAAGTGAGATGTATATATGTTGTTAACGAAGTCTTCATGCGTCTTCCTTCCTGCATCTTTGTCACTGCGTCGTTTATTACTGCATCTGTCTTTGTCATTGCGTCTGTTATCATTGCGTATCCAGCATATATATGTATATTTTTGCATGAATCAGAAGATGACTATACAACATATATATATATATATATATATATATATATATATATATATATATTAAGCTGTTGTGTCTGTTTAACCGGTTCCGGATCTTACATAAACTTCTGTTAGCAAAACAACTGATTCTTCACGTTTCAAACAATTTTATTTTCTTCTTTCAGACAATTCTGTTCTGTGACAGTCTTCTAAAGGGTGGAATTTCGATCGGGGGTATTTTCTTAAGTTATAAAGTCACTCAAATCTATCTAGAATCTTCCAGCCTTTTCCTATTTTACCTACCTCATTTTGAAGACTTCATACCTACCTCTTAATTACTGCTTCAAACCAAATTTCAAATATATTAAATTTACACTAATTACCTTATGTATTCCAAAACAAACAGTACAAGATTTAAAGAAAATCAAGAATAAAAGTGTGAACCTTGCGAATGAATTTGACAATATAGAAGAGATTTTAAATATTTACAGGCCATTTTCTTTGGAAATCACACTGAAATTACTCTTAAAACTCTTTTAAAAAGCAGTGAATATTTCCTAATAAGTGTAACTAGTCTGCATACTTTGATATATTATTTTTTATTAAAAAGAAAGTAAAATAACATAAAAATCAAAAACGGGCTATGAGAAAAATATTGATTGACAAGAAATATTTGTTTTATCATTCATTTTAATCACATTTTTCAAACTGTTTTCTTGCTTTTTAATAAGCTTGTTTTATTGATAATGTTTTTGATTTTTTTCAGCGGCGTTAATTTTGTTATCAATTTTGACCTTCTTGCGAAATAGCAGGGTTGCCTTTTTGAGAAATCGAAAAACCTACCGAGAAAGTTAAAAAATTTTCCCCACAAAAATTAAGTAAATATATTTCCCTAAAAAAGGAAGCATGGAAACATGGGAAAGAAGGAAGGCAGGAAGGAAGAAGGCTACTGAAAAGAATAACTGAGAGAAAGAGAGTAAACAAGCATGGGAAGAAACAATGTAAAGAAGAAAGTGAAAGGAGAAGAAATTGAAAAAAAAGAGACGCAGCGATCAGAGAAAACTAAAGTACTGAAATTAAACAAAGAATGGAGAAAACTAAAGTACAAAAATTATACCGAGAACGGAGAAAATTAAAATACTGAAATTATACAGTGAACGGAGAAAACTAAAGTACATAAATCATACAGAGAAAGGAGAAAACTAAAATAATAAAATCATACAGAGAAAGGAGAAAACTAAAGGACAGAAATTATACCGAGAACGGAGAAAATTAAAATACTGAAATTATACAGTGAACGGAGAAAACCAAAGTACATAAATCATACAGAGAAAGGAGAAAACTAAAATAATAAAATCATACAGAGAAACGAGAAAACTAAAGGACAGAAATTATACAGAGATCAGAGAAAACTGAAGTATAGAAAAAATTTCTTTGATTTACCTCAAGTAATGGCTCCAATTATCATAAAAATAAAATTTCTCATTAATCTTTGGGAGACTGGGCACCTTGGGTGGTGTAATGGTAAGCAAGCTAAAGTAGCAAACTTTCACGAGTGATTTCGAATTTCATTAGGTGCCCCATTGATTTTATAGAGTGCCACAGCAAAGCCAAAAAAAAAAAAGCTTCGTAAATTACAACTCTTTGTGAGACTGGTTTGCATAACCAATTCATAAAAACTGACCATTCAATTTTTCTATTCAGTGTTATTTTATTTATTCATTTATTGATATTGTTAGGGTATATTTAGTTTATTGTTGTAAGATATAAGCGCTGTCTCAATTCAACACATTGTAAAAGACAAATGGAAAACGACTATGATTTTTATCACTTAGATTACTCGAAATATCATCATCATCTTTGTTATATTCACAAAGTTTCTATGTGAGCTTCTGCGTTGTACATGAAACAGCTTCTTCAGGTTTTTCATGTAGAACTTTGAAGCTCACAAAGAATATCGTGCCGAATCCCTAATTTAATCCACGAGAGTAAATTGTTCTAAGTACGTTAGCAATGACCAGATACATGTCTTAAGCAATAGTCAGTTTTCCTTGTTATTTATAAATAGTTGGGATTGAACCAGCTGGATACGGGGTGCAACGGGTATAGACGCTTAGTTGAAAAGTGCTTCTAAGGGAAATCATCTGAAGATTGCAGCATTCGCTTATTATGTGGTTAATCGTTTAATCTCTATCACTAGGTAACCTACGTTTGCTATTCTGTCGCGTTTTATCTATTTTTGCCTTAACATAATTAGTCCTTATGGCATTGTTTTGCGGCTCTATTAGAATTGATTCAGTTTTCCTCTTCAAGTTTCCCTTTTTTAGATATGTCCATACCTTTTCGTATCAGATTTTGTCAGTTTGTCACATGAAATATCCGTATTTGTTCTTCTTCCGATTTCTCTTTTGTAGTTGGTGTTGTTCTTTTGATCTTTATGTTGTAAGTGCTATTTTTGGTCACTGTAATTAGTCTTTCTTTGCTCTTTTTTATGTTATCTTCGAGTCGTTGCATCGATACATCAATGCTATCTTCAATTCAGCGAATCCTCTTCCTCCTTCTTTCTTTGACACATATAGTCTATCTATGTTATCTCTGGGATGAAAGGCCTTATGTTTCGTCATATTTTTTTTTCTCGGATCAATTTGTTGAAGTTCTGTCGTCCACTTCGAGAATGATCCCGAGTATCCTACGTGGGAAACATCCTAGGCGTTAATCCTTTTGATGAGATTTCTGCTATGAAGTTTGGTTTCAAGTTGTTGTCTCGTTCTTCAGAGGTTTCTTTTTTAATCTTTTTTTTTTTTTTTCATCCCCACTTGTTTGATGGTGTCCGCTACCAATATTTCTAAGAATTTGTCAGACTCTTTTTCTCGTAGCGTTCTGACGTTTTACTAATTTGGTAGTTCTGATCCTTCCGTCATATGTGATTTCCCGCTTCTCATCATTAGCAATGGAGGTGCCTGTGGTGTAGTCGTTATCGTCGTTGGAAATGGACACGGCGACACGAGTTCAAATCCTGGACGAGACTGATTGCATTTCACATAGCACTAATACCCTTGGGAAAGGTATGAATCCAATTATTCTCCCTCCAGCTATGGGTAAATAGTAGGACAGACTAGGTTCTTCAGCCTTGGTTAGGCAACTAGTCTAGGAGAAGGAAGACTCTGAATTCAAACCTGTTAAACTCCGCTTAAAAATTGACCTTGTGTCATATCCTGCCCGGGCGGAGGGGTTGGGTAAATAGTATCATTAGCCTGGTGCATTTAATACTAAATTCCATCCACATCTCGTGACTGTTAATTCACACTGCCTGTATTAGGGTTTCTATTTTTTTTTTTTTTGGTAAACAGTTTGGTATTCTTCATGTTATTGATCTTTTCTTGCGATTAAGTAAGTTCGTATCCGCTTGTGCATTTCCTAAGTACGTGATTGAGTGGCATCATCGTTAACATAAATAGTAATGGTGAGAGCACATCTCCTTGGAAGATACCTCTAGATATTCATCTTAACTAAACTTTCATGTTTTTTTTTAATTATGACTTCGTCGGACATCTTGTTTATTTTGAGACAGTTTATTATCCAGCTTTGCAGGACCATATTGTATGCCTTTTTGAAGTCAATCGACGCCATAGCTACATCATTCCGTCTCTTTTTGCTGTCGTTGAAGATATATAGTCGCTCTTTCGTTCCTCTGGTTTCCTTGCGGTATATTTTTTCCTCGAAGACCAGTCCGTGGCTTATTAACGAATAGTAAACCTCCTCTCTAATCTGTGCCGCTACTTTTTTCCACTTCATCAACAATCGTTTGTGGTGGTTTCTTATTGGAGGTTTTTCTTGATCAAGGTAGACTTTCATTTAGTCATCTATTCCGGTATTTCTGCTTCTTGTAAGCATCTGTTCATTTTGATAGCCAGTCTGTGGTGGATGGAATGGAATTTTTTAAACAGTATCGATGTACCCCATCAAGGCTTGGCGTTTTCCAATAGGTACTTTTTGAGTGTTGCTCGGAGTAAATTGAGTTTTATTTTCGCCTTTGGCCCCTTTTCGAGTTCTAGTAACATTTTTCTATGTTGTCTATTCATTCGGATTTTCTGTTACGATCTCTCCGTTCCCATATTTTACTCTGAAATTGTTTTTCTTTCCATATATCTGGTTGTCAGTATGTTTTCATGCAATCTCCCCGTATTTGCTGATAGAATTTTCTTTATTTGTTTTAGAATGTCCTGTTTTGTTTGTAATGTTTGATCCAATCTCGGTATTTTTTTAGTCTTCCTTCTTTCCCTTGTGCATCTGATTTATCGAGTTTTATCTCGCGTTTTCCCTCGGTCTTATCACTTTTGCTATTGTCGTAGATTGCTTATTCATGTTTCCAGTCTAATTTCTTATATTATTATTATTGTTGTTATTATACTCTTTACGAGCTTTTCACACAACCGTTAACTGATGTCTTTTCGCAGGAGTTTGAGTAACAGCAAGTTTTTCCAGGTCTTCATGACTCTACTCAGTATTCTGATCAATCTCAACAATGCTGTTGTCGAGATGGTCTCAATTCATCCAATTTCTAACTCTTCTTGCCTATTTTCCAAGTCTTTGAGGACCGTTCCAAGAGCGGCAATTATAATTGGTATCATTGTTACCTTTATGTTCTGAAGTTTTTAAGTGGCTTAATTAAACAATCTTTTTTTTTAACTCTATATAACTAAATCTGGGCGTTTACTGATCAGTGAGTTAGTGTGGCCGATCATAGTTTGCGAATTCGATTCCTATTGTGAGCTCTATGCTTTTGGTCTAGTACCAAAACTTATTATATTGTTACATGTAACTAAATTTATTAATATAAGATTGCCACATAATTAATACTGGCCATCTATTTTCTGTTAATTTGTTATTTTTAAGTGTTTCTCCTTACACTAAAACTGTTAATTTGTATTTCCTTACTTTCCAGATATAACAAGTTTTGTGGAACCATTATATAACTTCCGCCGAGTATTTCTTTCCTATACTAAAATATGTAGAGTAAAGAGTTTTTGGAATGTATTTCGAATCCATTCATTATATTGAACAAAATAAGTCAAATGATTATTTTTCCAAAACCATTTTCGTAGATTAGGGACACACAAGAGACAAAAAATCGATTAAACTTTAAGGACACTTTGAGGATGTCCCTAACATTGGGCGAAATTGAAGCACGGGCATTTTACATCAATTTAATCTCAGTTTCTGTCTCTGTCTGTCTTTCTGTTTGTCTGTCTCTGTCTGTCTGTCTGTCTCTCTCTCTCTATATATATATATATATATATATATAAATAATTTGGAATTGCATAGACACAGCACATCGTGCTTAGCAAATGCCAGTTTCTTGCCCGTGTGTTGATCAGGCTATGTTCTACCAATGATACTGAACATTATTTATTCATGAATATGGCAAACTACATCATCAATATATATATATATATATATATATATATATACATGTGTGTATCTGTGTGTGTGTGTGCGGGTGTGTGTTACATCAGGGTAAGGAAGAGATACACGGTAAAATTGGGTTCATTATTTATAAACTGAACTGGTACAGTCCGACAAGAATTATAAGTCTCACGCTGTTGGTGTTACGTCGGAAGTTGTTCTACTACTGACCGAGATCTTCCAGCACTATCTCTCTTTTTCTCTTTCTGCTTCTGCTTCGTCTGCGTGCTTCAGAAACACGGTATCT
>OY757916.1:66408768-66501268 GCA_963585895.1 Sepioteuthis lessoniana | reverse complement strand
CAGATCTTCTTTTTCCCAACCCCTTCGTCGTGCATCATTACTGGCAACTTGGGGGAAAGTCGTCTAGACACTCTGTCTCCGCTTATTCTTCCTTATACTGAAAACTTTCATCGTTCCACATCCGAAAGAGCACTTGAAAAAACAAATTAATACCTCGGTCTAGGACCCGAGAAAAGACCAACATGAGGACAACATATATTTGGATATGCAGACTTTGGGAGAGGGAAGAAAAATAACAAAGTGAATCATTCTTTATATCGTGCTTTCATCATAAATACTTTCAAAATACAATTATCTCCCCCTTAGAGTGACTTTCAAAAGGCTTCGCTTTAATGATACTTCACACTCAGATAAGCAAGCTGCCTGCCGTATAACTTGAGTTAGCCAGAATATTCCCTAATTTCATGTGTTCGATCCTCACCAACTGACCTACTCTAGTAAACTCAGTATCTAACTAGGTGATGTTTTAAAACTTTTAACAAAGCCGTCAATTGATTGATTAATGTCAAGACACCTGGGCTTATTTTATGTCCAGAGGTTATGGAATCTTATTGGTTGAACGTTTATATAAATATATCTTGCGTAGTTGTTTAAGAGTCATATGCTGTCAAGTATTCCTATCAAATACAAATATTTCTTTAAGTGAGGAGCCCGCGAGACGTAAAGGTTTATAAGCCGGGCTGTGACATCGTAGTAAGCGAGTTCGAACCCTATTCGCACTATTAGATTCACTTTTGGATTAAAGCACTTTGGAAAGGTATGAAACCCTTTATCCTCCCCGCATGTGGGTTAGATAGTACCACAACTGTTATTTTACAAGGATAGTTTTGGTATTTAATAACGCCATCAAACAAAGAAACAGAGTCAAACAAATAATGTGTACACATTCTATGCTTTCAAGTATTCTAATCTAATACTATTGGTTATATGGTTTCTAGTAATAATTTCTATTTATTCATTCATAATTTACATTCAGTTATATTGTACCAAGTATTCAAATATTTTTGATCTAGTTTCTATCTAAAACTAATAATTTATTATTATATTGTTTCAAGAAATTATTTATTCATAATTTACATTCAGTTATATTGTATCAATTATTCAAATATTTTAATCTAGTTTCTACGAAATACTAATATTTTAAACATAATTATAATGTCTCCAGTTTTTTTTTCTATTTATTAATTCATAATATACATACAGTTTTATTTATCCTGGCCTTTGGCATAATGAGTAGAATATTCGCCAATGGTTCGGGAGATTGGTATTCAATCCCAGGTCGAGTCATACCAAAAACAGAACAATGGTACTTGATACCGTCTTGCTTAACACTCAGCGTTAAAAGGTAAAGATCAATAGTAAAGTGGTGCAATCCAGGGAATAGAGTAGCGCCATCCCCAACACCTCGGTGTAGTAGCTATTGAAAAGCGAGCCTTTGGATCATTGTCATCTAAGATCGCCAATTTTACTTACCTATTATTGTATCAATTATTTTATAATTCTTTATCTAGTTTTAATCTAAAACTAATAATTTATACACAATTATATGTTTTCAAGCAACAATTTCGATTTGATAAAAATCATGAATTTAATCTCACTCATTTGTTTGTACAATGATAAATAGTTAAACAGTTCTACTTGAGCCATAGGTGTGACTCTTACGGGTACAAGCACTCGGGGGTAATGGCAATGAAGGGATAATCTACATTCCTCTGAGTTTAAGGACTGGAGCCTCGCTATCACTGTTATATCCATAATGCTTGGTGAGACTTACCCTACTGGGATCGGTGTATTCTACAGCACCAACCGACTGAGCAACAACTTGTGAAGAGGTATCAGAAGCTTGAAATAATCATCCATCTTTGATTTTGCATTCGTAAATACTATGATTTTTCTCATCATAACTGGAGGCTTCCCAGCAAGTGGAGACCCTCGACCAAATCCTCTAAAGCCTATGTCTTAAGAGGACACTGTTAAAAAGTGTAAAAAAAGAGAAGTTACTTACATATTCAAATGAATGTCATTGGTCTAATTGGTAGAGTGTTCGCTAATGGTTGGAAGACCAGGGTTCAATACCAGGTTGAATCACATCCGGCTCAAAAAATGGTACTTGATACCGCTTTGCTAAACACTTATCATTATAATGCTAGGATCAAGGGTAAAGTAGAGCAATCCAGGGAATGGAGTAGCGCTCTCCGCTATACTTCTTTGTGGTAGCCATTGAAAAGGAAGCTTTCAGGTCACCCTCGACTAAGGTCGCCAACATTACTTACTTATATATTTCAACACACATATACTCACGTATGAAATAAACCAAAAATAGTATACATAAAGTTAGAAACTAATCTTACTTCTGACTTTTCTTGGCATGAGACTAATCTACATTAGATGGTGAGGCTCCATTTCTGGGGATTTAAAGATTTTTGAGTACACCTTCATTGCCATTACGTACACATACCTGGTGGGAAAAGACATTGATTCATACATTTCCCAAGAGTTTTTGCATGAAATTAAACGCAAACAGCTTTTTCCAGAACTTGAAATTAGCTCGTCGTGTCCATTTCCTAAGCTGCTAACCGTCGAACCACGCATCTATTCCCATTGTGATCACATTTTCCAACCATAATGCTATTCAACGTAGTACTCATATCCCTCTTCAACAAACACAGTGGATATGAGATGGTGTTCTTCATTCAAAAAACAAAAGAAAAAGGAACTGTGAACAATTCCAGATTAAAAAGAAATAAAATATGTATTTTCTCCAAGACACTTTACTAAAAATAACTTATCTTTACGAGCGTTGATTTTTTTCTTTTTTCTTTTTGTTTTCCCAATTGGAGAAGGAGACAAGTTAAAGTATATTTCCGACTAAAGGTTACTCATTACAACTGAGAAACGCCGGAGAATATATCTAGCAAAACGTTGAGCAAATATTAGAAACAGGGAGCTCAATTTATTGACTAATTCTTTTAATGTTAATGAACATTTTCGATACTATGGCACAGGTGGTAGGTATTAGAACCAACGTTTTGAAAAATCAAGACAGAAAATTAAATGTTGATTTCCAAAGCAGTCTAGAATTCACTTGTTAAGAAGGTGACACAATATGATATTCCTTACATTTTGTTAGGTTTGTATAATACTATGATAAACTTGGAAAATAATGTGAGTAGTGACCGAATATTTTTCTGCATTTTTACTCTCTTATCCCAGCCCAGTCGGCAGGGGTGTAGAATACACCGACTGCATCTCTTCAAAGGAGTAAGAACCCTGCGCCACAACGAGTCTCCTGTATATGAACCTAAACTGTACCTGGTGGTGAATCTCTCGTACTGAAGTTCTGGGGAATGTGCAATACTCTTCATTGCCATTACTCCCAGGTCCACCCTGTGATGGAGTGGTAGTAACTGTTAAGGTCCCACGTTTGGGTGAAATAGTGCTAATGCCTTCAATATAATACAGAAGTGAATCCAGTGTAGAGGCTTCAGCCCTGGAACTTAGGGAAATAAGGAGTACTTTTTCTTTGTAATTCCTCCCAGGTTCTCTTATCCGTAATGATCGTACCAGCTACGGTCGCTTCTGTAAGTTAAATTGAATTGTTTAAGCATTTAACTTTGTGCAAGGAAATAACCGATTTTAAATTGAATTGGTAATGTTAAATTGTGACAACTGAAACTAGGCTAACAAATACTCAATATTAAGTAGAATTATGAGTGTTAAACCGGAATACTTGAAATCATTCGAGTGAGTGCAAACAATTGATTAATATTGAAAATAATTATTAGTATTTGATAGCAATACTTGAAACTACTTAACTGTGTGTAAACATATGACTCGTTTAAATATATTACCTACAAACTATTTATTTAAAAATCATGTATATTTTTATATGTTTAAAAGGGATTTGGCATGAAATAACCTTCAACCGACCAAAGTCCCTTATCTGATCAGGGTATAGAAACCACTTCTCAGTTGATAATGAGACTTGCAAGCACTATAGAGCAAATCTGGCTATATAATCCAGCTATTTTCAAGATGTTCA
The DNA here is from genome assembly GCA_963585895.1 of Sepioteuthis lessoniana. Classification (NCBI taxonomy): domain Eukaryota; kingdom Metazoa; phylum Mollusca; class Cephalopoda; order Myopsida; family Loliginidae; genus Sepioteuthis; species Sepioteuthis lessoniana. The sequence continues at coordinate 66,497,226 of OY757916.1, read as the reverse complement.
GCTACTGTTGAATCGTATGATTTAAATATAAAAAAATAAACACACATTTAGAGCCAAAGAGACAAAATTTCTCAGACCGACGTTGAAGTCGGAAATTGCTCCAACGTCTATACTTCGAGTGTATCTTATTAAAATTGACATCGTGTGTCTGTCAATCGGTAACAACACCAGATCTCTACCGACGTCAAAGTTCCCTTAATCATTTACGGTATGTTGTCTATGATAATAAAATAGAATTATTTGAACTTAATTAGCATCTTATTAATTAACCCCCTTTGTAGAAGAATAGCACAACTACTATGTGTAGTGGCCTTGTTAGGAGCCAAAAATATGACACTAGAAAGGAATTTACTCAAAAAAATATATTAACAAAGAACAGAAATACAACATGAGAGAATTACCAGCGAGACTATTTCGGTTCAACTGCCAGGGCTGTCTGCTAGAATATTGACTTCTGCCTAAGAACAGTAGCTTCTGCTATTCATAGTTGGGAGAGTTCATGCGTGTGTAGGTAAATTACCATAATACTATTTAATCCACAGCAGGGAGGATAAGGGGTCCATACTTTTTCCAAGTATATTAGTCCTAAAGTGATCGTAATAGCGCATCTGGAGTACGAACTTGCTTTTATCCAGGCTACAGTCTAGCATAACCATAATGCTCCCGCTGAGTTAGATTTGACTCAAAAGTACCCAGATTATTAATGCGGTTAAAGACCTGCAGTGAGAGTGAACCACCCTAAAGAAATTAAGGCTTACCTAGTATATGGCGCCTCGTGTAGTGTAATGGTTTGCAACCTTTCCCTAGGAAACCTGCAAGAGTAAGTTCAAGTTTCACTGGATGCTCTATTCATTCAGCCTTGTGCCACATCTAAGCAAAAAAAAAAGCTTAGTAAATTACTACCTTGTATATGAAGTGGTTAATTTACTTCGTATAAAAAACACGTTCAACAAATAATCACCTGGTGGTATTGATTTCGATTATTATTGTTTTATTCAGAAACGCATGAAAAGCAATCGTATTTATAATTTCGTATTAGACGAACAAGATATCTGGAACATTGTGGGAAAAGAAAAGACGAACTCATAAGCCACGTTATCCAGAGGACCCATTCATATGGACGTGCACGTGTTGGACGACCAACTAGAACTCATCTACAACAGCTCTTTACAGACACAGAATGTAGTCTAGAAGACATGCCAGAAGTAAAGGATGATAGAGACGGATGGTAAGAGAGAGTCGCATCCTTGTGCGGGTGGAGGGGTTCTTCTCTTCGCTTGGAGCTGTAAAACACACCAACTGCATCTCTGCTGGGGTGTCAGACCCCATCAGAATATGACACTAAGTTGAATCTAATTAGGAGTTTTCAGTTCTGAATCTCAGGCAAATGTGCAGTACATCTTCATTGCAATTACATCCAGGCCCACTCAAAATGAGAGCGGTAGTACTTTTTAGGGTCCCATCTATGGGTAAAACAAAACTATTCAATTATTTAATTTAGTTGAACCATTTAACTGTGTGCAAACAAATAAAGATTATTGAATAATATTAGTCTTACATAGCAATACTTGAAACCATATGACAGTGCCGGGGCTATAGAATGCTCTGACTGCATCTCTGCAGAGGGGTAAAACTACCCCAATGAATATCCGGGATATGACATCAAACAATCCGATGGTGATGCTCGAGTGATGCTGGAGCTTTGGGGAATGTTGAGTACACGTTCATTGCCACCGCACCCTGATCCACTCGGCCCGAAGTGGTAGGACCTGATAAGTTCCTATCTATGGCTCAAATAGAACAGTTTGACATTTAAACTGAGTACAACCAAATGTCTTATGCAAAACTGACTTGTTTCAAATAGAACGGTTTGATCAATTAACTTTGTGCAAACAAATGACTGATGTTTAATTGATTTATTAATGATAAATAGTAACCCTTGGAACCTTTTAACTTTGTTGATTTATGCTAAATTGAATTGTTAGAAATAGAACTTTTTGATCATTTAACAATATGTATTTCCAAAATGTGTTTACAAATCATATATCTAATGTATGTAAAAACAGGATTTGGCTTTAAATAACCAAAAATGGTTAATATGCAATTGTTCTTGGCGAAGTTAATAATCTGTCTGTTCTTTCCACGAGCGATAAATATTTTGTTCTACTCAATTTTTAACCATGGTGAAGCAACCAGTCTAGGGAAAGGAAAGCTCTGAATCAAACCCAGCTTTACTATGGTTAAAACATGTTGCTCTTGTGTCACATCTTGCCCATGGCAAAAGGTTTAGTTAATTACATACATCTTCTTTTTGCCGTGCTTACTGTAAATACGTATTTTGTTTTTAAATGCATTTAATGGCTTGAATATGGCAGTAAAATACCTATACTGGTGAAGCTCCAGTTCTTGAGGTCTTCATAATGTGGTATCAGATTACTCCCAGGGTTACTCTGACCCAGAGAGGCAGTACAAGTTAGAGTCCCATTCAACTACTTTTGCTTACAGATAGTACACTCATGATAATTATTTTGCACTGCATTCATGAACTAACTATTGATATTACAAATGAATGTAAAGTATTTTCCGGTTTAAAATGAATTAATTATATTTCAACAATGGTTCTCAAAACATTGATGGAAGAGGAACTTGAAATTATAAGGCGTTCCTGGTGTAGTTGTTACCTTTGTAAGAAATGGATTCGGCGATCCAAGTTAAATTTCTCGACAAGGCAGTTTGACTTTTAAATAGTGCTAATGCCATTGACAAAGGTATGAATCCAACGATTCTCCCTCTATTTGAAAACAATAAAAAATGAATAACACTGAAGAACATTCCCATTAGTTTTATTAATTTTTTTTCATCTCTTTGCCTCTGTCTTTCTCTCTCTCCATCTCTCTCTCTCTCTCTCTAGACACACACACACACACACACACATATATATATATATATATATATAAAGTTAGGATAAGAAAGTCATAGTAAGCAGCACTTGGTAACAGTTTCTTCTCTATGCAATCATCAGACTTAGTTCAAATATATATATATATATATATATATATATATATATTCTATCATATGCATGCACATGTGCATGCGTGTGTGCGTCTATGTATATGCGAATATATATGTATGTAAATAGCAGCTAATATTTGGTCTCTAACATATGAATACCACTGGAAAAAAAATTAAGACCACCCTTAAAAATGAAGGAAAAGATATTGTTTACAATTTCAAATTATGAAAATCAGATATATGAAAGATAAGGTTAAGAGACACTTAAATTTGAATTAAGAACAAATTTCAATTCATTTTTCATCTATATATTAGCATTTATGCTAAACTTTGAAATTTATTTTTAACAAAAATATAAGACCAATGAGCAGAATTATAGAATATAAAGGTATTTTTTTATTTAATATTTTGTAGAATCGCAGTTAGCTTTGATAACCGCAAAGATTCTGCTAGTCATACTAGTTTCTGAAGTTGAATCGTTGGTATTTTTTGCCCTGCGTCTATGATTGTGTTTTTGTGTTCAGAAATTGCTGAGTACTGTCGACCACCTTCATAAAATTTTTGCAACAATCAATGCCCGGAAATTTTCTATCGGATTGCGGTCAGGAGAGCACGGTGGGTGGTGAAGATGTCTTATTTTTTGTTCAAGCTAGTACTTCTTTCTTATTGATGCATTTTGGATAGCAGCATTATCTTGCTGAAAAAGTCATTCTTCACCACATAGAAGACTCCCTTCTTCATTTAGCAACTTCACATAATCTGTTGCTTATTGTTAATCACTGACAAAGTATAGTTTAACGTTTCCTGAAGCTGAGAAGACCCCCCCAAGTCACATGAGATCCTCTTTGTTGAGTAATTCTCTTCTGCAAAATATGTTGCGCGCCATTATTTCTGAAAGTCATCTAGTCCGTCTAAATTGACTTTCTTTTCGTCCGAGAAAACAACTTTTTGCCATTCTTAATCACTCATGGTTTGATATTGACGAGCATATTCCAGTGGTTTCTCTTTGTGCTTCAAAGTTAACTTTGGGCGATGAATTATTTTCTTATGCTTAATTTTTTCGTTGTTTAAATGCCTTGTAATTGCTCTAGTACGGCAGAGAGCATTTACAAGAGATTTCAATATTTTCTATGTGGACAAAGTTTTCTTTTTTTCTCTCGTGAACTTCTCTTGAATTGTGGTTATAATTTTTCTGGCCTGCCAATCGGTTTTCTAAGTCCATACTTATTTGGACTTTTCAAGTAATCGCAGCTGACGGTTTTACTGCGTCCTAAGGCCTTCGAAATTTCTCTCTGAGATTTTCCAAATTTTTTCAAAGCTGTAATCTCACCTTTCTCAAATTCAGCTGACTTAGTTCTTTTAACCATTTATGTTTTTACTATTTTAAGTATTACAGTTTTAACAGCTTTTATATTTCGTAGACTATATATAATAATTTTTTCAGTTAAATCAAGTCCTCTTTTCTTTATTGTTTATTTGTGGTCTTATATTTATGTCAAAAATAGATCTTGAAATTTAGCATAAATGCTTATATACCTATATAAATGAATTAAAATTTCTTCTTGTTTTAAATTCAAATGTCTCTTAACATCTTTCATATATCTCATTTTGATAATTTAAAAATTGTAAACAATATCTTTTTCTTCATTTTTGAGAGTGGTCTTATATTGAGAGTGTGTGTTGTTATGTCATGGTCAGTTTATTTGAGTCATGTTCAACCATTGTGATTGCAACCACGTGGAAAGAATAAGTAGGTCTAACTTGTCGAAAAAGATTACAACTGAACTCTTTCAATGCTCATAACTTCAAAATATACTTTTGTGGCGTAGTATTCTACCGAAAGAGGGAAAAGGGGGTCAATTCCCCTACCCTTCTGTGTTTGAATCAACAGGCCCTAAGACTGACCATTAAAGGGAGATATGAACGAAAGTCAATTCCTCGCACTCTATGACCTGCAGCCTGTTGAACAAAGAAACGAATCCAGGTCACTCTGGTATCATGACCGGATTCAATGGTAGGAGAAGGAAAAAGTCAAATGCTTGGCCAGTAGACCGTTAGTGCCAAATGCCATCCTTTTCGTAAGAGAAAATTTGGAAAAGAAAGTTTAGTTCTGGACAGACATTGGCGAGAGATAGACGCCAATTTAGCAAACTCCGAGGAAAGTCTCCCGAAAAAAGATTAGAACAGAATCTTTGGACAGAAGTCAGCAGAAAGGCACTGATTCAGCCGATTCTGGGGGTGTCACTCGCCCGTAAAAAGAAAGGAATATGAACATTTAAACCTCGTCAAAGATAAGAACAACTTAAGCTGTTTTTCCTTCTACCCTTCCAAAATATTGAAACTATACGTATTCAAAAAAGAAAGAGAGAAACTGAAAGGATTCTGTTGCATCAATAGTAAATTAGTGAATAACTTTTGTTACATGCTTCAGTCCGGCGACTTAGGCATTTTCTCAAGTTAAAGAAGAAAGAAAGAAAGAAAAAAGGAGAAAGAAGAAAAGAACTGTTAAGAGACATTTAAGTATGATGCTTCCTGTCGGCTTAATATAGTCGGTATTTTAAAAAGAAAAGAGAAAAGAAAAAGAAACTGTTTCTTAAATCTTATCATTATTTGTTTTGTCGTCACCTATTAAAACTTTGTTATATTTTAAATGCACCCTTGTGTTGAAATCTTTTGGTTGTGTTGTTTCCTCTATCAATTCGTCTTCTGTTGCTCATATTCGTTTCAGCTTTATATCGCTGTCATTAATTCTCGCTAAATGTCTTTTTTGCCTTAAAACATTACAAGGGAATTTTGGAAATTTGAGTACAGTTAATATTTTCAAACCTTGAAGTCCATGTTTTCCGTTATCTGAGGGGGTAAGAAAACGAAGGACTTGGTGGCGTATATAAAGGTGAATTGAAAACCCCCTTGCCAGCATTGGAGATCAGTCTAGCCCCAAATTAACCCCCACATTATTTGCCAGTTTACCATATGCCCGAAATAGGCGTCCTGACTCGGATTTATTTTGCGGAGGGTCAAGTGCCAGACTGCCCTCGACGTCACATGTGCATAACATGAACTATCGTCCTGAGATAATTATTTATGCAGCGTCACACTTTACATTCACCAGTCACTCATGAAAACTAGCCTCTACCAACCACATTACATAGACAATTACAGAGAATTACTACTACAACCCCGTAGAATCCCATACGCAACTACAACATATTTTCCAGTTGAATTGATAACGATGAAAATAACGATCGTTCAAAAGCTAAGATTTTAAACGCTGATTTTCAAGGCAGGCAAGGGTTTTCCCACTTTATTTTCTCTCGCTCGTTCGCCCTTGTGCCGTACTAAAACAAATAATTGTTCAGTTGATTTCAGGATTTTATTCAGGCCAATAAAGTACCTCAAAATGACCAAAATAATGCTTTGTAATTGTTGGATTCATTACGGTCTGCTGTTTGACGGCGGTGGAAGCGAGATAGACGATTAATTGTTTGGTTCCAGGAGCTCATTAGGGCTTGAAATTTGAATACATTAGCAATTAACTTCTCCTCCTTGTGAATACCTAATTAAACGTTGGGGGCGTAATTGCATGAAAACTAATCCAACTTGTTTTGTATCTACGTTGGTGAATAAATACGGAGATGAACACATCTCTTTCTTTGTCAATGCTCCCATTTGTCTTTGTCCACAAAGTACTCACTACTATTCATGATCGTCGATTGGGTTTCTTTTTTTCAATATTATTTTAAAGAAATCACTTCACATATAATTAGTACTATGGCTAGATTAATTTTGGCACAAGGCCCACGTGCGGAGAATCCTCTGGGAGGAGCGAGCCCATTTGTCCTTTAGCTTTTCGAATATGCGCTTCATATTAACCCATGCCAATCTAAAGCTCGAGGAATATAACCATAAGAAAATGACTAATCATTACATCTACTTTTCACTTTTCTTGCTTGCTGTTTATACTCAACTACGGTTCAGAAAATATACTGGTCCCAAGAGATAATCTGGATAATGTGGTAAAGGTAGGATCAAAAACACCTTGCCTATATATATATATATATATATATATATATATATATAGGCACACGCACTATTTTCCGCAAAAAGATAAGATAAGAACTGGTTAAAAATTATTGACTCCAAGTTTCATGTTGCTGCTGATCCTCATGTGAGTCAGAAATAACATTAGCTGAATCTGGCTATATTTTTTACAAGATATGTTTTTGTAAGCGAAAAAAGATATCATATCAGTCCATAAAAACATAATATAATTATAAAAAAAGAAATATAATTAGAAAATTAAATCAGATCACACATTGTCACTTTTTTCACACATTTTGGACTAGAGCTGGAGTTGTTTTGGTAGATAATTGTGTTGTTTGTATACACAGCATTGGGTTAATCACGGTCATTGTTTTGTAATATTTTAATCAACAAAGTGAAACGATTATACAATTCACATACCTCGGCAGCAATATACAATCTAATCAAAGTGATATCAACATACACCTAGCAAAGGTTTATCAATCATCAGGAAATCTTATCCCAGATGAAATAAAATGGGATTTTTACCAAGCTGAGGCTTTGTTAGAAATAATGTATGGATGCACCACCTAAACGCAAACTATAGGTATGGAGAAAAGGCTAGATGCTAGATACACAAAAATGCGACTTGCTGTTTTAAACAAATCCTAAAAGAACCAACACCCTGCCAAACAGAAGCCTTACCGAAACTTACCTCCCATCTCATGAACCATCTATGTTGGACAAACAGGATATACTATTTATTTTGATTGGTTTGGTTTGATTTTATGACATCTCAATCATTATAGGATTATAGATAATTTAATGCCAAATCTTCTTTATACATTTGCCCAGTCGGCTGGGGCTGTAGAATACACTGACTGCACCTCTGCTCAAGGGTAAAATCTCCCTCACAACGAATGGCCTTGATATGACACTAAAAAATTTGATGGTAAGGTTTCAGTAATGGTGGAGCTTTGGGGAATGCGGAGAACTCCTACATTTTCATCGCTCCCAGGCCCACTTTGCCCGAAGTGGTAACACTTGATAATTTCTTATTTATGGGTCAAATAGAACTAAATTGTGAACTTATGCTCCACTGAATCGCTTGAAATAGAACTTTTTTTTACATTGAATCTATAAACTTACGTTAAACTGAATTGTTTGAAATAGAAAGGTTTATATGTATAAAAATGGATTTGCCATTAATAACAAACAGGCGTTGATGTGCCATAAAACCCAACCCAACCAACCAAATTCACACATTTAGATGATTAAACAGTTCTATTTCAGACAATTTGATTTAACATAAGTTATTTGTTTGTACACAGTTTGAATATCAAACAGTTCTATTTGACCCATTGACAGAACAATTTCATGTGCTACCACTCCGAGTCAGATTGGACCTAGGAACGATGGTAATGAAGTGGGGCCGGAGCCTCTCCATCAGATGGTTCAATATCCAGGACACTTGTTGGGGGATGGGGAATTACTGCTCTGCTGCGATGAAGTCGGTGTATTTTCCAGCCCCAGCCAACTGGGCTGAAGACAGGCTGGTTTCTTTTTGAGAAGTAAGGATGAACTCTTTGGTGATATTATTTTATGAACTCCTACTCACGAATGTGCAATGTTTTGCCGACTTGCAAAGGCTTAAATATATCAGCTCTGTGCGCACACTGAATATATAAATCTCTGATTCAAATTCAAGATCAACATTTTTTTCAGCTTCCTTAAATTAAAACTAAATATTTTAGTCTTTATGAATCAATCAATGTAAAAATTTACGAATTTACGCCGACTGAATCGCTTGCAAAATGTGAAGACTTCAACCCCACCAAAACATTGATTATCATAATTATTATTATTATTATTATTATTATTATTATTAGTAGTAGTAGTAGTAGTAGTAGTAGTAGTAGTATATGTTTTGGCCTAATCCTTCCGCCACAGACAGAATGCGACACAAGGTCAGTTTTAAAGCAGAGTAAAACTGTTTTGAATTTAGAATTTACCTTTATATATATATATATATATATATATATATATATATATATATATGTGTGTGTGTGTGTGTGTGTGTGTGTGTGTGTGTGTGTGCATACACATAAATATGTTTATGTATTTCTATATGTGTATTTGGAACTGGTTACTGATAAAATAATGATTTTATCGTGAATAAAATTTGATTTTAAAAAATCTTTATCCATGACACTTTTCTTCCATTTATCTATCTATCTGGATGTGTGTGTGTGTGTGTGTGTGTGTGTGTGTGTGTCCTAACCATGCTTAAAGAACATAGTCAGCCCTACTATTTACCCATAGCTTGGGTGGGGGAAGAAAGATAGATTCATGCCTTTTTCAAGGGTATTGGCGAGAAGTAGTAGCAGAAGTAGTAGTATAACGATATTTTATTCATATGCATTTGCAAATCGCAGTTATGCATTATATTACCTATGTTGTGAGTCATAAGAGTCAAAAAAAAAATTCCATCATTTCAACAAATATCTATAAAACTTCGTCCACTGCATTTAAAATTACTCCCAAATGTTTGTTTTTTTTTAAATCATATTGACTTTTTTCCTATTTTAAATAATGTGAAAATACTTTAATATTTTCTGGGGTTTAATTTATTTACTACGCTCAGTGGCCACGACAATGAAGAATCTAAAAGGAATTATTTCCGTCGGTGCACATTAAAACTTGATATACTTATCTGATGCAGAAAACAAACAAACAAAAAAAAATAAATAAATAAAAAACTCTCCTTGCCAGTTGCTCAGTTACTGGACGTGATTAATGTAAAGTGACAACGAGTTCAATCCTGGTTCAGAGCCGTGATACCAATAAAATGCAAGCGAATTCATAAGATTTATTTGCATATGCACGGAAAATTTACTCATGAGTAGAACATTAAAGAAATGATGGAAATAAAATAGCAATCTTTCTTAAAAGATTATATATGCATATATGTGTGTGTGAGTGTGTACAGTGATGACCAAAGATATTATGACCAGCGATATGTTGCAAGATCGACAGCTACTGCCTTGCAGAAATTGTGCATATTATAAACAGATAAGTCTGTATTACTAGTTCATTTTGCTGTTAAATGCCGAAAAAAAGGTAGGATGTGGGAGTCTTTGATAAAAACATTTACTATTTCTCTCTCTTTTTCTTTCTCTCTCTCTCTCTCCCTCTCTCTCTCTCTCTCTCTCTCTCTCTCTCATAAATTCTCTCTTTATCTGTCTATTCATCTGTTTATCTATCAATCTCATAACCATTATCTCTTTCTTCTCTGTCTTTCTCCCCATCATCTCTCTATCTCTCTCACACACTATCTATCTATCTATCTTGATAGATAGTTAAATAGATGATATATAGATATACATGTATATATGTATACACTCACATATACATACATATATATACATCCATGTATTTACCTCTATATCTATCAACATGTATGGGTGTGTATGGGTGTGGGAGGCTTCTACGTACTTGTGATTGACACTTTAGATAACTCGAAGTAAGTTCATATACATATATATATATATGTATGTGTGTGTGTACCGGCGCATAAATATTTGTATGTGTATTTGGAAGTGGTTACAGATAAAATATTGATTTTGTCGTTAATAAAATTTGATTTTCATATATCTATATCCCTCAGACTTTTCTTACATCGGGTGTCTTCCATCACCTTTGATAATTTACTTAGACATATGTAAATCTTAATGAATCTGAGTTACGTTCATTGGGAACATTTTACATAAAACCATTACAATATGAAAATATTTTGAAATAATTATGCCCTTATCGAAATAGTTTCATGTTTCATTTGATATCTAATGCACTTCTAAACCAAATTAGGGGTGTCCTCGTGGTGTAATGGTTAAAGCAATGGACTGCGGAATCGCAGTAAGCGAGTTTGTACTACAGTTGCGCTATTATGTTCACTTTCGGACAAATACTCTTGGGAAAGGTATAAACTCCCTTATCTTCCCAGCTATGGGATAAATAGTACCACTACTGTTCTTCTAGGAGAATGGCTTTGGTATTAAATAACCTACAAAGGTTGATACGCCATTAAACAAAGAAACCAACCTAAACCAAATTAGTTTTGTGTTTATGCTTTGTCATCTAAATTCCTTTTCTTAATAGGCAAAAAAATCAGGTAAATTTCAGTGAAACATTCACTTAAAAATTTTCGGACAAAGATGAATATTTATTTCATTGACAAAAACAACTTTTTTTCTTGTTCTAATTATTTAGAGATTTAAAAACTATTTGTTGGAAATATAGCTCTACCTCAATCATCAAAAATAAAGAAAATAAAAATTATTTACGGTAAGAAAAATTCTACCTGTTAGATAGCTTTTAACTTGAATAATTCTAAATAGATTTTTTAATTGTTCTATTCTCTGATTAGGCATTACTGTTACTAGGCCTAAGTTATGGATTGAAAGGTGATGTTATTTGGTTAATGGAGGTCCTCTTGTGTGAGCGTGTCAACGACCTTCGGCACAGCCTCTTTCATCTCTTCAATAGTCTCATAACGACAACCTCTGAGCTTAGGGAATAGCCAGAAGTCACAGGGAGCAAGGTCTGGACTAGAGGGAGGGTGGGGAACTGTCTTGATGCCCATCTTGGTCAAATTGTCTGTGGCAAGGATGGAGTTGTAGACTGGTGCATTGTTCTGCTGGAAATGCCCCTGGCCCGATTTGAATCTCTTCCTGAACTCCCTTAAAACCTCAACATATTAACCCTAAACCTTTGGCCAATTAACTCTGGTGTATTGACTTCCTTACTCCTCCCAAACCTCTCCTCCTTCCTCACATACTCCCTGCCTTCCTTGAATCTCTTATGCCACCCAAAATCTGATGCTCGATTCATGCAAGATGCTCCAAAAGCAGTCTGAAGCATTCCATACGTTTCTGTGGCATTTTTTCCAAGTTCAAAACAGAATTTTATTGCATATCGTTCTTTTAAAGTGTCAGATTGTATTTTTAAAATTCACCGGCTGTGACAATTAGGCTTTAGTAGGGTATATTCCAATTGCTACTGTAGCTGTTGATTTTAACCTGAAATCATAAAGATTGGTCAGTCATCTCATAAGATGTATATCAATAACATACTGAATTTTCTAGAGTCTAAGACAAATTTTAATGCCCATACGAAAAAAGTCTGGAAACTTATCGTATTCACCTCGATTATATATATATATATATATATAAGCAGAAATTGTTAAAGATTTGGGAGGTGTTCGAGGTATGATATAATCGTAGGAAATTGACACGACCACCTGAGTTCACATCCCATACTTTTTTAAAACCTAATTTGATTTCCTTTGTTTACACAGAGTTAAATGTTTTCAATTAGTACTATTAAACATAATTAATTCTATGTAATATTAATCATCTATTAGCTTACCGATTATTGGTTTCAAGTGTTGCTATCTAAAATTAATAATTATATTTACTATTAGAATCACTTCAGGGTACTTGATGAAATACACTTTATTGCTACTATAGTGACACTGATCCTTACTCAGTTTTTTATTGTCCTTTCGGCTAGGGCCGTAGAATACACCGGCAGCACCTCTGCGGAGGGGTAAGACGCCTCCTCTCAGCTATTGTCTTGGATATGTCACTAAACGATCTGATAGTGAGATTCCTGTGATACTGGAGTTTTGGGGAATGCGTAGCCCTCCCTCATTGCCATCGCTCCCAGGTCTTCTCTGCTCGGAGTGGTAGCAACTGATAAGGCCCTATCTATGGGTCAAATACATCTAAAATGCGTATCTATGCTAAACTAAATCGCTTGAACTGTTTTTAACATTGAAACTGTAGAACCTTAAACTGAATTGTTCGAAATTGAACTGTTTTGTCATTTAACAGAGTGTAAGCAAAAAACTATACTTATACTCAACTAAATGGTTTGAATTAGAACTGTTTGACTAAACTGAATAACTTGAAAAAGAAATGCTTTTGACAATTAAACTCTGTACTCATGCTAAACTGAATAGTTTGAAATAGAACTGTTTATTTGTATAAAAATGAATTCGGCATTAAACAATCTGTGAAGGTTGATATGCTATAAAAACAAAAACAACCAACCAACGAACCAATCAGTTTTGTTGCTAAATATCAGACGAAGATAAGTAAGTAAACACCTATATGGGAGCAGCTATTGGGTGGTTTTCATAGATCATTGCTTTTATGGTGTTTCTTCTTGGTGGGGAGCTTAACAGAACGTTTATCTTCGTTTCAAACAGAATATGTGACCTTGTCCAAATTATGTTTCCCTTATGAAACTCAATTCATTTTAAAATTGTCCTTGCGTCACGTTCTGCCCATCGCAGAGGTTTGGTTTGGTTTGGTTTCATGGCATATCAACTATTTTTGTCTTTTTGATGCCAATTCCATTTTTATACACATAAACAGATCTAGTTCCAACAATTCAGTTGAGCAAAAGTACACTGTTTATTTCTATATAACCCATAGATAGGACTCTATCAGGTGCTACCTCTCCAGGTTAGAATAGACCTATGAGCAATCGCAAAGAAGGTACTCCGCATTCCCCAAAGCTCCAGCATTACTGTATCCTCACCACCAAGTTGTTTAGGACACGCGTTGGGTAAGTCTGCACAGATTCAGTCGGTGTATTCTGCAGTCACAGCCGAGTAGGTCACATGGCAGAGGGGTTGGGTAAATACATACAGTGTTTCAAACACTCATTAAGTTTTCCACTTTTGGGATCTATTTTGACCAAGGAAATATACATAAGTAATGCTTCCACGGGCACCGTAATGGAGGTGCCCGTGGTGTAATGATTATCGTCGCAGGAATTGGACACAGCGACACGAGTTCAAATCCTGGATTTATTGCATTTCACATAGCACTAATACCCTTGGGAAAGGTATGAATCCAATTATTCTCCCTCCAGCTATGAGTAAATAGTAGGGCAGACTAGGTTCTTCAGCCTTGGTGAGGCAACTAGTCTAGGAGAAGGAAAACTTTGAATTAAAACCTGTTAAACTCCGCTTAAAAGAATTGACCTTGTGTCATATCCTGCCCGAGCGGTGGGGTTGGGTAAATATGATAAGTAATGTTTCCTATTTTTTTTCATTGATAATACAACAAATAAAAGGCACAGGATAGTTGGATAGAGCAATTTTTCTGCAATAAACAACCCTGTTTCTATATAGTCACCATGAATTGAAATAGACTTAATATCAATACCTTTGGCAAAAATAAACTTACAACAATTTCATAGTTCAGAACGTTAGCTACTGCACCACGAAGACTCCCCTAAAAATAAAGGAATAATATGATTTCATTAATTACTGATATTCACGTTCACTGGTCGTCTAATCTGTTTTTTTTTGTTTTTTTTTTTTTTTTTGAAGACTGCTACTCGTGTCTATAACTCATTTAAATTCAGAGGTTTTTTTTTCTTTGACACAATGCCATAGAAATGTTAAAGGGCTTAGTCTGTCAAAGCTGAAGTTAAAATAGTTGGAATCGTTCCTAACCCAAGTGTATTAGCGTTATATTATATGTAAACAACTTCGGACCGGATTCGAACTCCGCTAGCCTATTCACTCGACGATAACCATTAAGCCATAAGCGCCTCCTTCTGACATACCATTGTATTAAAAAATTCAAACATTGAGGAATATCTGGTATTTATGTCACATGTGTTTCTTCATAGTAATGTTCTATATAAAAAAAAAAAAAGAAACCCTGCGACTTATCTACGGATATACACGGTCGTGTGCTCCCAATTAGCCTATATATGATCAATCCTGACGGTCTGTTGGCATGTCTGCGTATGTATATGCTTGTGCGAATGCGCAGATGTGTGCATACCAATGTAAAGGCGGATTCCACTGGCCATCAATCATGGCCTCGCTTTTGCCGACAACTACCAGGTTCACTTTTGTCAATAAGTGATGCACAGCTTTCGCGAGGATCTAACCAGCGACCATAATGAAAGAGAAAGCTCTTCAATCAAACTCCAATGGTCGCTTCTCTAGTCTCATACGGAACAATGAAACCATATCTGTCGGTCTGTCAGTCTACCCATTTTCTCTGTCTCTCTCTGTCTCTGTCTCTCTCTCCCTCTGTTTCTCTCTCTCTCTCTATATATATATAGATATATATATACACGCAAAGTGACACACACACACACACACATATACATTTTACGTTTGTTTGATATATTTTTTGTTTTGGCATATTAACGTTCATGGGTTATTTAATACTAAACTCATCCTTGAAGAAGAACAGAAGTGGCCCTATCTAAATTATAGCTGACGGATAAGGAGAGGTTATACCATTCTCAAGGGTATTAGTCCGAAAGTAAACGCAATAACGTGACCGGTGTTCGAACTTGCTTATAATAAAGTCTGAATTCAATACGTTAACCACTACAGCATAGGGATTTTCCCTATATAAGTATAAAATAAGATTAATCAGGATTAAAAAGAAACCCATGACTAGATCTTTCTTGTTCAACACGTCTTTGATAGTAGCTTACTGGAAGATCAACGACATGAAACTCTGAGTCATAAGTTTTTATCCAGTTTTCTTGTTCTTTATCATTTCATACATTTAAGTTTTTTTTATATTGTTATAATGTTCATCATTTTTATGCATAGAGCATTGTAAAGAATTTACGCATTAAAAACAGTTTTTAGAGTCAAATTTTAATCATATATATATATATATATATGTGTGTGTGTGTGTGTGTGTGTGTGTGTGTGTGTGCGTGCATTTGGAAGTAAATAATGGAAAAGAATTCAGCAATATGTAGAAAAATTGAAAAACAAAGTAATCCAAAGAATTGAAATAGTAGTGAAAGAATGGCGAAGCTATAACGTTTCGGTTTAAAAAACCATCATTTGGCCTTTAGGAAAGTTTATACTGAGTGTCGTTCCATCGTTGATCAAACAACACTCGGTTATCATGTTTTCTTAAGTCCTGATGATGGTTTATTAAAACTGAAGCGTTATTGCATCGACTTTCTTTGACAATAAATTCAATTCTTCGGATTTTTTTGCTTTAATTTTCTCTCTCTCTAGATATATATATAAATATATATATATATATATATATATATATATATTATATATATATATATATATATATATATGTGTGTGTGTGTGTGTGTGTGTGTGTGTGTGTGTGTGTGTAAATGTTCACGTGGAGGTTAGTTCATTATCTTTTATTCGTTTCCTATCTACACCGTATGTTTATATAATTAGAAAGAAACAGGAAATAAATCTGACAGTATGGAAATATGCTGAGATGAAAAAAAACAAAGTCATCAGAGGGTGATTTTATTTGTGGAATCAAAACGTTTAACGTGGGCAAATATTTCAACAAATAATATCATATCCTGAAAATCTTGAGTTTTTTCACATCAGATTTTCAACATGATTATGTCAATGTAGACAAATCTGTTAAGATATAAGTATTTTTCCAATCCCAGCATGCGACACAACTTCAATTTGAAAATTGAGTAAAGCTGGTTTGAATTCAGAATTGCTCTTCTTCTAGACTGGCTGTCTAACCAAGTGTACTTGCCCATACAGTTTAATTGTCAAAAATATTTCTATTTAAGCTATTCAGTTTAGTCAAACAAGTCTAATTCTAAACAATTCAGTTTGGCATAGATATGCAGTTAGTTCTATTAAACCCATAGATAGAGCCCTCTCAAGTGCTACCACTCCGGATCAGAGTGGACCTGGGAGTTATGGCAATGAAAGGGTACTCTGCATTCCCCAAAGCTCCAGCATTACTGGAACCTCACCATCAGATTGTTTAGTGTCATATCCAGGACACTCATTGGTGTGTGTGTGTGGAGGGGGAACTTACCCCTCTGCAGAGAAGCAGTCGGAGTATTCTGTAGCTCCATCTGCCAGTGCAATGTTCTTCTACAAGGTTGGCTTTGGCCTCAAGTAACCTGTGATATTTGATATGCCCTTAAACCAATGAACTAAAACCGAAATCAGTCAGATTATTTATTTATATTTACATGTATTTATTAATCGCTCGATAAATCATCGAAACGTTTTCCGTATCTATATAATGTGTCCTATATTTTGAATAAAAATAGTAGGGCAGACTGTGTGCGTGCCACTCTGACTTTTGACTAGGTGGGCGCGCAACGGCTATTGACTAGCAAGTATAGCACAGGATTTGGTTCCATGTCCTGCTAGGCTCATCAGGCCCACATTGCACTAAGTGGGCCGATCACCAACATAGTCCAGCAGTCCTTCCTCTTCCCCTAAATCCCCACAATAATTTACTTTCGGGTCATTGACCTTGTGTTAAGTCCAGACTGGTGGGAGACAAATAAAACGTTGGTATGGCAACAGAGACAAATAAAACGTTGGTATGGCAACAGAGACAAATAAAACGTTGGTATGGCAACGAGTCTTAGGAAAGGAAAACTCAAAATTCAAATCTGTTTAACTCCATTTAAAAACTGACCTTGCACCGTATCCAACTTGAAGCAAAAAGATTTTGTAAATGCATATATAATGTGTGTCTGGAAAAAAAAAATGAAATACTAACGTGTTACAGTGTTTAAATATTCATTATGAGTATAAATTTCGTCGGAAAACGATTTGTAAATGTATTTAAATTCAAATCTTATGTTTCCAATTTTTTAACTTTCCATAACTACCGGTGTTCCTAATAACATTATCTGGGAACGTTCCAGTGCTGTAATGGCTGAAGTACTAGACTGCAGCCTCGAAGTAAGCGAGTTCGGACTTCCGACGCACTATTCCATTCACATTCGGACTAAAATATGTAGGAAAGAATTGGGCCCACTTCTCTCCCCAGCTATTGGTTAAATACTATCACTGGTTATCTTCTACAAGGATGGATTTGGTATTAAATAACCCATGAACGTTGATATGCCATTCAAACAAAAAGAAAAAAACTAATTACGTTGCCACAATAAACTCATTAACAAAAGTAACGTTCGACATTTTTTTTCCTTAAATACTTTACTTGAAAAATCGTATACAGATCAAAATAATAAATACATAAATTTCGTCCTAATTGCATTTCGAGGTCAGTCCTAATAGTGTCATGGTTAATATGCTAGACGGCGACATCATAGACAATGAGTTCGAAATTCAGTTGCATTCACTTTTAGACTAATATCCTCAAAAAAGGCTTGAACCGCGTTATCCATCAGATATGTGTTAAATACTTCTACAATGTACTCTGGCATTAAACAACATTGTACTTCTACAATGATGGCTTTGGCATTAAACAACACATGAAGGTTTATATGTTTATATGCCATTAAATAAAGATGTCAGGCCTAATTTGATTGCCTTTCACGTCTTATTTCTCATAATTTTTATTATATATATATATATATATATACTGTGTTGGTCCTCGTGGAACCGTAGTAAACGAGTACAAACTCCAGTCGCTCTATTACGTTCACTTTCGGACAAATATCTTTGGGAAAGGTAGAAACCCTCTTATCCTACCAGCTGATGGTGAAATAACATTACTTCTATTCATCTAAAAGGATGGATGTGGCATTAAATAACCCATGAAGGTTAATAAGCCATTAAACAAAGAAACCACACCATATATACGTATATATATATATATATACAGAGTCTACAAAATTAAGTAGACGGTATCTGATTTGTTATACTATTTAAGACACGGACATTTCAGAGTTTTGCAGAATTATTTATTATTAAGGCTTTCTCGAGTACCAAGTGTGCAACTGTCAGTCATGGTGCCAAAACTATAGAAACCATCTTGTCCGATTAAATTATCTACTATGATTTCTGTTACTGTCATGCAACAGCATTTCAGAAAAATATTTCGGTTTGTCATTATCATCGAGACAATCCAACCACGCTTGTTTCAAGAAATTTGAAGCATCAGTTTGTTTATGTAATGGTCAACGTTCTTGAAGAGTCCCCAAATCCAAAAAGCATTTTATGCTTGTTACTTACGTGGCCTCTATAAATCAACTAGGAGGGCAGATCGTGAGTCACAATTTCCTTCCCAGACTGTTTAGCCGATTTTGTTGACCCAACCGTTCTCATTAGTCTTGTGAGTAGAGTGTTCTCATTAGTCTTGTCAGTAGAGTGTTCGCCAATCGCCCGGGAGACCTGGGTTCAATTCCAGATCGCGTCATACCAAAGACTTTAAAGATGATATCTCCATACTTAATACTCAACAATATAAGGTACGTATCAAGGGTAAAGTGGAGCAAGGAAAAGAGTCACGCCCTCACCTATACCTCGGTGTAGTAGCTATTGAAAAGAGAGCCTCCTGGTCACCCTTGACTACAATCGCCAACTTTACAAATTATAAGATAGAGCCCTTACAATTATTACCACTCTGGGTCAGAGTGGACTATAGAGTTATGGTAATTAGTGGTGATGTACATTTCTCCAACCTTCACATCTTGAGCATTAGTACTGATTAGAATTTAACGTCATACTCAGGACACCATTTTGTCAAGGTTTACTGGTTGTTTAGAAGATACATATATAACAACACTCGGAAAAGAAAAGGAGAAAAATGTTATTTTTCGATGTCAATCAAACCAAATGACCACCAAAACAGTGATGATTGGAATGAATTTCCCCACCTATTTGTCAAATATTAATTTTGATGTCTATTTTCTTTTCTTTTAATTTTTGATTTCTAATTTTTATTGAAACTTAATTTTGTAGCTTCCTTATTTTTATTGAATGCCAAATTTTAATCATTCAAATTCTCAATATGATGGATATAACAATGAAGACCTTCATTCCTTGCTGAATACTGTAACGTTACCCCCCTCGCCCCCATATACGTTACATCCTCTTCTAACCATGTCCCTTCTTGGCCGGCCGGTGATCAACTAGTGGTTCCGAGGGGGGCAACGCACATTTCTTGCCACTACAAGAATACGATCGAGGGGGCCGGAGAAAATAGAAGGACAAACGAACAAACACTTGGGGTTAACTCAAGAGCAGAAAGAGGAGTTATGCAACACTACATTTCCGATAGCATATATGGAATAACGCTAGCATGGACTACTAGCGAAAATTCCACAAAGCAACTGGAATGCCGACTCATCTTGACTCGATCCTCCTTCACTGGTCTGGACCCCATCTCCTCCCACTGGTATCACCGCTCCGGTGTCCGCTGTCGACTGCCCCTGTCCGTGGTTCCACGCCAACCGCTTGTCAGCTCCTTTTCCCAACCAACTCTCTTCTCGCGTCCCGTTACCTCTTCCGGCCACGCCGAGATTTCAAATCCAAAAACCCTTTGTCTCGTTTCGCGCCAAAACAGACAAAGGAATCGTCTGCTTGACGGGCCACCTATATAGTGTTACAATACAAATATCATTATCATGGACTTCTACAATAGGAACCTAATGAGTTCAGCGGCTTCTAGTTTATTCGTTTGCTTTTTTCTTTTAATTTGATATATTCTTGCAAACTGCAATTATTTCGAAGTCAAAGTGACCAGGATAAAACCAAAAGTTATTGTTCTCAGCAACGTTTGGTTTGGTTTGGTGGGTTAATAAATGCCAAAGTTCTCGTTGTTGAAGAAAATTTACGGTATAGTTATTCCATAGCTGGGAGGGATAAGCGGATTTATACCTTGCTCAAGAGTTTAATGCGAAATTGAACGACTGGAGATCGAACTCTCAACTTACGATGTCGCAGTCGAACATAATAGCCACTGTGACTCTCCTCTTTTAACGATCTGTCGAGTGTAAGTTTTTTCTCATCAAAATTGTTTGTTATGAGAGTCAATAAAATAAATTTTCTTTTGATGGAATTTTGAAACTCTCAACTTCTTTTGAAGACACACAGTATCATTTAATAGGACTGCAAAATTATTCCACCGAGCAGTTTTAACTCCATGCTTGTTTTGGGGTCATCAGGAAAGAATTTGCATCGTTTCGGGGCCTTTCTCTCAATAATAATAATGAAGTAAAAAAGTTGTATTTCGAACAATTTTACATAAGTACACAGTTTAACTGTCAAACAGTTCCATTTGACCCATAGATTGGACCGTATTAGGTGTTACCATTCCGAAACAGAATGGACCTGGAAGCGATAGGAATGAATGGATATTCCGCATTCCCAAAAGCTCCTGCATGACTGGAACCTCACCATCAGATTGTTTAGTGTCATATCCAGGACATCCGTTGTGGGTGGTTCTTACTCCTCTGCAGAGATGCAGCCTGTCTGTTCTGTAGCCCCAGCCAACTTTGCTTTGTAGCTAAATGTTTTGCCCTTTAGTAAAAATCATTGGAATAATCTTGAAGACCTTGGAACTTCAGAGACATGCTGCCATTTGGATTTCTATGCTGGCTACCATCGTAAAGATGATAATAATAATAATTAGAAGACGAAGAAGAAGACGAAGAATCGGGGACCCAGATACAAACAATAAGAATATACAACCAGGATATAGGGATTAAATTCAGTTTTGAAAAATGTGCCGTGATGATAATGAAAAGAAGGAAAAGAGAAACAACAAAATGAACACTACTGCTAAAACAAGAAATCATTAAGCTGTTTGAAGCGAAGAAAAACTACAACTGATTGGGAATATAGAAAGCTGGCACCACAAACAAACGGGGACGAAGGTAAAGATGTGCTATAACCAAACGGGGGACATCTCCACTCTAGAAGGAACCCCACTTAAACTAGTAGACAAATTCACGTACCTAGGAAGCAGCGTCGAATCAACCGAAAAGGACATCGAAACGAGTCTAACGAAAGCATGGACAGCTATAAATAGGCTATCGATTATATGGAAATCAGACCTAACCGATAAAATGAAACGCAGCTTCATCCAGGCAGCGGTCACATCGATACTGCTATATGGATGCACTACATGGACGCTAACAAAACGGCTGGAGAAAAAACTGGATGGCAATTACTCAAGAATGTTGCGTGCAATCCTGAGCAAGTCCTGGCAGCAGCACCCCACAAGACACCAACTGTACGGCCACCTGCCCCCTATCACGAAAACTATTCAAGTTAGACGAACCAGACATGCAGGACACTGCTGGAGAAGCAGAGATGAACTCATAAGAGATGTACTCTTATGGATCCCCACACATGGCCGCGCAAAAGCAGGACGACCAGCTCGAACGTACATTCAGCAGCTATGTGAGGATACAGGCTGTTGTCCTGAAGACCTACCTAGGGCGATGAACGATAGGGAGGAGTGGCGAGAGAGGGTCAGGGATATCCGTGCCACCAGCGCGATATGATGATGATGATGATATCAGAAGAACGAGAAAGCTTCTCAGGAACAAGTTTACAAGCAGAAATCTCATCAAAGGAATAAACATCATGTCAGTCTTCGATGTAAGATACTCGGGACTATTCATATAATAGACAAGGGAAGAAGACATAAAAATGGAACAAAGGACAAGAAAATTTGTGATTATACACAAAGCTTTACATCCGAGAGATGCCATAGACAGACTCTATGTCAAGAAAAGAAGGAAAAAGTGGACTCGACAGCATTTAGGACTGTGTAAATGAATCAATACAAGGACGTGAGGTCTATATTATATTGAGTAAAGAAAGACTAATCTCAGTAGTCAATTGCAGCGGTGACAACATAAGTACAGAGGAAAAACAAACAAACTAGGAAACAGAAATTGAAAGAAAAACAACTGTATGGATATTTGAAGCAACACACTGGATTGTACACGAGAAAACCTAGACGTGGCAATCTCAGAGAAAATCTGCATCTTTACTAACATCGGTACAAAACAATGCCATAAGACCAATTATTTTAAAGCGAAAATGGATAATACGCAACAAAATTACAAGTATAGGTTATGCTGAGAAAAAGATGAAATGATTAATCACATACAATGGGAAACGCAGTAAACTATTACAAAACAAGCACAACTCTTGGAAGGACTGGTTTGGAGAACTGTGCAAATATCTAATTTTGACAATGCTACTAAATTGTATATGCACAAAACCGAATGTGTTCAAGAAAATGAGACGCATAAAAAACCCTGGGATTTTGAGATGTAATCAAATCGTATAGTGGATCTAGCGGACAACAGAGTGAAAATAAAAGAAAATGAAATGAAAGAGAAATACTTGTACTTGGCCAGAGACCAAAAAAATATAACTGTGGAACATGCGATAGACGGTGATACCAATTAGAGTTTGTGTACTTGGAGCCATGTCAAAAGGACTGGAATGGGGATCGGAGTAGTTGGTGATTGGAGGAAGAATAAAGACTATCAAGACTACAGCATTGTTGAGATCGGCCAGAATACTGAGAAGAGTTCTAGCGACCTGAGGAGACTTGTTGTCACTCAGACTCCAGAAAAAGACTATCAGCTAACGCCAGTGTGAAAAACTCGCTTGTAGTAATTTTATATTAATGATATGAAACTGCTGAACAATAACAGTAGATGAATATATTCAATAGAATTTAGATTAAAACGACATCATTCAAATACTGACAAATAAAAAGTGAATAAGGAAAAAGTAAAAGAGAAAAATATGGGGTAAAATAAATCAAGCATTAAAAAACATAGAACACATAGAAAAAAATTAACTGGCGAGCAAAAAAAAAAAGGGGGTGGAGGAAATTGTAAAATAGAGAGATTTGACCAATGTCCATAATTGACCAGTCAGTGATTTTTGACATGTTAGCTGTCAGGTTTGGATATCTCCAACTTTCAAATCCACGTGATGAATCGGTCCGATTTCGAGAAACAATTTCTCTTCTCTGATTTTGCGCGTCCAACAGACGTTTCAAATGTAAGCATTAATTCCCCCCTCTCTCTCTCTCTCACTCTTTCTCTCTCTCTTTCACTCTCTCTCTCTCTTTCACACACCCACACACTCTCTCTCTCTCTCTCTCTCTCTCTCTCTCTCTTTTCCCCATTTCTTTATTTTTATCCACTTCTTTATGCTAATTTTGGAATTAACGTGTCAATATAACGGCCAGCGTTATTTTACACTGATCATTAAAAACACGTGTAATATTTTGACACGACACTGAAAAAAAGAGAAAAGACAAAAGAAAAAAGAAAAAAAGAAGATAAGAAAGAGGAGAAAAACAGTTTAACAACAAGAAAGAGATTCTTGCTATTTATTTATTTAGTGATTTATGTTTGTATGTATTTTTTATTATCTTTTGAATAAGCGAAAAATTGCGTGCGCTTCATTTGTTGCATGTTGGCTTTCTCATATGGCGACTCTGTGTCATAATATTTGAAACCCGTTGTAAATTTGGATATTTAGTTCTTTACAATAGAAAATATTTTTTAAAAATCAATTCATACGCCGCATATATTTATGAATATGCATTTGTAAAAATAAATATAAGTACACATACCTCCAATCTCTCTGTCTGTCTCTCTGTCTCTCTATGTCTCTGTCTCTGTCTCTCTATCTTTCCTTAAAGCAATACATTGGAAAGTCAGATTGGCCTTTTAACTTTAGACATAACGACAGAGAATCAAATCCATAGATTACAACAAGCTAATACATTGGTCCAGTCGTCTGGGGTTGTAGAATATACCGACTGCGTCTCTGCTGAAGGGTAAGACTTCCCCCAACGAGTGTCCTAGATATAACACTAAACAGTAATGCTGGAGCGTTAGGAAATGTGTAGTCTTCTTTCAATGCCATCGCTTCCAGATCTACTCTGGCTTGGAGTGTGTTTTATCTATCGGTCAAACAGAACTGTAACAGATGATTTATGCTACACTGAATTGTTTGAAATAGAACTGTTTGATCATTTCACTGTGTAAGCAAATGGCTGATGTTTAATTGAATTGTTAGTTATACATAACAATACTTGGAGCCATTTAACATTGTCGACTTATGCTAAATTGAATTATTTGAAATTGAACGGTTTCATCTTTTTACTGTGTGTAAACAAATGAGTGATGTTTAATAGAATTGTTAGTGTTAAGTAGCAAGATTTGAAAACATTAAATTGTGTACAAATAAATGATGTATAGTAAATTGAATTATTCGTAATAGATAGAAATTAGTGAAGCCATTTCACGGTATAAAAATATGAACTCAGTCTTGTTTAAAAATCTTATAGACAAAATGTGTTTATAAATCATCTATCTGACATATATGTATTAAAAGTATTTGGCATTAAATATCCTGCAATGGTTGATGTGCCATAAAAGCAAACGAAACTAAACTAATACTTATAGACCAATACTTTTACACGAGGCCCTTTTGGCTTGGTGAGTGGAAAACTGAACACCGTGTCTCCCATGAGCAAAGCCTGCTTTGCATGGCTGATTTCATTGCTTAACACCTGAGGCACGCCAATTATTGAATGATGACGGAATCCGATAATATTTTGACGGCCGCGCATGAGTCTTGATTCGTCAATGGCCCCTCTCATTAAAATGACCTACTTGGTTGGAGCTTGGATAAATATCGAACACTTCCACTCAAGGATGTCCCCGTGGCGTAATGGTTTAGGTACACGACTGCAGTCTCGAAGTAAGCGTGTTCGGAGTCCAATCGCGCAATTACGTTTCCTTTTGGACTAATATCCTTGGGAAAAGTATGAACAATTTTACTTTTCACAGGTGTGATTAAATAGTACAATTGCTGTTCTTCTACGAGGATGGCTTTGGCATTTGTTAAACCCAGAGACCAGATTTTGTTTAAATGGCCACGATTGTAACAAAGAAGCAAATTTTACCACGATTGAAAGAATATCAAAAAGAACAAAAACATATTGAACGATATTACAGCGATAATAAAAACACACGATCATAAGTAGATAACGGTTTACGATCATTGACCCCCAAATGGATTTGATGAAACTGAATGGCGCTGTTTTGATACATGAATATCTAAATAAATTAACAAACCAAGCTGTCACGGGTAATTAAAAAAACACCACTCCCATATTTAAAATGCTGCTCTCAAATGAAGAGCTCATTTACCAGTTGTCCTGTCAACAGACACATAAAGGTCCGTTGAAGATATATGGATAACAGAAAATATTTTTTATTCAATAACTGGGTACGCTACGTCTCCAGGGAATATTTCATAGTTTCTCATATGGCATATGTTCTCTTTTAAAATCTTCTTTTAATTTCTAAAAAAAAAAAAAGATCTTTTTCCATAAAAGCTTTTCTCCTAATGATGAGCTAAGGTCGAAACTCGAAGTGAATAATAAAAAAAATAGATATCACAAAAGGAATATACATAATTTTCTCATCACTTTTGTTGGCAGGTTGGATTGGATTTCATAGTATATCAACCATAATATATTATTTAATGCTAAATCCTCTTTATACATATATGATTTGTAAACGCATAGTTTGAACATTACATTTTTGAGCCAGCCAGAGCTCATTTGTTTGCATGCGGTTTAATGTTTATGCATAATCAATTTAGCATCATTCATTTCTTTGCACACAGTTTAAATGCTCAAATATTTCTTGGTCAAACATTTTTATTAGAACCATAGATTTTACCCTAACAGGTATAACGACTCCGGGAAAGAGTGGACCAGGAAGTAATATTAATGCAGAGCTTTCCATATTCCTCAAAGCACCAGTATTTGAGCGTCACCATCAGATAGTTTAGTGTCATATCCCGGACACTCGTTGGTGTATTCTAAAGCCTCAACCGACTGGACTCACTCTTGCTTATATATATATATATATATATATAACAGACGGGAATGAGCACTCTTTTGAAAAAAATGTTTCTTGAATCAAGAAGTGCTCAAATGATGTCAAGCAGAGCAGTATAAAAACTAAACGTAATTAAAAACTTACCTTCTTACCCTCGTTTCATTACTATATTTTTTGTATCATGTATACGCGCGAAGATGCTATCATCAGGTCAATCATATTTTACTTTATTTATAAATGTTGAGATTGTTGTTGATTTTTTTTATATCAAGTCATGAACATAATCTAATCAAGCCGCCAGCTCGGATTTTACTGATTCTCTCTCTCTCTCTCTCTCTCTCTCTCTCTCTCTCTCTCTCTCTTGTCGTCCATGTCAGCTATCGCCCTCGGTAGGTCTTTTAAACTTCATACTGTCTGCACAGAACAGAAACAATACTGGCACGTCCATGTGTAAAGGTCCATAGTAGGACGTCACTTATAAGTTCGTCCTTGCTTCTTCAGCAGAGTCCCAGAAGACTTGTTCGCTTTTCTTTGTTGTTTTGGTTTTTTAGAGGGGACATAAGTGGCCGAAGAGCTGTTGTTTCGAGAGATATTTTTTTTCTTTAAGTAAATGTGTATGTGCCTAAATCCTTGACAACATGCAGGGTGTGACACAATGTCAAATTTAAGAAGGGTAAATCTTGATTAAATTTAAAGTTTTTCTACACTTCTCCTCGACTGGTTGATAAGTAGTTCACTATTTGTAGTAAGTATTTGAGACTTTCGACGAGTGGCAGACGGTAGCTCACGAATGACATAAATGCCTGGTGATTGTCAGAGAGTCTTCGGTGGTGACTTTGCAATGATACTAGCCCTGTCGGTTGAGGTTGTTAAATACACTGACTGCATCTCTGCAGAGGGGTAAGACTCCACCCCCCAACAAGTATCCTGGATATGACTCTAAACAATCAGATTGCAAGGATTCAGCAAAGCTAGAGCTTTGGTGGAAAGCGGAGTACCCCTTCATTGCCATTGCTCCCGGGTCCACTCTGGCTCAGAGTGGTAGCACTTGATAGGGTCCTATCAATGTGTCAAATGGAACTGTTGGATATTTAAACTCTGTGCAAACAAATGATATATGCTAAATGGAATTGCTTGAAATAGAGCTGTTAGATCATTTACCTCAGTGTAAACAAATATAAACCAAGTTAAAACTAATTTACAACGCTACCCGTGGTTATGAAATAAATGCTGATGCTGCTGAGGTTATTAATCTTCTTTTTTGAGAAAAAATATTCCCTTTTCGGTTTGTGAGGTTTGAATTGTAAGTAAGTTAACATTGCTAGTATCACGAGAAGAAGGAAGTCTAAAACACAATAGCAGTCAAGAATATATGATTTAAAAAACTAAAACCAAAATAAGTTTTAAAATAAAAACAGGTCATTGTTAAAAATTACTGGAAAAGACTAATAAAATATAGTTATTCATATTCAATCTTATTTTCTGTAATAAAATGTTCAACCTTTTGTAACAAGCAAGTTTTAAATCAAAATATGCAAATTAGCTTACTCTATAATAATATATCGCTACCTTTATCAAGCTATGCATCAAAAACCCAGAGTAACTTGGCTTTGTTAAGAAGTAGTTGTTTAGATGACACGATTTTTAGTAAAAATCGGATTCGCAGACAGAACAAAATAGGTTTGAATCTTTCTTTCTATCTCTCTCTCTCTCTCTCTCCACGCACACACACATCTATATATATATATATATATATATAGAGAGAGAGAGAGAGAGATAGAGACCATCATGATCATGAGAAAACAATACTTTCAAAATGTTTTTTCAACAAACAGTTTTCTAAAACGTGTTTTAAGAATATTTAACAATCTCCAAAATGTGTAAAAGCTTTAAAACTTTTAAATCAGAAAAACAAGACAATCAATGACTGAAAGGAGACACGATCAAATAGGTGCTCATGTTGTGTCGCGTCACACCAAAGACTCAAAAAATGGTACTTAACGCTGACTTGCTTAACACTCAGCATTATAAGATACGGATCAAGGGTAAAGTAAAGCAATCAAGGAATTGGAGTAGCACCCTTCTCTATACTTGGTGTTGTAGCTATTGAAAGGGGAACCTTCTGATCACCCTCGACTACGTTTGCCAAATTTACTTAATATATATATATACATATATGTGTGTGTGTGTGTGTGTGTGTGTACGTTATTTTAACCTCTTCAAGATTTGCAGGGACATTTTTCCGTTTTTCTTTTTACTTGAACGACTGTTATCCCTAGATTTTTGCAAACTCTCTCTCTCTCTTTCTCTCTCTCCTCCTCTCTCTCTCTCTCAACTTACTCGCATAAGCATAAACGCATTCACGTGAGTACACACGCACATTCCATATATATGTATATATATATATATATGGGTGTCTTTCAGAAAGTTCTTAGGGTCATCTAGATTTTAGATTAATCTCTCATCTTTATATTGTCTGTACTTGCGTAAAAATTAAGACGGAAATCTGAAATTGTTTTTCTAGTTTCATAAAAAGTGGTGATGTTTTACCATAACACAAATGTTCATCAATAGTTCTTCTTTTTTGGTGAGGCTTAGAACTTTTTGAAGACTCTCTTTTCGTATCGTATCATTTTTTAATGGCATGTCAATCTTCGAGGGCTTTTTAATGCCAAAACAATCCTTGTATAAGAATAGCAGAGATACTGTTTAACTCAGCTTGGGGTGGGGATAAAAGGGTTCATACTCTTTTCCGAAATGTATTAGTCCGAAAGTGAATGTGATAGATGACCTTCACGTATATATATATATATATATATAATGCTGCTAACCAAAGATTAGAAAATTTGTACAGCGTGCACGAACCAATTTCCATAATGGCTTTAGACTTTAGACGCTACCCAAATGCTCATTTATACAACTGGATCATTACGTATATATATATATATATATATATATATATAAGATCTTCAGACAGAAAATATAATTTAAATGCAAATCCATATAGATATATCGAGACATAATGGTGCCTAATGTACCTTTGCATTTTACTTTATATCACTAATCGAATCCAATGTGTTTTCCATCGGTCGAAACACATCTAAAACTCTTTTTTTATAAACGATGTAAAGCTGCACTGTCACAGCACTTTTTAAGTTCAACACATCCTCAAATCTTACACTTAAATGTTTTGTTTAGAAAACATGAAAAGGTGACACAGAATTACGTTTGGTTGGTTGGTTGGTTGGATTTTACGGCATATCAACCTTTGTATGTTATTTAATGCCAAATCCATATTTATGAAAATAGTTCTATTTCAAACAATTCAGTTTAGCATAAGTACGCTGTGTAAATGTAAGTATTGTTTAATTGTCAAAAACATTTCTGTTTCAAGCTATTCAGTTTAGTCAAACAATTCAGTTTAGCATAAGTATCCTGTTAGTTCTATTTAACCCATAGATATGGCCCTATCTGGTGCTACAACACCGGACCAGAGTGGACCTGGGAGTAATGGCCATGACGGGGTGCTCCACATTCCCAAAAGCCCCAGTATCATTGGAACCTCACCATCAGATTGTTTAGTATCATATCTGGGACACTCATTGGGGGGATCTTAGCCCTCTGCAGAGGTGCAGTAGGTGTATTCTACAGCCCCAACCGACCGTGCAAACTAGTGAGTTTGAAGAGGACTTCATTTGCACAAAAATATTTCACCAAAAATATTTCGCTCAAAGTCAGACTTCAAAATTTGTCTTATATTTTTCAAATTGACTCAGACACATCAACCGATTACTTTGTTATTCATGTATTTTTCCCAACTACTTCGCACTAGCAGAATCTGGCACAAGGTAAAATCTAAACGGTGTTTAACAGGTTTGAATTCTGTGGTTATCAAGGTTAAATAGACTAGCCTGCCATACTATTTACCCATAGCTGAAGGGAGAATAATTTTAACAATTTAGATTAATATCATTCCAATGGATATTTTCACTGGAGGAAAATTAATATCATTTGGATTAAAATATTTCCAAAGGGTATTTGGGCTTGAGGAAGATTAATGTTAACTAACTGGATTAATATATTTCCAAAGGATATTTCGGCTTGAGGAAGATTAATATCATTTATTTGGATTAATATATTTCGAAAGGTTATTGGGGCTTGAGAAAGATTAATATTAATTAGTTGGATTAATATACTTTCCGAGCGTATTTACACTGGAGGAAGATTAATATCAATAAGTTGGAGTTATATCATTCATAATGTAAATTACCGGCAGCCTTGTCCAGGATTTGAACTCAGATCACAATGTCCATTTTCAACGATTATTACCATTTTACCACGAGCCTCTCCTTTATAACATAAGTTGCTCAGCTGTGCACACACCTTCATTTACACTTGAATTTTTTTGAAATATACAAAGTTATAATCGCTCTTTCATCACACCTTAAATATTCATAGACTACCATTTAAAATAGTCAAAGCACGTTTTTTTACAACCGGACATGGACCTAGCGGTTAGAGTGTTCGCCAATGACCCGGGAGACCTGGGTTCAATCCCAGGTCGCGTCATACCAAAGACTCAAAAAATGGTTCTTGATACCTCTTTGCTTAACACTCAGCATTATAAGGTACGGATCGAGAGTAAAGTAGAGCAATCCAGGGAAAAGAGTAGCGTCCTCCCATACACTTTGGTGTAGTAGCTATTGAAAAGGGAGCCTTCGGGTCACCCTCGACTATGGTCACCAACTTTACTTATTATAGGAATTATTTTGTGTTTTCAGAGAAAAGATGTACCACTAATTGTCGAGTTATCATGTTATTGGCCTAATGCGTAGAGTATTTGCCAATGGTCCGGGAAACTGGTGCTCAATCTCAGGTCGAGTCATACCAAAGACTCAGAAAATGGTATTTGATGCCGACTTGCTTAACACTCATCATATTAGGTAAGGATCAAGGGTAAAATGGAGCAATCCAGAGAATGGAGTAGCGCCCTCTCCTACACCTCGGTGTAGTAGCTCTTGAAAAGAGAGCCTTCGGGCCCCCCTTGACTAAGATCGCCAACTTACTTATCCAGGGTTGGAGTAGCGATCTTCCTTACACCTCGGTGTAGTAGCTATTGAAAAGTGAGCCTTCGGGTCATCCTCGACTTAGGTCGCCAACTCTATTTATCAATTTTACCAGCAGGTTGTTATATAATCTTTAAAAATAAAAGTCATTGGTTAGTTTTGTTTTATGGCATATCAACCATTTAGGTTATTTAATACCAAATCCTGCTAAAACATACATAATATATAAATAGTAAAGTTTGCGACAGTTGTCGAGGGCGACCAGAAGATTCTCTTTTCAATAGCTACTACACCGAGGTTTAGAGGAGGGCACTACTCCTTTCCCAGAATTGCTCCACTTAACCCTTGACACGTACCTTATATTGCTGAGTGTTAGGCAAAGAGGTATCAAGTACCATTTTTAAAGTCTTTGGTATGACGCGACCTGGGATTGAACCCAGGTCTCCTGGACAATTGGTGAACACTCTACTAGTTTATTTTAGCATAAATCAACAAAGCTAAATGCTCCAAGTATTGCTATGTATCACTAACAATTCAATTAAACATCATTCATTTGTTTATTCTCAGGTAAATGATCAAATAATTCTTTTTCAAGCATTTCTATTTGTTTGCACAGTGGTTAAATGTCAAACAGTTTTATTTGAGCCATGGATAGGACCCTATCCTGTTCTACCACTTAAAGCCAGAGTGGACCTGGGAGTAATGGCAATGAAGAGGTACCCCACATTCTCCAAATCTCATGCATTACTGAATCCTCACTTTCAAATATTTTAATGTCATATCCAGGATACTCGTTAGGTTGGGACTCTTACCCATCCACAGAGAGGCAGTGAGTGTATTCTACAGTCCCAGCTAACTAGGCTGATAAATAAAGGACAAGAGTTCGTTTCCAAGTAGATTTATCAAACTTGTGGCCTTGTGCCAAACTAAAGACTATTTTATTTTCTTTGTTTAGTTGGTAGTGTCGTGTTCATTTCCGAGTGATTAGTAACATTAAAGAATTAAACCTTTCTCCTGAATTTTCTTGAGACAATAACGTGCACGAAATCGGAAGGCAGGTATCAAATGTTCCGTGTGTCCAGCAAAAGTGTTAAGATCTCTGCTTGATTGATTAGTTGATTTTAACGACATGTTAGCCGGTCTAGGTTTATTTCATGCCAAGACGTTATGGAATCGCATACATTGTACAGTCATATTTACATTTTTTGTGTAGTTACTTCTAACGTGTTATCTTCTTTTTTTTTACAGAGTTATTTGATATTAAGTATTCTTATCTAATACTAATAACAGGGTTGGTGGGTTGCTTGCTTGCTTGGTTTTACGGTATATCACCCCTTGTTATGTTGTTTAATACTGCAGTCAGGGTTTGTTGTTTTGGTTTTAACGATATTTCTGGCCGTCTAAGGTTATTTTATACCTAGAGGCTTGGGAAACTCACTTATATTTACAGTTTTTGTGTACTTGCTTCCTACGTGTTGACTTTTTTCTTTTTTTTTTTTTTTTTGGCACAGTTATGTGATATCAAGTATTCCTATCGAATTGTCATAACGTATGAATACTTATATGATTGGTTGGTTTTACGTTATATCAACCCTTGCTAGGCTGTTTCATACGGAAATCATGGTCTGACTGGTTGATTTTAACGGTATTTCAACTCGTCTTGGGTTATTTTATTCCTTGATGTTAGGGAATCTCACTCATATTTACATTTTTTGTAGAGTTGCTTCTTTACAATTTTTTACAACGTCTTATCGAATACAAATAATTTTTAAACATCTATTTGACCATTAAACAGGGCCTTAACAGTTACTATTATTTCAGGTGACAGTGGATCTGGGGATAATGGGAAGAATGGGGTAATATGCACTTCCCCAGATCTCCAAAATTGCACCCTCATTATCAGGAGAAGTTTAGTGTCATATACTGGATACTAATATCTCCAGTAGATGCAGTCTTGTTCAATGAATAAGTCCTGGAGGCAGCACCCCACAAAGCAGCAGCTCTACGGCCACGTACCACCCATCACAAAAACTATCCAAGTTAGAAGAACCAGACATGCGGGACACTGCTGGAGAAGTAGGGAGGAATTCATGAGTGACGTACTCCTGTGGACCTCTACACATGGACGAGCTAAGGCTGGACGACAAGCTAGAACTTACTTAGAGCAGCTATATGCCGATACGGGATGTAGCCCTGAAGACCTGCTGGAAGCAATGGATGATAGAGACGGGTGGTGAGATATAATCAGGGTTATCCGTGCTGATGGCGCGACGTGATGATGATTATAAGCTTGATAATACTCTATCAAACAATTTGAAAGAAAGAGAGAAAGAAAAACATTTCGATCTGAAATTCTGTACTCTAACCATACAGCTATCGCAACTAATGTATTTAGCACATTTTTTTTTAAATGGATATTTGGATGCTTTTGAATAAACTTAAATATCAATACAGATACTTTTTTTTAATCTATTTCTGCTAGTGCCATTTGCGTGCATTTCAAACCGTTCATGCCCAAATAATTTCCTCGAGCGACTCTATCTACTGGCACGAACATTTTGTGTGTGTGAATATGCAGGAAGACATTATATCGCTTGTAGGCGTGTGCATTGTTGAGCACGAATAATGTCTTCAGACGTCAATGCAATAAGAGGGTTTTATCGCGACAAACGTTGTCGGAGGCAATTTTTTGATTAATG
Organism: Sepioteuthis lessoniana; assembly: GCA_963585895.1. Taxonomy (NCBI): domain Eukaryota; kingdom Metazoa; phylum Mollusca; class Cephalopoda; order Myopsida; family Loliginidae; genus Sepioteuthis; species Sepioteuthis lessoniana. The sequence continues at coordinate 66,462,755 of OY757916.1, read as the reverse complement.
TGCTCCTCTAGAAAAAAAAGAAGAAAAAAACGAAGAGAGAGAGAGAGAGAGAGAGAAAGAGAGAGAGAGAGAGAGAGAGAGGATCAAACACTTATAGGGAAGACAGATGGATAAGAAGCAAAATTTAAAAAACTGAGGGAGAAAAACAATAAAAAATTAGGTAAACAAAATTTCTCAATGTTTTTTTTTCTTTTGTGAAAGAATCCTGCAAAAAAAAAATTTAATTGTCGAAACATCTGAACACCTGACTTATGATTGCCAAACAAAATGCCTCTAGACAAATCGAGACATTCTTTTTCCCAGTGTCGTGAAAATTTTACACTGGTACAAATACCGACTAAAATAAATTGGCCGTGTGTCTCCTTATACTACACGGGAGTATTTGCCATTGTTGAATTCTCCAAGTTTGACTTTACAATTATCACCAGAAAAGCCAAATTTATCGTTGGGTTCACAAATTTCAAGCCAGGGGCCAGTAAACAACCTCAACAAGAAAGCGGAAAATCACAGATCTTGCAGAAGGTTAACAACAAGATCTCCTGACTATGTGGGTGCAGTGAGAGAAAAAGTCTCTCCGAAGACGTTCCCAAGAACTTGGTCTTTTACGTGTACTGTAGGATAAAGTTAATTAATTTCAGCCCTCGTCATGTGGTTTGACCTTTCTGTAGAGATATGTTTGCTTTTTAAGACTCAGATGAAAGATGACAAAATGCAATTTGAATTATCATATTAACGGGTTGCATCTATTTTGAGAGACCCTGTAATTATGGATTGTAATTAATTATATCAGTTTATCGTTTTGTTTTAGTGATAAGTTGTTAGCGTGGTAAAAAATTTGAGTCTGACTAATTCTCCAAAACGGACTCTGGATGGCACATATACCTCTTGTTTGCATGGTCAATTTTCAATTTCTTGCACAGTTCCCTGGGGATCACCTTCCCTACCTAGTCGTGTCTAGTCTTATACTCTTTTCACGCTAATTTGTTGCAATCGCTTAAAATATGATTAATCGTTTCGCCTCTATCATCACATATGATTTTATTGGAGGTGCCCGTGGTGTAGTCGTTATCGTCGTAGGAAACGGACACGGCGACACGAGTTCAAATCCTGGACGAGACTAATTGCATTTCACTAATTTAGCACTAATACCCTTGGGGAAGGTACGAATCCAATTATTCTCCCTCCAGCTATGGGTAAATAGTAGGACAGACTAGGTTCTTCAGCCTTGGTAAGGCAATTAGTATAGGAGAAGGAAAACTCTGAATTCAAACCTGCTAAACTCCGCTTAAAAATTGACCTTGTGTCATATCCTGCCCGAGCGGAGGGGTTGGTAAATAGTATCATCACATATCATTTGCTATTTTGTTACGCTTTATCGTCTTTGTCTTTAAAATAGTTGGTCCTTATGGCGTTTATTATGTTACTCTCTCAGAATTTTTCACATTAGTCTTAGCTGATGGTCTTTCACTGCAAGTCTCCTCAAGTATCCAGGACTCTTCACAGTTTTCTGGCCGATCTCAGTAATGCAGTAGTTTGGATGGTCTCCACTCGTCATCTTATTTCCAAGTCCTCCAGTTCCTTTATTAATTCTTCGCTGAATGTACCAAGAGCATCAATTATCATTAATATAAACGCCACTTTCTCTTTCCACAGTTTTTTCAGTTCTCTAGTTAGATCGAGGTATTCATTCTTCTTTTCACTTTCTTTTAATTTTCCAATATGGTTAACCAGGACAGTAAAGTCCACAATTTTGCAAGATTTTTTTATAAGGTCTGGTCGTCTGGCCGAGATTAAGTGATCCGTTTGAATGACAAAATCCTAGAGAAGTTTGTGTGTGTCATTCTCTAGGACGGATGTTGGGTTGTGCATATACCATTTATTCATATGGTCAAATTGAAATTTCTTGCACAATATCCAGTGGATCACTTTACCCACCCAGTCGTGGATATTATTATTATTATTATTATTCATTCATTCATTTTAACCGGTGTTTTTAACTAAAGTTTGTGTATTAGCAAATCTCCTCAAGTGTAGAGGACTTTTCTCAGTATTTTAGCTGATTTTAACAAAGCTGTCGTGATGGGCTTCAACTACAAATGGAAACTCCTTAACCTTATGTTTCACGGTCTCTTCAGCTCTCTGGCAAGATCCACGCATTTGTCTTTATTTTCGCTTTCTTTACCTGTCATTTAATAGCCTGCTGGAACAGCAAAACACTCCAGTTGACAAGTTCTTCTTTCTTGTTAATTAACACATAGTCAGGTCTTCTGGCTGAGAATGGGGATCTGTTTGCATCACCAAACAATAGATAATTTAAAATGTTACAATTTGCTTTAATATAAATTCTATGCTGTTTATGTCCAGAAACACTCATGATTTGTTGAATTTGAATTGGTAACTCACAAGAAGCCTCACTTATCTCAGAAATGCTTGTATGTAAGCAAAAAAAAACAAAAACAAAAAAAAAAAAACAGCATTGGAATCTACCTGACCATAAGGTACGTATACTGAATTTTGATGGGACTGAACTACTTCCAGTATGGTGGTAGAAAGTTGGTTTGATATGGAAAACCCTTCTAGAAAGAATCCCTTTTAAACATGTTTATACGCCTTGCAGAATAGACGTGACGTCAGTTTTCATAATTAAGTTCATTTTATTATATTTTATTTCATTTTTATTTTATTTTATTTTTTTAACTTGAATGTATATATATATATATATATATATATAGAATAAAATAAAATAAAATAAAATAAACTTAATTATGACAACTGAAGTCACGTCTATTCAGCATGGCGTTTAAACACCCCACGAGGCAGCATGGTGGCAACACCCAACATGGCGTTCTATCACCCCCAGGTGACACCATGTTGACAACTTTTTTAAAAAATACGAACATCCAACATCATGTTCATTTATAAAAAAAAGTCTCTGACGATGAAGTTTTACTTTGAAAATAATTAGACTCAAATAATTATTATTTCGCATTGCAATAGCCATCGAAATTATTTCAACACCATAAAATATTATATATATATATATATATATATATATAGAGAGAGAGAGAGAGAGAGAGAGAGAGTAAATGAAAAGCCAGTCCGTTTTTCCGTATGAGTAGCCTGGGATAAGCTCTGACTTAACCCCCAGCGACTTTTTCTTTGAGATTTGTCGAAGGAGAAAGTCTACCCTAGAAAACCAACAACTCTGGGTGAACTTGAACGCTGGATAAAAGGAATTATGTTTTCTACCCCTCAAGAGTTCTTGGTGAAATACGATGATGCACTTCCCGGGCGACTTATGAGGCTGGAGGTGAATGCTAGTGCCCATATTAAATTTTAATTAAAACTCCATGCTTAACCGCTTTCTCTTCATATTTATTTATTGTAAAAATTATTGTTAAAAATAAATTGTAAGAATTTTAAAATAGGAAGTCACTTTTCAATCACCCAGTGTATAAAGTTTTAGTATTGAATTTTTCTGTACGCCCTTTTATTTTTAAAGTCATTGCTTTTAATGTAACAATGCAAGTGATGATGTAGTGTTTGGCTAACGTTTCGCGAGAGAATATATAACCTTGTGGATACCAGGACACGTCGCTGATATGTTTATTCAGCACAAATTTCATAATGAAGTAATCATTATAATTGTTAGACGAAAGTTTTTTCAAAAAAAGAGCACTTTTTTCTTTTTTTTTCTTTTTTTTTTTTTGTTTATTTGCGGACTTTTTGTCCTTATATTGGTAGTTTTTGTGTTGTTTCTTCTTTCACTACGTTTCGGCCAAATTCCACCTCTGGCCTTCTTCACGTGATTTACCGCGACATCGGATAGGAATGCTGAGTCTTGTAACCGTATCCCCAGTAATTACTGCCTTCCAAAGTTGTTGTCTATTGCACCACGTTTTTAACCAAGTAAACCTCTGACCGGCTTGGGTAGGATTTGAAACCGCTATCTTCTGACAATGCTCACCTGGAACCGTAGAGACTCACCGCCTCTATCCGCTACGCCACGGGCCCCGAAAGACGATCAAGGATGGATTTTTTTGGTCTTATAAATCCTTATCTGGTCTTCCAGAGTCGGGTCCCTGAAGAAGGCCAGAGGTGAAATTTGGCCGAAACGTAGTGAAAGAAGAACTACCAAGATGAGGACAAAAAGTCCGCAAATAAACAAAAAAAAAAAAAATTAATTCTCAGAATTGGAAGCCTCATCTCAAAATTATTCCAATTAAAGACAAGTGCAAAAGAGCACTTATGTTGACCACAGTTGTGTCATCATGCAGAAACCAGCGAGAAATAAGAGATTGCAACAGAGTGATTATAGATTTTACTTCCTAATATCATTGAGACTCCTGTGATTTAAATGGTTAAGACGGCATTCCTAGATTCCCCATGGCATACCAGCTAACGTGTCGGACTGCGTTATCGTAGTCAACGATTTCGAATTCTAATCGGACTCTTGCGTTCTCTTTAGGACAAATACCCTTAAAAAAATTTATGAATACACTTATCCACCGCAGCTATAAGTTAGATAGTACCAACACTGTCCCTCTACAGGGATTGATTTGAAGTTGAATAAATCACTAAAGTTAATGTGCTATTAAACAAAGAAATCGAAACTAAACTAGTAGAAGATGGGTGATGTTCGATTTTGCGCACTAGGCTAGAGTCGAGGAAGAGGGTATCGACGGAAAATATTATAAAATATTATGATAGAATATAAGGATAAAATATGATAAAATATTACGATGATATAAAAGGATTGAATATGAAAAAATATTATGATAAGATATGATGAAATATCGTAATAAAATATTATGATAAATTCATCCTAAAATATAATGATAAAGTATAAGGATGAAATATAAGAACAAAATATTATTATCAAATATAAGCATAAAATATAAGTATAAAATCATATTATAAATATAAGGATAAAATATTATGATAAAATATTATGAAAAACAATTATGATATAATATTATAAAAATATTATCATCATCATGTCACGCTATTAGCACGGATATCCCTGACCCTCTCTTGCTACCCCTCTCTATCGTCCATTGCTCCCGGTAGATCTTCTAGGCTATGACCCGTATCGGCACAGAGCTGTTGTTTCTAGGTTCGAGCTGGTCGTCCTGCCTTTGCTTGTCCATGTGAAGGGGTCCAGAGGAGTACATCACTACGTCCCTACTTCTCCAGGTGTATCCCGTGTGACTGTTTCGTCTAATTTTGATAGTTTTCGTGATGGATGGTAGGTGGCAGTACAGTTGCTCCTTTGTGGAGTGCTGTCATTCAGGACTTGTTCAATATTACTCGCAGAATTCTTGTATAGTTGCCGTCAGACTTTTTTTTCATGCGTTTAGTTAACGTCCATGTGGTGCATCCATATAGCAATATCGACACGATAGCTGCTTGGAAGAAACTGTGCTTCATTTTATCGGTCAGGTCTGACTTCCATATGACCGAACTCTATCGTTAGCTGCCCATGCCTTTGCTAGTCGCGTGTCGATGTCTGCCTCTGCTTCCAAGGTAGGTAAATTGTCAACTTGTTTCAGAGAGCTACCGTTTAGTGTGGAGATGTCACCTGTTTGATTAAAGCACATATATTCTGTCTTGTGTGCATTGACATGGAGGCTGATGCCTGCAGCGGCTCGTTCCTGACTATGTAGCAGGGTTTCGGCTCGGGCGGGTGCATTTGCCAGAAGTGCTTTACCATTGGGTAGTTTGCGTCGGTAATTGTTTTTGCGGGGTACCTTCTGCTTCTTTCTTTTGTTAGCTTGAACCCGGTCGACCGATATGTCCTCCTGCCTTCTTTGGATATTTGTCGAACTCGGGAACATACACAGGACTTCGAACTACGTCCTTTATCGAATCCACGGGGGTCGCCTGTTCTGATTCCGTTAACCATTCAATTCTGACTGCAGGCGAGTAACAATAAAGGAATTCTTAGCTCTTGTACCCGGTTATGGTTAACGGAATCAGAACAGGCGACCCCCGTGGATTCAATAAAAGACGTAGTTCAAAGTTCCGTGTAGGTTCCTGAGTTCGACAAACACCTGAAGAAGGCCATAGTTTGAGATGTTTGAATTCAGAGTTTTTCTTCTCCTAGACCGGTTGCCCAACTTATAATAAATAACCTAGTCTGCTTTACTATTTGCCTAAAGCTGAAGCGAGAATAGTTGCGTTCATACCTTTACTGAGTGTATTAGTGCAATTTGATTTGAAAACAGCCTTGTCCAGTGTTTGAACTCGGGTCGCCAATTCCATTTCCTACGACGATAACCATTGCACCATAAGTGTCTTCACCCCATGTGTTTATATATAATGTAACGGGAAGAAAAATCAATTACAGTTAAAGTGCTATTATGAATTTATTTCAACGAAGAATATTATCTACGCCTCTTCAGATAGCATATACGCCTATTCTGAGGGTGATATCAGCAAATATATGTTTGTTTGTTTGTTTGGGCTTTATGGCATCCCAACCATTGTAGGTTATTTAATGTCAAATATATTTTTATAGAAATAAACAGTTCTATTTCAAACAATTCAGTTTTGCATAAGTGCAGTATAATCGTCAAAAGCATTTCTATTTCAGAAAATTATTCAGTTTAGTCTAACAGTTTTACTTCAAACAATTCAGTTTAGTATTAGTACAATTATTTTTCACACTGTTAAATGTCAAAACAGTTCTATTACAAGCAATTCAGTGTAGCATAAATCCACTATTTAGTTCTATTTGACCCATAGATAGGACCCTATCAGGTGGTACCACTCCGGCCCGAGTGGATCTGGAAGCAATGGCAATGAAGGGGTACTCTGTATTCCCCAAAGCTCCAGCATTACTGAAGCCTCGCCGTCAGATTGTTTAGAGTCATATCCAGGACACTAGTTAGGGGGGGGGCTTACCCCTCTACAGATAAGCATTCGGTGTATTCTACGGCTCCAGCCGACTGGGCAACAACAGTAAACATAGTTTACAGTATATATATATATATATATATATATATATATATATATATGTGTGTGTGTGTGTGTGTGTGTGAGAGAGAGAGAGAGAGAGAGAGAAAAGGTGTTCAAGCGATAAAAGAAAGGGAGTAAAACAATAAAAACATTAAGGATGGCTTTGAAATTAGATAATCCTTGAAGGTTGATATGCCATTACACAAAGAAAACGAACCATCTCTTTATTATTATTAAACTGAAAATTATTGCTTAAAGTACAAATTTTCAAAACTGATCTTAGTCTGTGTATATCCTCTTCAGAAGATTCTGATTCTTACTCTCGACCTGACCAATCAAATAGATACCTACTGTTTTTAAAGCTAATCGCTTATCAATGAATGGCATAATCGTGTTAATGGTTTCTCTCCGTCTCTCTGCATTTTTGACGTCCATGTTCCGGATAATTCTGAATCTCAGGAGATCGCTTTAGCAATCCAGTCATGTGATCCAAGCATTTGTTCCTATGGGAAATGACTGAAAGATGATTGGTGTAATTTAATTTCTCAATCCCCCTGTAAGGACTTGGGATTTTTGTCCTCGCTGGTCATTTATCAAAGTTCGTGTCTGACACCAGCGAACATTGGTGAAATCCTTATTCTCATAGCTTTCTTTTTGTTTTTGCTATTATATCGTATGACACGCTTCTCTCTCTCTCTAATTCGATCTGTCGATTTTCTTTTCTATCGATATTAAAGGATTGAATCTCTGTTACCATTTATCACTTGATTCTTTTGTCGGCAACGTTCGTTTCGTTATACATTTATTTATTTTATTTTTTATAAGCTTTTCAGTAAGAAAACATCAGAAGGATTTTGAAAAAGTATCTGTCGTAGGGACAGAGAATAGTACGTTGTAATAAAATTGATCTTACCAAATAAGGTTTTAAAAGAACAAGCCGATTATTTCTCGCAGGGATAGAGAAAAGTGCTTTGTAAAAAATTTCCCTTACCAATAAGGATTTTGAAGAACACACCGAATACTCGTCGTTCGGACAGAGACAATTGCGTTATAGCAAAAGTTCTCTTGCCTCTCAAAGAAATGTACACGTGCAATATTTTCAACAAAAATCTATTTTCTATATTCTTTTTTGGTTATTATCTTAACTCAACTTGAATTTATCACATCTGGTAGTGAGATTCTTGTTCAGGTGATTTCGGGAGTGTTGAGTCACCAATTTATTTCCATGACTCCCAGATCTACTTTGACCCAAAATGGAAGTACCTGTTAATGTGCCATCTAGAGGTAAAAAGTTCTGCTTAAATTAATTTATGTTGGTTTGGAATGCTTGAAGCCTTATAACTATGCAGCCTGATATTAATTAGGAATAGTTCCTGATACTATATAATTGTGAGTCAGTTATTATTATTATTATTATTATTATTATTATTATTATTATTATTATTATTATTATTATTATTTGCATGATACTATTCAATATCATCCATTAAAAACAAAAATTAATCGATAGCGAAATTTACACTGAGAATGGCCAAAAATTGAATTTTCCTTTTACGTTCCGATAATATTACAAGGAGCTTTTTCCCGTTGCTAAGTTGAGGTAGAATACCCAAATGAAAGACAGATTTAGAGTTTAGATTTATATTTAAACTTATACAAAAAATAGTAGTCGTAGTAGTAGTAGTATTAATTGACGACTGTAGTCGAGGGTGACCCGAAGACTCCCTTTTTAATAGCTACTACACTATGGTTTAACTTTTTTTATAAATATTATCATGTCTGCACCAGCGGGGTTGTGGTTAACGTACTCGACTCTGACATCGTTGTGACCGAGCTCTAACTCCAGTCTCACTATTACGTTCACTTTTGGACTTATACACTTGAAAAAGGGAATAAACCTTTTATCTCTCAGTCATGTACTTAATAGTACTACTACTGTTCTTTTATAAAGATAGTTTTAGTATTTTGGTATTTGATAACACACGATGGTTAATATGCCTCAAAATAAAAAGTATTCTGGTAGTTGGAGTAAAAAGGGAAACAACAAATTAACCAATCCAAACCATAAATATAATCCATAGAAATGCTTTTAAATGAGGATTTAAAAAAGACAAATTAAAAATGAATAACAACTGAAATATTTAAAATCATTTTAAAATGATCTTTAGAATTAAATACCACCCATATATGAAAAAATACTGAAAACAAATAATTCTGAAAAATATTCTTCACATGATGCGAACTCCTATAAATAATCATTTAGGGAGGTGCCCGTAGTGTAATTGTTATCGTCGTAGAAATGAACACGGCGACACGAGTTCAAATCCAGGACGAGACTGGTTGCATTTCACACAGCACTAATACCCTTGGGAAAGGTATGAATCCAGTTATTCTCCCTCCAGCTATGGGTAAATAGTAGAACAGACTAGGTTCTTCAGCCTTGGTTAGGCAACTAGTCTAGGAGAAGGAAAACTCTGAATTCAAACTTGTTAAACTCCGCTTAAAAATTGACCTTGTGTCATATCCTGCCCGAGCGGAGGGGTTGGTAAATAGGATAAATAATCATTTTGATTATTCTAATCACAAAATTGTGGCCTCTGTATTCTCCGGCCTTCCTCAAGTGCATTTTGTCGTACCTGGTAACCTTCCGCAAATTCAGAACTTAACTCTTTATCTGAATCATAAGCGTAGACGGGTTTCAATCGACCGTCAATGCTTTTGGGGTATCTCCTAAAGAGAACAATCTACTCTTAGCATGTAAATAAAGGGATATATTCCGAATTCCCGGAAGATTACAGAGTTCGATGAAAGGCACTTGAAGAAGGCAGAAAATTACTGCAGCTGAAAGATTTTGAGTGTAGCAACCAAAATGGATTGCAATGCCTCATCACAGAAATAACGATAAATATATAATTGCGCATAATTTCTACACAAAATATAATTATTTTCCACATAGATTTCTCTCTTGTCAGTTTACTTAGCTGAGCAGTGAATACGAATGACAGAGACACTACATTGTACAGTAAAAATTTCTGATCAAAATCCAGCAATCTATCAGTCATGCTTCTGACTAACTAATCTTCTGTCCTATATAAAAATATTATATAAATATGAGTTGTATCAATTATCCACTAGTTAGTCTAATTGAAAATTGACTGGAGTTGAAAACTAAGATATAAGGATTAATTTTGTGTATATATTTCTGCAATTACTGACAGGATTGGGCTATTATATGCATATTAGATATAAATAAACATACGTAGAAGCGCTGTTTTGGTTTATTTTTTAATGGAATACTAACCTTTGTGGGTTATTTAATGTCAAAGCCATCATTGACGAAAGGTAGTTGTGGTATTATGTAAACCATTCCTTGGAGATAGGAGTTTTAAACATTTCCGAATGGTATTAGTCCCCAAATGGATGTAATAGCTCGACTGGAGTTCAAATTCGTTTTCAATGATGTGGCAGTCTTGCACGCGGGGATACTTCTACAACACAGAATTAATAAAAATTAATAAAATTCAAATTTAGGCTATAAAGTAGAGAGTAGGATATGTTAAGAAAGAAAGAAAGAAAGAAAGAAAGAAAGAAAGAACAAACAAACAAACAAACAAATAAACAAACAAAGAAGATATATCCTCTAGTTGGTGATATGATGGATGTTAACTAAGACATAATGATTAATTTCTCATATACATTTCTGAAATTACTTCCAGAATTGAAATACATAATACATATTAAATGTAAATTAACTCATATAAATTAATAAAACGTAACATTCAAAAAAGAAACTTGTGAGTAACAGAATTACAAAGAAAGAAAGAAAGAAAGATAAACTAGTTTGACAAAATTAAAGAAAGAAAGAAAGAAAGAAAGAAAGAAAGAAAGAAAGAAAGAAAGAAAGAAAGAAAGAAAGAAAGGTTACGCACAACGAAAGAAATTGAGAAAGAAAGAAAAGAGAAATATGAATAGGTTAGGCAAAGCGAAAGAAAGAAAGAAAGAAAGAAAGAAAGAAAGAAAGAAAGAAAGAAATATAAAAGGATGAGTTAGGCATTACGTAAGAAAAGAAGAAAGAAAAAAGTAAGAAATAAATGTAAAAGTTATTTTTAGTCAGCTCTTACCATTGATCAAGTTTGCTTGTAGATTACTCTCAAGTAAAATTAAGCGGGTCTAGAGCTCTACAAGTTTTCCGCAACCATTTTCAAATATTCGGATTTTTTTTTCATTCACGACATATTGTAGAGAACGAAAAAGTATGGAAATAATTTGCTGCAAAGTCTGATGAATACGGATGATGGGCTGGAAGTGACCAACCTAAATCTAAAATCCTTTTCTTTGGAGATTTTCATGCTTATGACGCAATTGTTGAGAGAATAAGTCTGTGTTAAGTGCCCGATTGCGGTTTAAAAAATCAATATTAACTATTCTGTGATTATACCATAAACATTGTCATAAAACATCCATTTTTTGTCCCAAATTATGATAACTTGAGAAACGGCTCATTTCTCTGTCTTGAAAAAAGACTTGTCACTATGGATAGACTATCTTCCTTATTCTTCTCACTATGGATAGACTATCTTCCTTATTCTTTTCACTATGGATAGACTATTTTCCTTATTCTTCTCACTGTGGATAGACTATCTTCCTTATTCTTTTCACTATGGATAGACTATTTTCCTTATTCTTCTCACTATGGATAGACTATCTTCCTTATTCTTTTCACTATGGATAGACTATTTTCCTTATTCTTCTCACTATGGATAGACTATCTTCCTTATTCTTCTCATTATGGATAGACTATCTTCCTTATTCTTCTCACTATGGATAGACTATCTTCCTTATTCTTCTCACTATGGATAGACTATCTTCCTTATTCTTTTCACTATGGATAGACTATTTTCCTTATTCTTCTCACTGTGGATAGACTATCTTCCTTATTCTTCTCATTATGGATAGACTATCTTCCTTATTCTTCTCACTATGGATAGACTATCTTCCTTATTCTTCTCATTATGGATAGACTATTTTCCTTATTCTTCTCACTATGGATAGACTATCTTCCTTATTCTTTTCACTATGGATAGACTATTTTCCTTATTCTTCTCACTGTGGATAGACTATCTTCCTTATTCTTCTCATTATGGATAGACTATCTTCCTTATTCTTCTCACTATGGATAGACTATCTTCCTTATTCTTCTCATTATGGATAGACTATTTTCCTTATTCTTCTCACTATGGATAGACTATCTTCCTTATTCTTCTCATGATGGATAGACTATTTTCTTTATTCTTCTCACTGTGGATAGACTATCTTCCTTATTCTTCTCATGATGGATAGACTATTTTCTTTATTCTTCTCACTATGGATAGATTATCTTCCTTATTCTTCTCACTATGGATAGACTATCTTCCTTATTCTTCTCATTATGGATAGACTATCTTCCTTATTCTTCTCATTATGGATAGACTATTTTCCTTATTCTTCTCACTATGGATAGACTATCTTCCTTATTCTTTTCACTATGGATAACTATTTTCCTTATTCTTCTCACTATGGATAGACTATCTTCCTTATTCTTCTCACTATGGATAGACTATCTTCCTTATTCTTTTCACTATGGATAGACTATCTTCCTTATTCTTCTCATTATGGATAGACTATCTTCCTTATTCTTCTCATTATGGATAGACTATCTTCCTTATTCTTCTCACTATGGATAGACTATCTTCCTTATTCTTCTCATTATGGATAGACTATCTTCCGTATTCTTCGCATCAGAAGCATGAGGAAGCCAAACGCCCTGCTGGCTCACTTTTTCGAAGTGCGAGTACTAATTCTCGAGTACTTTAGCCTGGATTGATTTCCACCAATTCTCTCGAGCACCTTGATCAAAATCTGATGAGCATCCTGTTCTGGGTTCATCTCTCAATGACGTATCATCGGAAAAAACTTTGAAAACCATTTGCGGACGTGGCGGTCACTAATGATACCTTAGCCATAAACACTACAAGTTTTCTGAGCTGTTTCAGTAAACTTCCACTACATTATACGTCGAATAAGAATTTTCAGTTCTTCTATTTTAGGGGTGTGAGATGGTAGATTAAATATTGATGAACAGTCATTCACTGCTGAGAATAGAATGACCGATGAAGGCGTTATTTAATCGGGTAATTTCCGGTTGTGTGTGAAATATTAAAAGTTTGAAATGCGTAGTTACAACTTGCTTTTAAAAACAAATTATTTATGACGCAGAAAAATATATACATAAAATAAATCTTTAAAAAAATTTTTTTTACCAGTTCTATAATTCCGATGGTGTGAAAAAAACCCACTTGATACAAATTGCAAATAAAAAATATTTCACAAACTGATAATTGCGAAAAAAAATTCCATGAAAAAGAAAAAGCTTTTGCACTGTTTGAAAATAATCACCTAATTACGCATGCCTAATCAAAAGAAAAAATAACTCCAACAAATTTCCTGTGGCTAACACGTAAGATTGCTCAATAAAATAAGTATAGTGAAATATGATTATCAGAAAAAAATCTACGTAGGTTTCATCAAACCGGATTATCAGAATAATTCTGATTAAAGAAAGGTTGGACCAAACTACATTTTACTGATTAAAAGGCTACCAGAAAGAATGAAATTCTCATGAAAAATAGGAAAGATATCATTTTTACCAACCAATAAACTAGATATTTTCAAACAAACATTAAGTATTTCCCTCAGTAGTTCTGAGTCCATATATTTCGTGTGCAAAACTTCATCTATGATTGTAATTTCTTTTGAAAGGTCCTTGTGTAGAATTTACTTTTTTGTCGTATAGTATAGTGGTGAACCAAACAAAAATTACGTTAGTAATAACTAACGTAATTTTTGTTTGGTTCACCACTATACATTTTCACCTTGTTTACGATGCATTCAGAAGGACATTTTCCCTTGACAACAGGGGCCATTGGCTTTATTGGTACAGTTATATTTTGGCGGCTCCATATGTAGATTATTTATTATTAGTTTTTAGTGTTACTTTTGTTAAGTAAAATTGCCACACGTATGGAGAATTAAAAGAACCTATATGTAGATTTTTATATTAAAATGAGAAATAGTAAAAAATACCGTAAATGTAAGACAGGTGATGAATATTGCAATTTATGCATCGAAGATAAATTGGTAATAGTTTCCTGCAATAATCCCAACGATTTACTTAAATAAAGGTCAGAAATGCTTCATTTTTGTTGGCATAAAAGTGTTTGGTTACTTAGTCGGTAGGAAATACGATATCTTTCTTTTTATGCAAATTTTATTCTTTCTAGCAGCCTTTTAATCAATAAAATGTAGTTTTGGTCCAACCCTTTTTGGTCAGAATTTTTCTAGTGATCCGTTCAAGAGAAACCTACGTGGATTACCTCTGGATCTGTAGGTAGTTGTATATATATATATATATATATATATATATATATAGTCATCCACAGACAGATCTGTTTCGTTCTATCAGAACTCATCAGTGTGGCTAGACATATTAGCTTCCCGTTGCTTGGATCGAAACCCGGTTGACTCAAACTCCAATCAAAGCCTCTAACCCTCAGCCACGAGGAGTCAGTAGCAGCGAAGTAAATTTTAAACGGTTATGAATCACAATTACTATTGTTTATGTACATCCGTTCAACGGCTACCGAGACCTCAATTCATACATGAAGAGACTTGCAATAAACGCTAATGGCAACACGATTACTTCATTCGTTAGAGAACTCAACCCTATGCGGGTAGGGGAGTATATATCTCTATAGTCATCCACAGATAGATCTATTTCGTTCTATCAGAATTCATCAGTGTGGCTAGACATATTAGCTTCCCGTAGCTGGGATCGAAACCCGGTTGACTCAAACGCCAATCAAAGCCTCTAACCCTCAGTTCATTTATTATCCATATTATATTGATTTTTTCTCCATCATTTTCTTTTTTTTTATTTTCTTCCAATTTCATTCAAATTATCATTCTCTCTTCTCTTTATTTTTTTATTTTTATTTTTATTTTTATTTTTTTTGTCGATTCCGTTTCAATTTTTTCTCTTTACTGGTTCAAGATGAACCTTATTCAAGATTTATTCGTTTATTTTTCTTTCTTTAAATTATTTCCTCTCTTGCATTCCTTTTTTTTTTTTTTTCCTTTTTTTGATCTTCTCTTTAATATTTTTCTTCTTTCAAATATTCTTTTTTTTTTTTTGCACTTTTTCCTTCATTTGATTATTTTTCTTTTAATTATTTTTTACTTGTTCTGCATTACTTCAAGGCGTTTCTTCTTCATTTCCTTTCATCCTTCATCAACCAACCTCTCCTTCAAACAATTTTTTCTCGTGTCCGTAAGCTAAAATGTCTTTGGAGCATTTAATCCTTTACGTATTCCGTAACACAGACACACCATCCTTATCCACATTCACTTCTTCTTTAACATTATACAGCTGACACCATTTCACAAATAACTCATTTGTTTCACCATGTTCGATCGTTGATGAATTCATCTTCTCCAGAAATTTCACACATTTCGGTGGCAAAATATCTACTTACATCTCATTTATCTAAAATTCCTAAATTATATCAAGCTGGACTTTATAAAAGTTGACCCCTTCTTGTACAAAACGATGGATTCTCAAAACTTACACCACCAACATGACGCACATCCTCTACATGAAATCCTTTTCTTCTGCAGACCAACTCATCACCTGTCCATTTCATATTGAATTCTAATTTTTCATCTTAGAAATATAATCGCCCCTTAATTACTCGAAACTAATATGGACATGTGCGGGACTGTCTCGTAGATATTCCGAAATCTGAAGCAATCCATGTGACCCTAGATATGGTACAGAGTTCTTTTGCCAGTTGATTACTGATTATACTTTTTTTTTATTTGCTTGACACATACTTTTTTATACCAGAATATTATCGGAAGTTAGAACAAATTAATTTTGCGAGAACGTCAAAAATATCAAAAATACATAGGCAAGTAATGTAAAATACTATCTTATATTATGATGGTATAATAACTGTTGAAAATAATGTCGTTATTTATTAATATATTGATCCCGATTTAATTGTTTTGATGACGAAATGGTCTTTATTATATTAGAATTAGAAATTTCTTCGAATGAGTTCAGATAATCTATGTGAATTGATTATGGCTTATTATATAAATGAGCAAAAGAAGTTGTATTTGAAATAAATTTTTCTCCTATATTTTGAGATGCCCTATATATCTAAATATGGGTAAATTTTAGAAGAAAATCCGACAGTATGAGTAAAAAGGAAAACAAAATAAAAAATCTTTTTGACAAGCTTAGGTTTAAGACTATCGTCATCAAAATGAATTTATAATCCCACAAAAACAAAACGGAAGTTTTATGTAACAAGGGAAAAGAGCATGTTATTTTTAATACACCCTTAGATCGGATAATTTTTTAGTATTTTTTTTTCGTTTTTATCAAATTTTTTTGCCATTTATATCTTTTAGAATCCAACATTCTAATTTCATTTTTTTTTTATCTTATTTTTTACTGATTATGCCTTTTAGAATCCATAATTCTTAGGGTATTAATTTGGTGAGGAGAAGGAATATGATTTTTTAAACGGCAATAGACTTTAAAATATAATTTCTAGAAAAAGATTAAAGTTTTATTTGACCCATAAATAGGATCCTTAAAGGTACTACCTCTTCTGGTCAGATTGGAGCTAAAAGTATGGACAATGAAGAGGTTTCCTATCTTTCAGAAAGCTAGAGGACTGTAGCCTCACCATCAGATAGTTTAGTGTCATATACCTTGACATTCGTTGTGCCGGGTCGGTGCCTTACCCATCTGCAGAAATGCAGTTGGCATATTATTCACCCCCAGCCAATTGGGCTCTGTTTCATTCGTTATTATCGCCTCTGCGCTTTAAGCTTTTAAGCAGGTCTTTAGTTGTTTTAAAGTAAAATACATGAAGATGATTATTCTAACAACTTCTTTCACTCCAGGTCAAATAGTAATAGTTGAATAGTAACAATCCTTTAAAAAAATGTTTGAATCTGTATCCCTATTTTTAAGGGCTGTTATTTACACCTTGATTTTTACGGGCAGTTACCTACTGGCCTAATGAGTAGAGTGTTCGCTAATGGTCCGGGAGACCTGGGTCCAGTCCTAGGTCGAGTCATGTCAAAGACTCAAAAAATGGTATTTGATGCCGCCTTGCTTAACGGTCAGCATTATAAGATACGTTTCAAGGTTAAAGTAGAACAATCCAGGTAATAGAGTAGCGCCCTCCTCTATACCTCGGAGTTGTAGTTAATATTGCCAAATTTACTTAATTTACTCTACCAGAAGCCTTCAGCTTAATTTTTGGCCCTGTCAACTGAGGCTGCAGAATATACCGACTGTATCTTTCCAGAAGGGTAAACCTTCCTCATCGAGTGTCTTGGATATGACACTAAACAATCAGATAATGAGGCTCCAGAAATGCTGGAGCTTAGGGAAATGCGGGGTACCTCTTAATTGCAATCGTTCCTAGGTCCACTTTGAACCGGAGTGTTAGCACATGATATGGTTCTATCTATGAGTCGAATAGAGCTAAACAGTGTATTTATGCTTAACTGGATTGTTCAAAATAGAACTGTTTTTTACATTTAACGCTGTGTAAACAAAAAAACTATACTTCTGCTAAGCCAAAATCTTTGAAACAGTACTATTTTAACATTTAAACTGTGTCATCATCATCATCGTGACCCGCCATCAGCACGGATATCCCTCACCCTCTCTCGCCACCCCTCCCTATCGTCCATCGCTTCCGGCAGGTCCTCAGGGCTACAACCCGTATCTACACAGAACTGCTGTATGTATGTTCGAACTAATCGCCCTGTCTTTGCTCGGCTATCTGAAGTGGTCCCCAATAGTACATCACTTATGAGCTCATCCCTCCTTCCCCAGTAGTGTCCTGCATGTCAGGTTCGTCTGATTTAAATAATTTTCCTGATAGGTGGTAGGTGGCCGTAGAGCTGCTGCTTACTTATGCTAAACAGAATTGTTTGGAATATAACTGTTTATGACTTTTAAACTGCGTACTTATGCTAAATTGAATTGTTTGAAATAAAACTGTTTGTTTGTATAAACATGGATTTAGCAAAAATAACCTACAATGGTTGATATGCCTTAAAACCAAACCAAATCCAATTCAATTTTGGGTTTTATTACCTTTGGGTGTACACAAAAAATAAGAATACATTTGCATTCTGAAAAAAATATCAGCTCTCTCGATTTGAAGGCAACCATGTCACTTAACTTCTTAAAGATTGTATTTTGACTGCGTCTCCATGCTACCACGGTGGTAATTAATAATGACAGTGTTAGTAACCGGTGGTCTATTTCTCCAAGGAATATAAAGATATCTACTTTCATTATTCCAAGTTCTCTGGGTTTAACTGGTTAAGGTGATCCCCTAAGGGTTGGCTACGACTATAATCACCAATGCGCCACACGTAAGGAGTCCCTTCTACCCGCAAGACAACATCCACATAACGCCACAACCACACCCACTAGCGTATCACCTATTTACCCATAATTACTTAGAGGGTTGGATGTTCACTCTATCTGGCTCTTTTGAGGTTTGTTTAGATTTCGCCCCTCTCAACCTCAGCTTAATTGGTAATTCCTCTTAACTTTCTGCAACCCACCTTTCCCCTAACTGGCTGTGCGGCTGAGAGAGAGGCAATTCTTTCTTCTCATCTTTATCAGCTTTTATTTCCATCGGCTCCAGCCAAGTTTATTTTCTCATCCAGATTTAGAGCTGGGATAAGGGTATTTCATCTCCGTCTTCCCACTCACGTGAGTTTTCCTCAATAAGTTCTGAACAAGGACTACAGACATTTCCTGCTTCCATTTGCTTTTCCAGTTTTTTTTTGTTTTTTTTATGTCGGAACCCTCTTATTTTGGGGTTTATCCCAATAGCTAAACTTTTACGGTGGATTTTTCTTTTTCATTTTCAGATTCACTTTTGGTTTTGAAATCTTCTGATTCTGCTACAGTTACACTTCTCTTCCCTTTCTCTTTCTCTTTGGGGTTTTCCCAACCATCCACTTTAGCTAATTTCATGTCGTTGGCATTCGCCGTCTTAACTCGACCTGAAATTTGGTCCCAAATTATAAATATTACCAGCGAAGTCTATTCCACTGTTCTGAAATAGGGTCCCTATCTAATTTCGCTTCCCTCAGATGTACTTTATATAATTCTGGATCTCCCTCATTTTACTCAACTTCATCCCTTCCCTTATTTATTTTTTTCGTTTATTTTCTTTTTTGCACTTTTACTTCTGTTCCTGGCCTGGGT
Source organism: Sepioteuthis lessoniana (assembly GCA_963585895.1). NCBI lineage: Eukaryota > Metazoa > Mollusca > Cephalopoda > Myopsida > Loliginidae > Sepioteuthis > Sepioteuthis lessoniana. The sequence continues at coordinate 66,443,440 of OY757916.1, read as the reverse complement.
TAATATTTTATGCTGTTTTTCTAACAATATTTGGTGGTGGTTCTCCTCCATATAGTTCCTTTAAGGTCTCAGCAGATAGTCGGAAAAACCAGAGAAGACTATCGAAGTATCTTTTTACTCCAATTGTATGCCAGCCTAAACTTCAGGGTTGGCAACAGAAATCTCTCACTGTAGTCTCTGTCATGGACAGGTCAACGCCTTTCCTCGAGTCCTGGCTTTCCATGCCACTAGCGCACTCACAAGGCACAGTTGGTGGAAAAACGACCAACTTGCTCATGAGTCAAACAAGCTCTATTCATGGATCTTATCGAAGCCTTTACTCTTTGTTGGGTGGCCCTTAGGCCTTCACAGGACCTAGACAGTAGTCCAGCTCCTTGAACCTCTTTCGCTCCTCCCTCCGGCTCTCCTTTAAACAAGGATACCACTTGGTCCGACTTTCTCTTGCCATGTGACCCTCACGGCTAGAAGTCGAACAAATCAAGTTATATCTCCCCAGGGTGGGTCGATTAAACCGACACCTCATGGATCAGTTCATTCTATGGGTGTCGGCTTCCTCCCAAACTTCTGGGTACCCCCTGTGAGCTTCCTGTCTTTCCCAGGTTTCGCCTAACTTTAACTGGTGTACTCCTGATTCCTCACTGAGTCTTGACCTTGGGTTCCTCTAATTCTTTCCTCGTGTCTTTCGCTCTCTCGCAACGGGGGTATCACCTGATCCAGCCTACCTGGGGGGCTGCAGAGCACATCTCTCCGGACTTCCTCGTCATAGAGACCATCCACGAATACCTCTGCAACTAGGCGTGTATAACTCCCTTGGCCTTTAGGGTCATTAGGGTAAGCCAAACCAGGCTGCCTATAAATTCTCTCCCCAGATCTGTGGAGTTCTCTCTTCCGCAGTCATCTCTAAGTATCGTATATACGCATTTTCTCTCACCATCACCCAAAATGAGTGTTTGTTTTTTTTTTCAAATTAGAGTTACTGCTAATTTTATGCTGATGTGCTATTGCATAAGAAAATGTTTTTAAAAAAATTTTCCACATTCGAATTCTAAGAATAAATTATTTCAAATCCAGGGTTTTTTGGTTCACTATTGTCTTTGATGATTGATAGCTCCTGCCTTTCGAGTCAAATCTACCATCGATTCCGCTTTGTCAGCTACTTCCTAAAAACAGCAATCCGTCAAAACAATTCTCCTATCCTTCTGACTGCTTACAGCTTGAACAATAACATTATATTTTTCTATATTTTTCCTCACAAAAAAAAAACAACAACAAATAAATAAATAGAATAAATAAATAAATAAATAAATAGAATAAAATTTCAACCTCGATTTACACTTCCTTTCAAAATTCCATTCCACCAACCAATACATTTATAATGTACTATTTTTCTAAATAGATTTTTTTTTTTTTTTTTTTTTTTTCGGATTAATAAAATTTCTCTGACTAGGTTCCTGACTTCATAGGTTTACAAACATTCATAGATACTAATTATTTTTTTCTGATACAAATTTTTACAAAATACAATTTTCATATATTCGCACCTCACTGGAATTTTGGTAGTCGTTTCGTTAATTGATCATTAAAACAGTTAATCTCATAACAATATTTCATAAGCATCCGAAAAATAAATATATGTTCTATTACATTATAAAAAAATGTATTATTAGATTATTTCTTAAAAGTAAATATTTTAAAAAATGTAAACATTTTTTTACACAGCCAAAAGTATAGGGAAACGTTACAAAAATTAAGCTTTCAAAATATTTCACAACAATATATTTAATTTATAAAATTGTAATTATTTAGAATTCAAAATTATTTCTAAAAGCGAAGTTTTGTAAAAAAAAAAAAAAAAAAAAAAAAATTCGTCGTAATATTTATTTTTTAAGAGTCTATTTGCTGCTCTCAGTATTCAAATCAGTGACCATTTTGAAAACAAACTTATATATAAAAATTTTAGTGTTGAATTATACGACTACTTTGAGTTACTAAAGTAACTTTATTTTTTTTTTAAATTGATAAAAGAGCACAAAGAATTTATAGTTAACTGAAATATTTTAAAAAATGAATTTTTCATCAATTGATAATATTTTCGCTCGATCTGTCGGAAGAAATCGCTGACTGAGAATTTAAGTTTATTTTTGAAATACTTTCTCGATTTCAATGAATACCATTTGACAAAAATATCTTTAAAACTTTATTCTATTGAAACAGCAATTCATTCGAAGAAAAGAGGAATGAATGTGATCTACAAAATAAATTTTTGATTTTTTTTTTTTTTTTGCGAGAATTTTCAAGTCCTTAGTTTAATCATTTCACTTCAAAGGACACTGACTAGGAAAAAAATTAATTTGTGTGACACATTCAAATAATTACGTACAAACCTTTATCAAAATTTTGAAAGCAATGCATCGTTGAAATTAGTATCGATTTAATCACATACGTTTTTGAGAGTTCACGTAGGGGCGTAGATATGAAGCTACCTACACGTAAACTTAATACAGCCAGAATCTTGTAAATTTAAATACATAGCTGAATGTTATGTACTTGTACGTATTTACCCAACCCCTCCTCAGGCAGTAAGTGATACAAGGTCAATTTTCAGGGGAGTAAAGATAGTTTGAATTTAGAGTTTTCCTTCTTCGAAGCTGGTTGGATTACCAAGGCTAAAGGATTCAGTCTTCCCTACAGTTTTCTCATAGACGGGGGAGAACAGATGTACTCATGAACCCGAAGTGAAACGCAAACAGCCTTGTCCAAGATTTGAATTCAGGTCACTGATTCCACTCCCAACCGTTTCTCTAAAAGCACCTTTGTGTATTCATATTATTTCCAAATACCAGCTTTGACCCTATCGGCTTGGGCTGTAGAATACAACAACTGCATCTCTGTAGAGGAGTAAGATTCCCCCAACAAGTGTCCGGGATGTGACACAAAACAATCTGATGGTGAGACTCCAGTAACGCAGGAGCTTCGCTCCGGAGTGAAAGTACCTGATAGGGTTCTATTTGGCTTAATGGGTCAAGTGTTCGCCAACGGCCCTGGAGACCTTGGTTCAATTCCAGGTCACGTCATAACAAAGTCTTTAAATATGGTACTTGATACCTCCTTGCATAACGCTCCGCAATATAAGGTACATATCAACGGTAAAGTGGAGCAATCCAGAGAAAGAAGTAGCGCCATCCCCTACACCTCGGTGTAGTAGCTATTGAAAAGGGAGCCTTCTGGTCTCCCTTGACTACGGTAGCCAACTTTACTACTTATTGGGTTGAATAGAACTAAGCAGTGTACTTATGGTAAACGGAATTGTTTGAAATAGAACTGTTTTGACATTTAACTGGGTCTAAACAAAAATGTACTTTTGTTAAACTGAATTATTTGAAATTATACTGTTTTGCCATTTAAATTGTGTACTTTTGTTTAACTGAATTGTTTGAAACAGAACTTTGTATGTATAAAAATGGATTTGATATTAAATAACCAACAATGGTTGATATGCCATAAAACGAAACCAAACCAAATACCTGCTATATGCTTAATGTTTTTCAATAGAAAAAAATAAAGCAAATAAGTATATATTACCAAACTGGTGGTTGAAAGTTTTGGTTGAAAGGAAATATTCTGAAAAACTTGTGCTGTGTTCTCTCAAATGTATTAAGTATCCCGCCAAATCTCTTTTTCTCTTTCATAAGCTTAAGGACAGTATGACAAGGATATTCTTAGCAACTGGTGTTTACATTACAAACTATCAAAAACAGCTGTAACAAGATGTGCGCTTCATCCAAATCGAAGAAATGTTCACCAAATTTTAAGATATCAAGCGATTCTGGAGAATGAAGAGATTATTCCACAAGACCTGTTACGCTGGACATGGTCAAGTAATATTTTGGGGATTCAACCAAGAACCAAAAGTGTATAGTAAGAGAAATCCAGGATCTGAATATAAAAAAAAAAGGTAGATTAGTTGATTATTGATTTTTTTTTTTTTTTGGAAACAGCTGTCCAGCAAGCAGATGAGGAAACCATGTTTTAGTTTCGATTGGGTTTGGTTTGAAAGTATCTTAAAAATTCAAGTCAAGAGACTAAAAGGAACTAAAAAAGGCAAAGTAAATAAAGGAAAGCAAATGAAAGAAGAAATTTGAATCGAATTGTTAGACGGTGGGAAAGAGAATAAGGTGTGACAAAAAAAAGAAGAAAACATTGGTAATGAAAGAAAGGTAGTAGAAAGAAAAAAAAAGAGATAGAGAATAGAAGAAAAATGCCGAATGGAAAGAAAAAAGAAGAAGAGATGTATGCGTCGGTGGGCTAAAATATTTTTGATCAAAGCAAGAAAGGAATTCATTTTTTTTATTGAATTATTTTTTAAATGGTAGAATCTTGAGAGAAGATGAGTCAATTTTTATTTTATTTTATTGGGGGGGGACATTACGTAGATCACCATCCAGTGTTGGTTGAATATTAGTTGGAGAATGAAACTGTGCCATTTGTTATATGAATGAATGTAACATATTTCAAAGGCCTTGTAGTTACCAAGTTATGTACACACACACACACACACACACACACACACACACACACACACACACACACACACACACACACACACACACACACACACACATATATATATATATATATATATATATATATAAATTAAAGATGTTAATATAAACGCATAACAGACCTTCTCCCCATATCACACATTCACACACAGACACACGGGCATATATATATATATATATATATATATATATATATATATATATATATATATATATATATATGTGTGTGTGTGTGTGTGTGTGTGTGTGTGTGTGTTTGTGTCTGTGTGTGTCTGTGTGTCATATATGGAGAAGGTATATTATACATTTATATTAGCATTTTTATTTGTATATATATATATATATATATATATATATGTGTGTGTGTGTGTGAGAGAGAGAGAGAGAGAGTATTATGTATGTATGTATGTATGTGTGTGTGTGATATGTAGAGAAGGTATATTATACGTTTATATCAACATTTTCAGTTGTTTTCGAGAGTTTTTTTTTTTACACAACCATATATATATTATATCAAGAATTCTTATCTCATACAAGTAATTTGCACAGTTTTGTACATTTTATGAATTCCTACGCAGTTATATAGTTTCAAGTAAGTATTTCTTTTTAATAATCATCATTTGCAAGCAAACAATTCTGCATGTTCAAGTAGCAAATAATAATAAAACTTAGTTGGAAATTAATGCAGCAATTAAGTTTTCTCAATACAAATGATTTATATGTCATCATATGGTAGTAAGTATTCCTTACAAATACAAATAACTTCCAAACAGATCTTTTTGACAAATGAATGGGACTCTAACTGGTACTAAAATTCCATGTCAGAATGATTCTTGGAGTATTTTGGCAATGAATGATTATTCCATAGTTCTGAAAATTCTAGAACTGGGGCCTTACCATACAAAGCAGTTTTAAATGAGATAGAGTCAACGTATTTCAAGTCCTGCCGACAAAGCCAGTGTATACTGAGTAACATAATAACACCATAAAATCAGACCCAATAAAATTGGATTGGTTTAAACTCAAACACCTTAGAAATCACCGATTATACAAATATATAGTTTTTTGTTACTGAATCGAGGAATATTAAGTATTTTATATCATCATTACTGAGATAAAAGTGTCTATCAGTCTGTTTTTAAAGTAAGTCAGTTCCTACAATTCTGACCTTTCCAAGATTCTAACGTCGTTGACTGGATTAGGGGTCTACAGCTTGTTCTTCTGATGAGTAAGAGGTCTTCTAGATAAACTGATACATTTAAAAATAAGAATAGAAATTATAATGTATTTCTTTGTTACTTTCTAAGTGTCTTCAAAGCGTGTAAGAAAATAATAAGCACATGGAAACAAAAACACAAAAAAAAGAAGACATTTACTGGCTTTAGTATAAAGAAAGATAGAGGCAAGTCAGGACATCATACTCCTTTTGTTTGGCAAGGCTTTCAGCAAACATAAGCAAACGTCAATCAGTTTTGGCTGACATCAGTAAACACTGACCCCGGAAGTGACATCTTGGAATATCTCTGAAAGAAAGCAGCGAGGTCTGTTCTAAACTTTCACCGGCAGAAAGCGTACACAGAAATATAGATGACATTTCTTACCAAGTTCTTGTTTTGTGTAGATAATTGCTTAAGCCAATAGTAAAGAATTTGTGGTATTAATGCCACTGGCAGCATTCTAAACGCAGGGCCATTTGTAGCCTTCTAAACTTTCAAGGGCAAAAAAAAAACAATTAAAATTTCCTCTACGACCAAGAAAAAAAATCAAGTCATATTTTGCTTACCCACAATTTGTAACCATAAACAAATGGTAAGTAATTCGTCAGAAATTCTAATAAACTCTGCACTTACTCTTGTAGCATAATTAGGATAATAATTAATCCTATTAATCACTTTTCGTTGATCATATTTCATTATTTAGTTTGGTAAGGCTTTGAACTGCTCGGCGTCTCTTGGTTCATGTGCGTAATCAGATGGTGCACTTGCACGCCCGTGCGGAAAGGATGTGACGATCATCATGTCGTAATAAACTCCCAGAAAAGAAATGGAGCTGGACAAACAGTTTGAGTGAATTAAGTGGGTGGATGACATCTCGCCTTGAAGAGACGGCCTGAGTATTTTTGAATTAAAAAAAACAAAAAAAACAGCTGAGGTACGGTCGTTGAAGAGAGGAGATAACTTTTTCGGATCTGATCAGATCAGATAGGCTTGTGTTTCGACCGGCAGAGATGAGTTGAGATCTTAGACTACAAGGTGCGCTGCACGTTGTGATGGGGGTGTCAGCATAGTAGGGTGAGCATAGGCCCTTATGAATTGTGTCTCTCTCCTCGTGTCGCCAAGGGCTGAAGGCAAAAAGAAATAAACCTGTTCATATCAGAAACGATAGAGTTTGCTTGTTGTTGTTGTTGTTGTTATTATTATTATTATTATTGCTATACAACAGTCTATCTTATATCGTATTTTTCAATGATTTTTTCTGGATGATAAAAGGGTTATTAAAAAATTCTAAGCCATTTAAAGATTTCAGATTCGCTTGAAAACTTTCGTCTTTGTACTGGTATCACCAACACAAAAATTAAGACAGAAATCTGAATTTATTTTTACAAGTGTCATGAGACGTGGTAGTCACAAGAAAAATTTTCAGCTATGGAAATTCTTTCTTGGAGGAGGTTAGAACTTTTTGAATGGCTTTCAAATGTTTTGAGTTAAATCATTATTTCTATTTATCTATTTATATCTTAAAAAGAAAAAAAATGATAAAGCAACTACTAAATACGATATTAGGAAAAAAATATTTTTTATGAGTGGTCTTAATCGAGGACTAACCATATTGCAAATGTCATTTAAACTACTTTAAAGATACCAAGAAAAGTCAAAAGGAATTCTTGGTCAATCGCTATTGTACCGTGAATAATCTTCTTGAAATCGCTGTCTTCCGTGAGTTCCATTTAATGAATTTTTTGGTAGGATTATAGATTGTACGGAGTCTTAAAAAATTATTTAACAGAATTAGAGACAATCTTAGTTCCGTTATTGAGGAATGGAAAGAAGAGCCGAAAACTTTACAAAATTTTTATAAGCTGACGGAGCAGCTTCACGCTAAACCAAAAGAAGAAATACAGATATGCTTTCACCAGAGGTTACGTCCCTGGAATACGTTTGGTTAATGCTAAGGTGACTCCTTTGAAGAAAATGAATGCTCCATTTATTATTCATATATATTTAATTAAATGGATCATTCTAAAGAGGTTTCGTATTTTCAGCATTCTTGATAACGTCTTGGCTACTTGGAGAGATACGAGTGTCGTTGACTACACCATACCATTCACGTAAAGGTTGAAGTATTTAAAATATTGAATACCTTAGCGTCCGCTGTGTAACATGTAGGGTACTGGAAAGACGACAGTTGTTAATATAAGAAAGCAGAGGGACAATGTATTGAAATTCTATACTGATAGTCATTCCAAGAAACCAGTAAACTAGCCATTCCAAGAAACCAGTAAACTAAGAATACGACACAGAATAGTAAGAATACTGAGCAAATTATCGCTTAATACGTTTAGCAAATGGTGAGTAAATAAATTGACTTAAAAATAAGTATTCTAATGCAGTGAACACAAGACAAAATATATGTGCTTTAATCAAAGAGGCAACATCTCTACACTAAACGGTAGCTCTCTGAGACTAGTAGATAAGTTCACCAACCTAGGAAGCAGTGTCTCATCAACCTAGACAGACATCAACACGTGACAAGCAAAGGCATTGACAACTATCGATAGGTTATCAGTCATATGGAAGTCAGACATGACCGATAAAATAAAACACAGTTTCTTCCAAGCAGCCATCGTATCAACACCGCTGTATGGATGCACGACACGAAAGCTAACTAAACGTATGGAGAAAAAGCTTGACAGCAACTACACAAGAATGGTGCGAGCAATATTGAATTAGTCCTGGAAGCAGCACCCCATAAATCAGCAGCTATACGACCACTTACCACCCATCAGGAAAATTATCCAAGTTAGACGAACCAGACATGCTGGACAATGCTGGAGAAGTAAAGACGTACTCATGTGACTTACTCCTGTGAACTGCTTCACATGGACGACTAAAGGCAGGACGACCAGCTAGAACCTACATACAGCAGCTCTATACCGATACGGGATGTAGCCCTGATGATCTCCCGGAAGCATTAGACGATAGGGAAAGGTCGCGAGAAAGGGTCAGGGATATCCATGCTGATGATGAATCTTGTAAATATCATTGCCCATCAACTAGCCCAGAAACGTTTATTTTTCTTTGTTTCTTCATATGCAATAGAAAATATCATTTTTTACTCACACACACACACACACACACACACACACACACACACACACACACACACACATATATATATATATATATACTCCCCTACCCCCGTGGGGTTGAGTTTTCTGGCGAAGAAGTAATCGTGTTGCCATTAGCGTCTATTGCAAGCCTCTTCGTTTGAATTGAGGTCTCGGCTACCGTTGAACGGATGTATGTAAACAATAGTAATTGTGATTCGTAACCGTTTAAAATTTACTTCGCAGCTAACATCTCCTCGTGGCTGAATGGTTAGAAGCTTGGGTTGACGTTTGAGTCAACCCGGTTTCGATCCCAGCTACGGGAAGATAATGTCTAGCCACACTGATGAGTTCTGGTAGAACGAAACAGATCTGTCTGTGGATGACTATATATATATATTTGTGTGTGAGTGTGTGAGTATTTAAAACTGTTATTTTCTATATTAGACTAACTTATTGGGATGAGTCATGAATAATTTATGTTTGAGTAAAATATATAATTTCTTCATGAATGATTTAAAAATCAATAGTATTGCCGGCATTATTCTAAATCCACCCGTGTGGCTTGTTGATTCCTCTCAAGTAAAATCAAGCTAATCACGAAATTAAGAATTTTCCACAAATGTTTTCACCTCTTCTTGAGAACTTTTTTTTTTATAGAGAATTATGCAAGACGTAGTGAATATAGCGGATGGGGTTGAACTGACCAGCCTAAATCCAAAATTTGCGTGGAGATCACAAAGCATTGAAATCACTTGGTGTGTAATACAATGGCCGAGGGATTTCGTTTTATGCCTTTGGGTTTAATTAGGCTGGGAACCTTTCGGCTCAATGCATGGGTTACTTAGGTGCAACATTAACGCAGGTGTTCACGCACACGCGAGGGCAGAGCGGACGTGTCACTCAGAGATGTCACAATAGCCCAGATGGGTAACGGGGCTAGCAAGTGCAAATTACGTCACGCACCGGAAGCGCACGGATGATTTTGGGAATTTAAAGAAAGTTATTGGAGTTGAAACCTGCTTCGGGAGAAGACGGTTGACTTTCGCTTGCTCGTGGGGGCCTTGGGCAGAGATGGGGTGGGGGCAGATGAAAAAGCCAGAATAGAAAGAATGTGTATATATATATGTGTTTGTATTTATACATGTGATTAATACAGTGTTTTTATACGTAAAGAAATTCTAATGACTATAAACCTTACTTAGCAAAATGCAACACGTCCAATTGAATATATATCTTTTATTGATTTGACAGCCCATCAGAAAGGTCTGCATTATAAAAGCATCCTTATACCCGAAGTAGAGGTATCATCTGTTGGTACCGGCATCATCTGTTGTACTGTAAACAGATGAAAGCGTAATTAATTCAATTGCTATTCAAAATCAATACATCTATGGAAATATAAGAACTCAACTTGGATTTTTTACTAGATTGACATTAACTATTCAGAAAATTTGATTTTATGTGTTCATATGATTTTAATCAAAATAAGTTGTAATTAGAAGGTACACACACACACACACACACAAATTAATACAATGCAATGATATATATATATATATATATATATATATATATATATATATATATCATTGCATTGTATTAATTTAGAAGGTTCTTGCCATGCGAAATAATTGTTATCTGAGTCTAATTAATTTCAAAGTAAAAATTTAATCATCAGAGACTTTTTTTAACATGAACTTGGTGTTGTATGTTCAAATATTAGCTTGAACATACATCACCTAGTTCATTTTTAAAAAAAACGTCTCTAATGATGAAGTTTTTACACTGAAATTATTTAGACTCAAATAGTTATTATTTCACATTGCAAGAGCCCTCTAAATTAATAAAATACAATAAAATAAAAATAATGTATATATAAATATTTACCAACCCCTCCGCTCGGGCAGGATAAGACACAAGGTCATTTTTTCAGCGGAGTTTAACAGGAGTGAATTCAGAGTTTTCCTTCTCCTAGACTAGTTGCCTCACCAAGGCTGATTAACTCAGTCTGCCTTACTATTTTACCCATAACTTGAGGGAGAATAATTGGATTCATACCTTTCCAAAGGGTATTAGTGATATGTTAAATGCAATCAGTCTCGTCCAGGATTTGATCTCGTGTCACCTTGTCCACTTCCTACGACGATATATATATATATATATATATATATATATATATATGAATATGAAACCTCACTATCTGACGGTTTAGGGTCATAATCAGGACACCCGCTGGTTTATGGATTATTACTCCTCTATAGAGGTTCTACTGGGCTGACATAAATCTATATATATAAATATATATATATGAATTTATGTCAGCCCAGTCGGCTGGAGCTGTAGAACCTCTACAGAGGAGTAATAATCCACAAACCAGCGGGTGTCCTGATTATGACCCTAAACCGTCAGATAGTGAGTTTTCATATTCATATATATATATATATATATATATATATATATATATATTGAGAGAGAAAGAGAGAGAGAAACAGACAAAAAAACAGGCAAGCAGACATAGAGACAGACTAAGATATAGACAGGGTGAGACCTAGAGTCAGGGAAAGTTATTTCCATACACTTTTTAAGTGTGTTATCAGCGCCCCACTCCCTTTATATCATGCGTGCATGTATTTTGCAGCTAAGCTTTTATTCTCAGAAAGATTCACCTTTATGTATTTCTCTGTTTTCCCTTCATCCACTTTTAACTGGATTTTCCTTTATGGAAGGCGCCTGCCGTAAAGTCGATGTTGGCTATAATTGATTGATCACCAAACAAATCCAATTGGGAAAAAAAAATGACAGTCAGCAAAATGTAAGATTTCATGTATCGTTGATATTTTTGCTTTGTTTTACCATCTTTTATCGCTTATGAAAAAAATGAAAAAAGAAAATGGATGTTGTCTACCAAATCTTCCTTGTATATGTATCCTCCGTTTAAACTGATAAAAACATGTGAGATCTGTTAAATAAAATAAAATGTGATAAAAAAAAACAACAGTATAGTTAAACATAAATACAAACAGTCCCGTAAATTGTTTTCAATTTATTTGTCCTTTCGATGTCATTTACTTCATTTTTATCGAATATCTTGTTACAAATAATAATGTGTGTTCACACACTCGTGCGGGCCCTTGCACAAATACGGGGGTGTCCTCATAGTGTAATGGTTAAAGCGATGGACTGCGGAATCGTAGTACGCGAGTTCATACTCCAGTCGCGCTATTACGTTCACTTTCAGGCAAATACCCTTGGGAAAGGTATGAACTCCCTTATCCTCCCAGCTATGGGTTAAATAGTACCACTACTGTTCTTCTAGGAGAATGGCTTTGGCATTAAATAACCTAAAAAGAGTTGATATGCCATTAAACAAAGAAACCAAACCAAACCTTGCACAAATACGCACACGCAAGGGCACATGTAACGGTTATCGTCGAACGAAAATGAACTCGATGAGCCGAGTTCAAAGCCTGGACGAGGTTATTTGCGTTTCATTTCTCGCTAATGCCCCTGGGGGAAAGCACGCATCACTTAATACTTTCCTCTCACTTAGGCTCCCTTCGTTTGAAGTGCAACCAGTCTAAGCGAAAGAAAGAAAGAAAACAGCATTAAAATCCTAAGGAATATTGTTCAGAAAATCTGTGGCTCACTAGTGCTTCAATCTTCTGCTAACAGTTCATCCAAAATGTGTGACTGGTCCTAGGCTACCCTTTCACACTATAAATAAATAACTTCTAAAAATAGCCTTGCGGTTTAATCTTTAATGAATTACATGTGTAATATAATGGCCGAAGGATTTCATTTTATATATCTTGCTTTTCGGTTTAGTTAGGCTGAGAACCTTTCGCTTAACGCATGGGTTAGTTTGGTGGAAAATATGAGCGCATGTGTTCACGCGCGTGCGGAGCGGACGTGTCATTCAGAGATGTCACAATAAAAATCCCAGACAGAGGATGTGACCAGGGACGTGAGTGACGTCAAGCAGCGGTAGCGTGGGCTGAGATTTGAGAAAAGTCAGTGAGTCGAGTTTTAGCGTCTGAAGAAGACGGTTGACTTTCGGAGCTCACCAAGGCCTTGCGGAGGGTGCGCACATGGTTTGGGGTAGATGCAAAAGTCAGCATAGAAAGATTGTATCTCCCTCCTTATGCCGAAAAAACTTTTAACTCAAAGGTAATAAAAAGTTTCGTACCTGAACTAAGAAGTCGTAAGTGTTTTTTGTATTTCGGGATTCCTATGTTATCTATATGTGCGTTATGGACATTATGAACGTTTTGCGTACCAGTATGAATATGTCTATTTCACATATTCATATATGGCTACGTAACACATGGCACATATAAAATATGTTTATCAAGTTTTGTAATATATATATATATATATATATATATAAACTTTTGTCAAACACACTGTGTGCCTATGTTGTCCAATGGTCCGGGAGGCTGGGGTTAAATACCAGGTCAAGTCATACAAAGGATTCAAAGATGGTACTTGATGCCTCCTTGTTTAATAGTTAGAATTATAAGGTAAGGACCGAAGGTAAGTTGGGCAATCTAGGGAAAGGACACACGCCCTCTACTACACATCGGTGTAGTAACTATTGAAAAGGAAGCCTTCAGTTCACTCTCTATCTACGGTCGGCCAACTAACTTATAAATATAAATATATATTCAGTTATAAAGTAGGATCATAAGAAAAAAATTCAAACCTTACGATTTAGCGATTCAAATTGTCGATCTTCAGTTGACCAAGTATGCAGCATATCTGAGTGTCCTGATATGACACTAAATTGTATCTGATGCTGAGGTTTAAGTCCTCGAGCTTCAAGGGATGTGTCATACCTTTTCATTGATATTACTCTTAGGTCAAATCTAACCCGGAGTTTTAGTACCTGCTAGGGGTTCAACCAATGGATCATTTAGAACTTTTTAATCATTTACTATACTGGAAATCATATAACCGTTGTAAATGGAAATATATCTCATAGATAGCAAGAATTGAAAAATATAGCCTTGAGCAAATAAATCTATTAGCGTAAATAATACTAGGAACGATTTAACTGTGAGCAAACAAATGAGCCCTGCCTTGTAGAAAAATTGATACCTAAATCCTATTTGTTTACAAGTCATATATATCTAATATATATGAATAAACATGATTAGCCTTTAAATAACCTATAAAGTTTGATAAGCCGTATAACACAATAAATTAACCAAACAAAAAATCTCACTTCTGTTAGATTCATATGAACAAATATGCATTTTTCAGAGGGGGGTCTCAATGTTAATACTTACTTTGGTACCGGCATTTTGCAACCAACTCTGTTTTTTTTTTATTTAGAAAATTATTCGAATCCGGAAAAAAGAGTGTTTGCAAATGATCCGGAAGACCGGGATTCAATCCCAGGTTGAGTCATACTAAACTTAAAGAGTTCAAAATGGTACTTGATGCCGCTTTGCTTAATACTCAGGATTATAAGGTAAGGATCAAGGGTAAAGTGGAATAATCCAGGTAATGGCGTAGTGTCCTCCTCTACACCTCGGTGTGGTAGCTATTCAAAAGAGACTCTTCGGATCACCCTCGCCTAAGGTCGCAAACTTTACTAATTCCAGACTATGAATTATCTATAACAAGGGGACCAACGAGTCTGAATCTTGATATCCTCTTTAGCTGAATTTTCACGATGTAATCTATGGTTTATATGATCATTTTGACTGTGTTGGATTAAGTGCATTGACAAAATTCATATTAATATGTTCAATTGATTGAACACACACACACACACACACACACATGCATGCACACGTAGGTATAAATAACCGGCCTATTGGTTTGAGTGTTCGCCAATGGCCCGGTAGACTGGGGTTCAATCCCAGATCGAGTGCATAGAAAAAACTCAAAAAATGTTACTTGATGCCACCTTGCTTAACACAGCATTATAAGGATCAAGGGTAAAATGGAGCAATCCAGGGAATGGAGTAGCACCCTCCCCTCCACATCGGTGTGGTAGCTATTTAAATGGGAGCCTACTGTCGCCAACTTTACTTTCTTATTTTTCCTTCAAGCACAAGTTACAGTTTTTTGTGCCCTCATAACAAATAAACGTTCCTTTCTGTGATATTGCCCAACATTTCTGTACATAGAAGATGGATTAGAAACTCTGTAAGCGATAAATCTTAATATGTATATATATATATATATATATATATATATATATATATATAAAGAGAGAGAGAGACAGAGACAGAGACAGAGAGAGTTTCACACCAAGGTTCTTTTAGCGTCTGGAGAATTTTGAACTACTGTGATTTCTCATAAACATAAAGCTGTTATGCATTTTAGTTTCGTAAAAAAATTGCGGGCACAAAAAGTGCCAGAAAACGAAATAAGCATTGTCTTTTTAGTCAAACCGAATCTTTTAAGTAGCTTTCCTCTTTTTGACTATTATAAAAGTAAATTTCCGAGGTAAACTATTATATTGCTTTATATGTTTCATCCAATATTTTTGGATCCCTTCATCTGTTTGCAGCTTGGACAAAATCAAACCGACTGGCAAAGATTATCTTTTTCGGTTTGTCAAGTTCCTTTGTTTTAATGACACATCAACCTTCGTGGGTTATTTATTCCCAAAGCTATCCATGGTTTGGTTTGTTGGGTTTTATGGCATATCAACCTTTGTAGGTTATTTAACGCCAAATCCATTTTTATGCAAATAATCTGTTCTATTTAAAACAATTTAGTTTAACATTTAAATTATCAAAAACATTTCTATTTCAAGCTATTCTGTTCACTCAAACAATTCAGTTTAGCATAAGTATGCTGTTAGTTCTATTTAACCCATAGATAGGGCCCTATCAGGTGCTACGTTTCCGTCCCGAGTAGACCTGGGAGCGATGGCAATGAAGGGGTACTCCGCATTCCCCAAAGCTCCTGCACTGCTGTAACCTCACCATCAGATTGTTTAGTGTCATATCTAGGACACTCGTTAGGGGGGTCTTACCCCTCAGCAGAGGTGCAACAGTGTATTCTGCAGCCTAAGCCGACTGGGCAATACACAGAATTGAATGTCAAACTGTTTTATTTCAGATAATTCAGTTCAGTACTCCGCATTCCCCAAAGCTCCAGCATTGCTGGAGCCTCGCTATCAGATTGGTTAGTGTCATATCAGGACACTCGTTGGGGGTGGTCTTACCCCTCTACAGAGAAGCAGTCGGTGTATTCTACAGCCCCAGCCGACTGGGCAAGCTATCCTTGTTGAAGAATAATAATGGTACTATTTAACCCATAGCTGAAGGTGATAAGGGTATTCATACCTCTCCCAAAGGTATTAGACCGAAAGGAAACGTTATAACGTAAGTGAGTGTCAAACTTACTTAGTACGATGTCGTTAACAACAATGCTACGGGTACTTTTCCTGGTCTTTTTTATCTTCATCGTCAGAGATTTTTTTTTATGAATGAACACGATGTTATGGGTTCATATAAAAAAAAGTCAACGTGTTCATTTATTAAAAAAAAGTCTCTGACGATGAAGTTTTACTTTGAAATAAATTAGACTATTATTATTTCGCCTTGCGATAGCCCTCTGAATTGATTCAATACAATAAAATAAAATAATTTGTGCTATGCTTCAAGCAAATTACGAAATACTCTTGAATAGATTTTAATAATTGGTTCGGAAACATAAGAAAGTAATGTTTCTGTAGAAGATTTTTCGGAAATTTATAAAGGCTGCTTTTTTTATTTATTTATTTTTTTTTTAATGCTAAATTGTACTTTTTACTATATCTACGTTAATTCGTTACAAGTAAAAATGAATCCTACTACATAGAGGTAGGAATTCGCCTAAATTCGCATATAGCCATGAAAGGGACATAGCTAAATTTTATTGTTTTTCACTGTTCTACAAAAATATCCTAGTTTTTTTCTCTCTCTCTCTCTCTTTCTCTGAACTCACTTCCAGCCCAGCAATAAATACAAAAAAAGATAATAATATCTATTCACCGAGTGGGCTGATTTAAAAGGGTGAGGTGTTTCGAAGTTGAATTTATTTGGGTTGCAGTCTCGTCGCAATGAATAGGTACTAAAGACAACGATCTGGTTGAATATGCATAAAATCTCCGATGTACAAAAGAAATTCAAATGAATTATACAACTATAATTGATCAGTCGGCTGGGGCTGTAGAATACACCGACTGCATCTCTGCAGAGGGGTAAGACCCCCTAACAAGTGTCCTGCATATGACACTAAACAATCTGATGGTGAGGCTCCAGTAATGCGAAGTACCCCTTCATTGCCATCGCTCCAGGTCTACTCTGACTCGGAGTCTTAGAACCTGATAGGGTCCTATCTATGGATCAAATAGAACTAAATTGTGCACTTTTGCTAAACTGATTGATTTGAGATAGAATTGTTTTGATATTTAAACTGCATATTTTTGCAAAACGTGAATTGTTTAAAATAGTACTGTTTTGACATTTAACTGTGTGTGGACAAAAACTATTCTTATAGTAAACTGGATTGTTTCAATTAGAACTGTTTGACGAAACTGAATAGCTCTAAATAGAAATGTTTTTGATAATTAAACTGTATACTCATGCTAAACTGAATGGTTTGAAATAGAACTGATTATGAGTATATAAATAGATTTGGCATTAGATAACCTACTAAGGTTGAAATGCCATAAAACTCAAACAACCAAACAACTATAATTCTGTTTAATTTAATCTTATTTAATTTAATCCATTTATTTATCTATTTACTTATTATGAATTTCATAACATCATTTATTTATTACAGACATTTGAACATATTTATTTATGACATCTATTTACTTCTTACAATCATATCATTTAAAACGTTTATTATTTAAAACATTTATTCATTTATTGTGTACATGATAAACTTCATTTATTAATTTATTTTTTATTATGATCATTTTGATTTATTTATCTATTCAATATATTTTTTGTTTATTATAAACATATTTATTCATTTAGATATTTATCTATTTATTCATTCTTCTCTTTGTTTAATCATTTAATTAATAAACTTAACATATTAGATCTTATGCAAAATCCTTACACACACAGAAACATACTCACACTGCCACATGCGGATATAAAAACACATAGAAGCACGTATATATCAATATAAATATAATGCATTTCTAATCATTTCTAAACTTAAAAATCTTTCGATATATTCATTTTCTTTGGAATTTTTCTCCATATTGATGTGCAAACACACACACACACAAAACAATAAAAAAAAAAACAATATTTGGTCATATTCATATTTACCAACCCCTCCGCTCGGGCAGGATACGACATAAGGTCAATTTTTAAGCGGAGTTTAGCAGGTTTGAATTCAGAGGTTTCCTTCTCCTAGACTAGTTGCCTCACCAGGACTGAAGAACCTAGTCTGGCCTACTATTTACCCATAGCTGGAGGGAGAATAGTTGGATTAATACCTTTCCCAAGGGTATTAGTGCTATGTGAAATGCAATCAGTCTCGTCCAGGATTTGAACTCGTGTCGCCGTGTACATTTCCTACGACGATAACCATTACACCACGGGCATATTAGGATGATAAATTTATTTCCATCCTGTTCAGAGCATTGATATGAATCAAAGACCCCAAAATAATTCGTATCAGGACTTCATCAGAACCAACAAAAAAATAGAATATTAACACACACACATATATATATATATATATATATATATATATATATATATATATATATATATATATATGCGCGTACACATGTGTGTGTGTGTGTGTGTGTGTGTGTGTGTGAGTGAGAGTATTTATCCAATTCTTCTGCCTGCGACAGAATGAATCTTATCCGTGTTTTCCTACTTTTAGACTGGTTGGAAAATTGAGAACTTACGAAATTTCTACCACAGCACACGACCCTGGAACCCCAAACTATGACTCATTATTATAATGTAAAGGTATCTGGAAAATATACAAATAGAAGGCGAGAATTTCTAAGTTGACTTTTTATAGGCTCAATAGCCATCGCCTTTAATGCAGGCACAACAGCTAAAAAGTTAAACCAAGAAGAGACTTGACATTATCTAGTCATAAATAAGAGCATATATTTCCCTTCGTCACCTGCTGGACGCAACGCAAGGTCAAGCTTTAAACAGAATAAAGCTGATTTGAATTCAGTTTCCATTCTACAAAATCAGTTGCATTACCAAGGTTAAAGAATACTGTCTGCCCTATTATTTACCCATAGCTGGAGCCCAGTCAGTCGGGGCTATAGAATATACTGACTGCCTCTCTACTTAAAGGTAAGACTCCCCTAACACTAAAGAATCAGATGGTGAGGTGCCAGTAATGCTGGAGCGTTGGGGAATGCAGAGTAGAACTTCACTGCCATCGTCCCAGGTCCACTCAGGCGCAGAATTGTTGCACCTGATAGGGTCCTATCTATGGGGCAAATACAACTATTTGACTTTTAAGATTCGTGCAAACAAATGACTTATGTTAAATTGGATTGTTTAAAATAGAACTGTTTGATCATGTAACTGTGTAAAAAAAATGTTTAATTGAATTGTTGGTGATACATGGCGATAAATAGAACCATCTGACTTTGTTGACTTTTGCTAAACTGAATTGTTTCAAATAGAACTTTTTGATCATTTACCTGTTTCTAAACAGATGACTGGTGTTTAATTGAATTGTTGGTGTTCAATAGCAATACTTGAAGACATTTAACTGTGTGCAAATAAATGATTACTAGTAAAGAGAATGATTCTTATTTGATAGAAATTAGAGAAATTATTTAATTGTGTGTAAAAAAATGAGCAAAGGCTCGTTTAAAAATGTTATCGACAAAATGTGTTTTGAAATCATATCTTAAAAATGTACGTTTAAAAAAGATTTGGCATTAAATAACCAGCAACGCTTGATATACCATAAAACTAAACTAAACCAAACCAAACCCATAGCTGGCTGGATAAAAGAGGGTTTCATGCCTTTCTCAACGGAATTAGCGCAAAGTGAATCGCAAACAATCAATGGGGGTCTCCCCGTGGTGTAATGGTTAAAGTGATGGACTGCAGAATCGTAGTAAGCGAGTTCGTATTCCAGTCATGCTATTACGTTCACTTTCGGGCAAATGCCCTTGGGAAAGGTATGAACTCCCTTATCCTCCCAGCTATGGGTTAAATAGTACCACTACTGTTCTTCTTGGAGAATGGCTTTGACATTAAATAACCTACAAAGGTTGATATGCCATTAAAAACGAAGGAAACCAAACCAAACCAGCAAACAATCAAATCTAATATTTATAACTCGGCACGCTGCTTCCATTTTGATTGAAATTAACTTTTACGCATCCTGTTTATGTGTGTATTAATGTGACTATGAGTGCCTGTTGACTAGTTGCGTTGTTTTATAGGATATCAACCCTAGTTGAATTAGATGATGCCGGAGTTAGTATTGCGAGAAATTTTATAGCTTCAATAACTAATAATCATCTTTATAATTTTTTTTTCTTTTCAAGTAATTATTCTACTTAGAAATATTCTACAATTATGGTTTATAGAATTCTTGGTTTGGTTTGGTTTGGTTTCTTTGTTTAATAGCATATCAACCTTTGTAGGTTATTTAATGCCAAAACTATTCTCCTAAAAGAACAGTAGTGGTACTATTTAACCCATAGCTGGGAGGATAAGGGGGTTCATACCTTTCCCAAGGGTATTTGCCCGAAAGTGAACGTAATAGCGCGACTGGAGTACGAAATCGCGTACTACGATTCCGCAGTCCATCGCTTTAACCATTACACCACGAGGACACCCCAGAATTATTATTATGGTTTATAAAAGGTTGATATGCCATAAAACCCAAACAACCAACCAAACTTGAAATAATGTAAAATAGATAAACGCATCATATCTTATTTCATGTTCATGAATAGGGGCATATAACCTTCAAAATCATATTCTGAAAGAAGTCGCAGAAAATTAATAGAGAGGACAATCAGCGATGGAAATCTTTTCTACAACTATTATTAAAATAAAAGGCACCATTGGTAGTGTAATGGTTAGCAAGCTAGCTTAGCAGACCTACACGGGTGAGTTCGAGTCTCATTGGGTGCCCCATTCATTCGGCCGTGTGTCCAGATCGAGGCAAAGAGCTTTGTAAAATACAACTATTATTAAAATACTTTGTTTGAGCAGTTCATACTAAAAACGGACAGATTTTTTCGAACAACCTATTATAAGTAATTGTTTGAATCTTTCTTAGTATCATTGAATTTTGAAGAAATACTTTTATAAAATACTGCTATCTGGCATGCAAGCAATTATTCCGATTAAATAATAATTGCTTGCTTGCATTTAGTAATATGGTTTAAAGTATTCCTATCAAATATTAATAATTTTTAAGCAGATATACTTGATTACTACGGTACCTTTTTGCAAAACTATATTTGTCAGACGGATTCCGGTATAAAGAAATCTTTGAACTTCTAATTCCTCAAAAAAGTATTTCTGATAGTTTCAAGTGCACTAAATATCATATACACAGGTCTCAAGCATCATTGGCCGATACTTTACTTCTTGTGTTATTTCCTAGTAATCGGTATTTTTATGATATTTCAGAGAAACGTATAACGGTATAGACCCACGTAATTAACAACTTTTGTTTTGGTTAAGTTTTATGACGTATGAACCATTGTAGGTTAGTTAATGCCAAATCTGGTTCATACATAAAAATTATATATAGGATTTGTAAATATAAGTCAACAAATTTAAATAGTTCGAAGTATTACTACGTATCACTAACAATTCAATTCAACATCAGTCATTTTTTTAAATGATCAAAGAGTCGTATTTTAAACAATTCAAACAGTAGTATTTTAAACAATTCACTTTAGCATAAGCCATTTGTCTGCAAAAAGTTTAAGCATCAAAAAGGTCTATTTAATCCGTACATAAGACCCTATCAAGTTCTACCACTCCGAGTTAGAGTGGGCCAGGGAGCGATGGCAATGAAGGGGTACTCCACATTCCCCAAAGCTCAAGCATTACTGGAGCCTCAATATCAGATTGTTTAATGTCATATCCTGGAAACTTGTTGTGGGGTCTTACTCCCCAGCAGAGATGTAGTCAGTGTATTGTACCGCACCAGCTTTTTTGACAAATCTTTTTTAAACATACGTATTAAATATATGATTTCAAAAAACATTTTGTCGATAACATTTTTAAACGACCAATCTTTTGCCTAAAATACAAGAGATTATTCATTACACAATATATATCTTTGAAACTTTGCACAGTACATTATTTTTTTCGTCTAACCAAATTATCCCTGCATAGCCTATACCTAAAGAAAGGCTATTAATTAATTAAGTTTTCTTAATATTATAATACTATTAATGCTGCTGTGTATTAGTAGTGGTTTTTGTTTAATAGCATATAACGGGAAATATTTCAACTTTGGTCATAATTTTGCTTCATGACAATAGTCAGCCCCATGTTGCCTGGATAACACAGCAGAAGCTCACTTACTTGGAATAAAGAACTTTTCCAGATTCACCATATTTTCCTGATCTCCCATCTACCGACAACCAATTTTTCAAGCACCAGGTACAATACACTGACTACATCTCTGCTGAGGAGTAAGACCCCACGACAAGTTTCCAGGATATGACATTAACAATCTGATATTGAGGCTCCAGTAATGCTTGAGCTTTGGGGAATGTGGAGTACCCCTTCATTGCCATCGCTCCCTGGCCCACTCTGACTCGGAGTGGTAGAACTTGATAGGGTCCTATGTACGGATTAAATAGACCTTTTTGATGCTTAAACTTTTTGCAGACAAATGGCTTATGCTAAAGTGAATTGTTTAAAATACTACTGTTTGAATTGTTTAAAATACTACTCTTTGATCATTTAAAAAAATGACTGATGTTGAATTGAATTGTTAGTGATACGTAGTAATACTTCGAACTATTTAAATTTGTTGACTTATATTTACAAATCCTATATATATAATATTTATGTATAAACCAGATTTGGCATTAACTAACCTACAATGGTTCATACGTCATAAAACTTAACCAAAACAAAAGTTGTTAATTACGTGGGTCTATACCGTTATACGTTTCTCTGAAATATCATAAAAATACCGATTTTTTTCTGAAAACAATGTCAAATTTTAGAACAAACTTTTATTCCAGAATGAATGAATTTAAACAGTATTTTAATCAGGCAAAATATGATCCCTGAATGGGAACTTTTAAAATGGAACTTTTTTGTATGCTAAACTGAATTGTTTGAAATGTTTTGACATTGAAACTGTACTTACGCTAAACGGAATTGTTTAAAATAGAACTGTTTTGATATTTAACTGTGTGTAAACAAAATCTACACTAAACTAAACTGATTGTATTTGAACTGTTTGACTAAACAGTTGTAAGTTATTTAAAGCCACAGCCATCCATGTAGAAAGACATTTGTTATACTATTAAACACATAGCTGGTAGGGATAAGGAAGTGCACACCTTTTCCAATAGTATTTGACGAAAGTGAATCTAATAGCATGACAGGAGTTTGAAATGTTACTCTCCAGTACTTTAGCCGCTACACAACAAGGCTCTATGGTATGACCATCACTGTTTATTTAGGGTATTGTATTGATTTTGATTATATCAATGTAGTTTTTAATGTATTAGTATTTTTTTCTGAAAACAATGTCAAATTTTAGAACAAACTTTTATTCCAGAATGAATGAATTTAAACAGTATTTTAATCAGGCAAAATATGATCCCTGAATATCTAAGCATTTCAGTCGTTAGTTAACAAGGTTATTTATATATGAACGATAAAAATCTTAACGTTTTTAATGTCAAGAAATCTTTAAATGCAGTTTCTACCCCTCCTTTTAAATGGAATGTTTTTTCCGCTTACAAAATTTGTCCTGGTGCTTGAAAAATTGGTTGTCGGTAGATTGGAGATCAGGAAAATATGGTTAATCTGGAAAAGTTCTTTATTCCAAGTAAGTGAGCTTCTGCTGTGTTATCCAGGCAACATGGGGCTGACTATTGTCATGAAGCAAAATTATGACCAAAGTTGAAATATTTCCCGTCAGCTGAGGCTGTAGAATTCACCGACTACACCTCTGCAGAGGACTAAGACCTCCCTCAAACAAGTGTCCTGGATATGACACTAAAAAATCTAATGGTGAGGTTCCAGTATTGCGGGAGCTTCGGGGAATGCAGAGTACCCCTTCATTGCCTTCGCTCCCAAATCCACTCTGGCCTGGGGTGGTAACACCTTACAGAACCCTCTCTATGGGTTAAATAGAACTGAACTACGCACTAATGCTAAACAGGACTGTTTGAATTAGAACTGTTTGGCTAAACCCAATAGCTTGAAACAGAAATGTTTTTGGCAATTAAACTGTGTACAGACATTGAAACTGCGTACTTAAGCTAAACTGAATTGTTTAAAATGGAACTTTTTTGTATGCTAAACTGAATCGTTTGAAATGTTTTGACATTGAAACTGTACTTACGCTAAACGGAATTGTTTAAAATAGAACTGTTTTGATATTTAACTGTGTGTAAACAAAATCTACACTAAACTAAACTGATTGTATTTGAACTGTTTGACTAAACTGAATAGCTTGAAATAGAAATGTTTTTGACAATTAAACTGTGTATTTATTCAAAAAAGAATTGTTTGAAATAGGCCTGATTAATTCTATAAAAATGGATTTGGCATTGAATAACCTACAAAGGTTGATATGTTATAAAAACCAAACAACCAACCAAACTTTAAATAATATAAAATAAATAAACGCATCATACCTTATTTCATGTTCATGATTAGGGGCATATAACCTTCAAAATCATATTCTGAAAGAAGTCGCAGAAAATTAATAAAGAGAACAATTTCATCATCAGTGATGGAAATCTTTTCTACAACTATTACTAAAATAAAGGGCACCTTTGGTGGTGTAATGGTTAGTAAGCTAGCTGCTCCATTCATTCGGCCCTGTGCCAATCGAAGCAAAGAGCTTCGTAAAATACAACTATTATTAAAATACTTTGTTTGACAGAATTTAAGCAGTTAATACTAAAAACGGACCGATTTTTTCGAACAACCTATAAGTAATTGTTTGAATCTTTCTTAGTATCATAGGATTTTAAAGAAATATTTTTGAAAGCTAGCATAAGCAAAAATTAGGGATCGTTCATTACACGCAATATATGATGAAAAAACACATTTATGTCGCTAAAAATTAGGGGTCGTTCATTAAACATCTAATTTAATGCAATGATATATACGTTTTTTGTTAACGCTTAGTAACGTATTTTATTATTTTCATCAACCAGTGTGAGCCAGATTTAATCGTGTAAAAGCAATAATATTTTCAAATTAGTTTTAATCAATAAGTTTTTCGGCAATCTACCAATTAACATATTTCTCTTAATTTTTGTTTGTTTCTTCTTTTTTATTTTTCTAAAGTCGAGATATATCAGAAAATTTTAAACGATTATGAATTTAGCATTAAAGGTACAAAATAAACACAACCAAAGGTAACGGAAAGTTCAACAGTTTTAGATAAAATTTACTAATTGAGTGACAAATGTGCTTAAAGATTTCAAAAGAAAAAAGGGAAAAGAAATGGTAAATATTTTAAAAGTTAACGGAACGGAAGTTTGTGAAGAGCTTACTCAGAAGATAAAACATCACGAAAGACAGTCATTAACGAAATTTACTGACAATAAAAGTAAATAAGGTAAAGGTGAAAGTGTCAACTAGTAAATCGAAACTAAATGAAATTAGTTTATGTCGCTTTAAGGTTATTTGCTTGCAACGTATTAGGAAAGAAAACGATTCAATTTAGAAAAGAAATTTAACAGCAGATAATTAAGTAAAACCTTTTAAATGTATTATTTGTTTTAATTAGACTAAACGAATATAAAGTCGAAAAGAGGTTTGATCGGCTGATTTAGAATCCCGTTATAGGAATAGTCTCTGTAAAAAAAATATGCCCAATAAGAAACATTGAATTAATAATATAGCACGGATTGACATGCTGAGGTTAGTTTGGTTTCTTTGTTTAATGGCATATCAACCATTGTAGGTTATTTAATGCCAAAGCTATTCTTCGAAAGAACAGTAGTGGTACTATTTAACCCATAGCTGGGAGGATAAGGGGGTTCATACCTTTCCCAAGGGTATTTGGCCGAAAGTGAACGTAATAGCGCGACTGGAGTACGAACTCGCTTACTATAATTCCGTACTCCATCGCTTTAACCATTACACTACGAGGTGTACACCATTGCACCCCCTTGACATGCTGAGTATTAGTAATTTTCTCCTTTTGTTATAAAGAAAGTGTTACATATTAGATAAAGTGTTATCTAAGGATATTTTGTCAATTCTTTTAATTATTAATCCATAGATAGAAATAATTTTAATAATATAAACATCAGTTTCTTCCGCCACAGATTGAGGCAGTTGATTTATTGTTCATATTTAGATTGACAAACTATCACGCACGCCCGTATGTTTGTAGAATGTAGAAAAAACAAAATAATCCAGATTTGATGAATTTATTAAGAAAGTCAACGTTAAAAGTTTCGGTTTTAATAAACTTTTTCAGAAATTTAAGATCATGAATAATGTTTAAACAGGGTTGGATTTTTTTGTAATAGTTGGTGACCTTAGTCGAGGGTGACCCGAAGGATTCCTTTTTTAAAGTTACTAACCGACGTGTTGGAGAGGGCACTACTCCATTCCCTGGATTGCTTCACTTTTCCCTTACCTTATAATGCTAAGTTTTAAGCAAGGCAGCATCAAGTACCATTTTTAAGTCTTTGGAATGACTCCAGCTGAGATTGAACCCCGGACCATGGGCGAACACTCTACTCATTAGGCCAATGGCACAAACATGTACCAGTGCATGTACAGTTATGAGTCTCTCTTTCTTTTCTTCTATTTCTTTTTCTGTATTTTTTCTTTTCTTTTCTTTTCTTTTCTTTTCTTTACTTTTCTTCCCTTCTTTTCTCATATTTTGACAACTTTTTAATTATCTTTCGATCCGTTGATTCATCTAGAAATTTTACACATTAAAACATCATTGCCAGTGCAGTCATATGACAGGTTTTTTTTAATTATGTTGATTAAGCAGTTATGTTATCTTTCTCTTTTCTCCTATTTTTTTGCTAAAATATCTATCGCTGTTCTAGCAACATTTTTCACCATATTAAAGTCTTGTTGAAGGTTTATCAAAACCAAAATGCTTTAACGTTGACTCTCCATTATCAGAAATGCATCACTTTTGAATTTCTTTGTTTTTCTATTTTCTTCCTATATATATATATATATATATATATATATATATATATATATATATTGCTAAACTTACAAGAAAGGGTGCTCAATATCAGTGATAGAGCATATATAGATGTAATAAGGCGAGTCAATGATGTTTAGACTGAAGATCCCATAGACGAGAAACTGATAGTTATCAAGCGCCGTTGATTCTGTGTCTACGATATCCTATCTTAGATATCGATCTCTCTCCATCTCTGTCTGTCTATCTGTCTGTCTGTTTATATATATATAATTACACTGACGCATTAAAACATGTATATGTCCGTATGAGTATATGTTTGCGGGTAAGATCGTATTCAATCCAGTCGATATTGGTCACTATGAATATCATGAATCATAACATGTTTATGAAGGAACTTTCTGATTTAAATTTAAATTGCAAAAACCTATATTAATATTCAGATTTGAATCTCTTTAGTTATCTCTCTCGCCGGGGGTTTTAATGGCGTAGAAACCGGCCATTCCTCTCCATGGTGCAATGGTTAGCAAGCCGCCTACCAAGCCATACCTCTAGTGAGTTTGATCTTGACTGACTGCAGCAGATATCTGGATTTGTGATGTTTAATAAATATCGACCAAGAAGACAATATTCGAATTAAATATATCCCAATTAAACAGTTGGTTACTAAAAGTATTGAAGTCGGTTAAAAGACTACGAGAATCACTGATTGTATAGATTTAATTGTCTATGTGACTAGCTTACAAATATTTTCTCCAAAAAGTCATGAAACCATTTTTCGTAATATATAATAAAATTTGATAAAATTCAAGTAAGAAAAGTTGCATAAAAGTATGTTCAATGCTGATATCGCTGGGTGGGTTTAAAACCTAAAATTGCCAGTCGGCTTGGGCTGTAGAATACACCGACTGCATCTCTGCAGAAGGGTAAGCCTCTCCCAACGAGTGTCCTGGATATAACACTAAACAATCTGATAGTGAGGCTCCAGTAATTCTGAGGTTTGGGGGAATGCGGAGTATCCCTTAATTTCCATCGCTCCGAGGTCCACTCTGATCCGGGTCCTATCAATGGATCAAATAAAACTAAACAGTGTTCTTATGCTAAATTGAATTGCTTGAAATAGAACTGGTTTTACATTCAATCGCGAGTAAATAAATGACTCTCGAATGGAATTTTTAATTATACTTGGAACCTTTAAACATTGTTGTCTAAACTGAATAGCTTGAAATAGAATTCTTTTTAACATTTAAACTGTGTACTTATGCTAAACTGAATTGTTCAGATAGAACTGTTAAATGTAGAAAAATGGATTTTGCATTAAATAACCTACAATGGTTGATATGCCATAAAATCAAACCAAACGAGACTAAAACCTAAAAAATCAAAATTATCTTCTCGCTAAGTCCCTAACTTAAAGTTTTGAGTCCAGCATAAATATGGTCAGACAGAAAGAGGACCCTCAATTATTTTGTGCATATGACAATTTTTGTCACGAGACATGCTATTGGAACACGGAACACACACAAACGTACACGAATACAAGGGAAAATATCATTCATTTATCTTCGTGATCTGAACATTCCAAAAAACGTAGAGATATTACGAAAATACCTCTTAGAATCCATCAGGTGGTAAGTGATTCAGAAGAAATTTGTTATCAATTTACAATTTTTGTCAGCAATTTATTATGTTCAGTGTATGCTGGAAGACATCATTTTTCTTCCAATCTTAAAATGCGATTGTTACAACCTCTTAAATACGTAGAAGCCTTTTTTTACAATAGCCAATTCTGGTATGAAAAAATTGCTAAATTTTTGGGATAGTCCTCGTG
The DNA here is from genome assembly GCA_963585895.1 of Sepioteuthis lessoniana. Lineage (NCBI taxonomy): Eukaryota > Metazoa > Mollusca > Cephalopoda > Myopsida > Loliginidae > Sepioteuthis > Sepioteuthis lessoniana. The sequence goes on along the minus strand of OY757916.1, from coordinate 66,414,393 downwards.
GCACTGTGGTGGACTGCGACATTTTAGCAAGCTAGTTCAATCTCCAATTACGCTAATACGATCATTTTGGAGTAATAATCTCGGAAAAGTTATCAACTCCCTTATCTCCTAGTTATAGATCAAATTGCACCACTACTGTTCCTCTGCAAGGATAGTTTTTGCATAAAAATAACCGCTGAAGGTTGATATTCTTTTGAAGAATCTAAAACCGTATTTACCGGTTTCATATTTCCTTTGATAATAATGTATTGGTGGCGTAATTTTGTTGGTATCTAACAATCTATCTATCAATCTATCTATCTATATATATATATATATATATATATATATATATATATATATATTTCTTGAGAAAAAAACAAAACCGGTCACATTAGGATTATAAATTTATTTTTATCCTGTTATGGGTTTTTGATATAAATCAAAAACACGAAAAAAATTATCAGAACATCTTCAGATCTTATGGATAAAATAATTCAGAAGAGACACAGGAATGAAGAGCGGGAGGAGATAGAAGAGGGTTGAAGAGTTTTCTCCTCATTTAGCCCACTAAAATTCTAGAAGGATGGCTTTGCATTAAATAACCTACAAGGGTTGACGGACTCGTTCAAATGGTTCAAACCTTTGTATTGTTTGGTTTGGTTACTTTGTTTGATGGCATATCAACCCTTGTACGTTATTTCATCGCCACTTTTCCCTATCGTTCATCGTCTCCAGGAGGTCTTCAGGGCTACATCCCGTATCTTCACATAGCTGCTGCATGTATGTTCGAGCTGGTCGTCCTGCTTTTTGTCAGCCATAAGTGGGGGTCCATCGGAGTACATCACTTATGAGCTCGTCTCTGCTCTTCCAGCAGTGTACTGTGTGCATGGTTCGTCTAACTTGGATAATTTTCGTGATGGGAGGCAGGTGGTGAGGCGTCTAACTTGGATAATTTTCGTGATGGGAGCCTTCTAGAATGGTACTACACAAAGAAGGGTAATGTTTTGTGTAGTACCATTTATATATGTATATATACATATATATATATAGAGAGAGAGAGAAAGAGAGAGAGTATGTATGTGTGTGTGAGAGAGAGGGAATAACTGAAAGAGCCAGAAAATACCTAACTAGTTTTCACCTTTCGAATCTTCAAGGTAGGTATTTTAGGTATTCTAGTTTTGGTCTACTTAGAGTATTGAGCTCATTGCGTTACTAGTTCATTCTTTTCAAGCACTACAGATGTTTTACTGGATGCAAAAGCAAAATAAACGTTTTTTAGCCCAACTTTTTAAAAAAAGTGATAAATCTAAATTTTCATGATTCAGTGTTATTCAAGCATTTTTTCATAAAAATGCAGCCCAATAAATGAGCAAGAAAAGAAACAACAAAGAATCTATGATTTGCTTAACGCCGAAATCAAGCTAAAAAATTTTTCAAAAAAAAACTTGTAGTTTTTTCGGACCTCAATCAAGCTTATCTCTTAACCCCCTTGATGACATTATTTGGGGAGTTTTAGAAAACAAAAAATGAAACTTCCCAACCAAACATTGGTTCGCTTCAGACTGCTATTTAGGAGGAATGGAATAAAATATCTGAAGAATTTATTAATGTTTGCAAATCGTTTCGAAGGTGAGTTGATACTATAATTCTAAAAAAATGGCTGCCATATTGAGTAAATTTACTGTTTTGTGTCTATCTTGCTTATTTTTTAAAATTAGAATTAAACTTCTTTTATAATAGAGTTTTTTTTTATTATTATACAAGAATCTTCCGAATTTTGCGTCGAACCTTGTAGTCTTTTCTCTTTTTTATATATATATATTTTTTTTTTTTTCTAGATAACGGTTTGTAACATATTCTTTCTTTATTAACTGCATTATCCATTTTTTTCTCGCCGCCATAGTTATAAAAATACTTATACTTATAGAAATACTTTTAAAAGTAAGATATATATATATATATATATATATATATTATATATATATATATATATATATATATATATATATATATTTCAGTTTATTTATGAAAGAATTGAAGTATAAGTAAAGCTAGAGTGTAGTCACATGAAAAGCAGAAACCACATTCCGTGTGTTCTAATTCAACTTAAATTAGATTATATTCGTAGTTTGTTTTTCCCAAAAGATAGAGTTTGCTGTCTGTTTCTCTTTATGTATTAAAATCCAACCCTGCCACACAAGAAGTACATGGCACTAGGTCAATTCATTTCAAAACATTGTTTAACAGGCTTGAATCAAAGGTTTTTCTTCTCCTAGACCAGTTTTCATACCAAGTTTAGGAGCATTGTCTACCTTACAATTTACTCGTAGGTGAAATAGAATAGTTGTATTCTTACGTTTTCTAAGGATATGTGAAATGCTAACATACTCGTCCAGGATTTGAACTCGATTTTTCATGACCATTTCCTACGGCGATAATCACAATATCTCTTTTTACGTCAGGATTTGAATAAATGTAAGTCTAGACGTATTTGTTTAATAAATTCTATCCACGATTTCGAGGGTTTTGTATCGGATCGCCCATAAACAAATTTACTTCCACTATTTTTTGTAATAAGATTCGATTTTCTTCAAACCCCCCAAACCAGGATTTTTATAATTTTGTATGAAATATTATGTAATTCAACAGATACATTCAATGTAATTTATTACCAAACTTTATATCATTAAAACAACGTCACCTTAAATAAGATTGCAAAAACAGTGTGATCAAAAATAAGATAAAGTACAGGGTGTCTCAAAATAGATGCAACTCATTAATACGATAATGTTTATTACTTAGACAAGCGCAGTGGTGGTCATTAGGAATATGTCCAATAAAAAGTCCATTCTTTGAGCAAGAGACATCAAATCAATGTTTAACTGTTAACACATCAGCTTCCAGGACACGCAATCTTTTTTGAGTTTCTTGTCTCAGTAATAAATTATTATCAAATAAACGGGTTACATCTATTTTGAGACAGTTTTGAATGATATTGTCTCCGAATAAGTAGTGATGCAAAGTATTTTCCTCTTTTGTCCAAGACATTAGGATCAAGGATTAACAGTTGTTAAAGTATACCCTATTCAAATCTGAAACAAAAAAGAACTCATTATTATTAGTAGAGCTATTAGCTGTCAAATGGGTCCCATGTTTATTGAGACACCCTATATCAGCTGTCACATGGGTCCCATCTATATTAACACACCATTTATATAATCTATAACAGCTTTATATAGATACTTTAGTTAGTAGGTTTCTTTGTTTGACGGTATATCAAACCCGGTATATCAAAACAAACCGGGCATTGGCCTAGCGGTTAGAGTGTTCGCCAATGGCCCGGGAGACCTGGGTTCGATCCCAGGTCGAGTCATACCAAAGACTCAAAAAATGGTACTTGATGCCTCCTTGCTTAACACTCAGCATTATAATGTACGGATCAAGGGTAAAGTAGAGCAATCCAGGAAAAGGAGTAGCGCCCTCCCCTACACCTTGGTGTAGTAAGCTATCGAAAAGGGAGCCTTCGGGTCACCCTCGACTATGGTCGCCAAAAGAACATAGTTGAAGAAAGAGTATAAGCTTGCTCACAGCCAAGGGCGGCCGTGATAAGTTGGATATATGGATTCAAACCCGTGGGTTATTTAATGCCAAAACTGTCTCCAGTAGAAAAAGAGTAATGATTTTATCTAAACCATAGTTGGCGGAATAAGGGGCTCATATTTTTTCAAAATGTTATTAGTTTTAAAGTGAGCGTGATAATCCGACTAGAATTCAAACTGATTTATGCGAATCCGCAGACCAGCATGTTGGTCACTACCACCCGGGTACTCCTCTTCTTTAGTTTGTTTTGGTCAGATTTGGTTCAATGGCAATTTTAATGTAGGTTATTTAATGCTAAATCCATATTATATTATTCATACAAACAGCTCTATTTCAAACAATTCAGTTTAGTATAAGCCTAATTTTTGGTTTACACTGTTGAATGTAAAAACTGTTAAATTTCAAACAATACAGTTTAGCGCATTTGCAGAGTTTTGTTCAATTTGACCCATAAATAGAACCCTATCAGGTGCTATCACTCGAGAAAAGCGTTAACCTGGGAGCGATGTTAATGAGGGTTACTCTGCTTTCCCTAAAACTCCAGCATTACTGAAGCCTCCCCATAAGATTGTTTGGTGTCATATCTAGGATATTCTTCATGGTAGTACCCCTCCACAGAGACGCAGTCGGTGAATTCTACAGCCCCAGCTGACTTGGCTACCCTCTTTACTTCTGTATATATATATATATATATATATATATATATATATATATATATATATATATTCTCTCTCTCTCTCTCTCAATATATATATATATATAGAGAGAGAGAGAGTATATATTCTCTTTATAGATATATATATATTTAAGAGAGAGATTGTATCGCCTCTAAGTACATACATATATATATATATATATATATGTGTGCGTGCGTGAGAGTGTGTGTGAGCTTGTGTGTGAGAGAGAGAGAGAGAGAGAGACAGACAGACAGACAGAGATTATTCTTAACCCCTTGGCCATAAACTCAAGTTCTTTTTTAAAACGGGGATTTGAATTTAGTTATTCTTATCCTATATATTAAGTCTGCTCTACTATTTACGATAGCTGAGGAGATAACCGATGGTTTCATGCCTCCCTTAGCGCTAGATATGTGAAAAGAAACGCAAGCAATCCCATTAATTACTTGTATTTGGTCCATTGATTTCATTTCCTTCGACGATAATCGTTACGCTAACAGTGACTCCAACGTATATATATATATATATATATATATATATGACTACATATATATATATATATGTGTGTGTGTGTGTGTGTGAAATAAAAGGCAGGTTTATTCGAAAGTGTCCTCTGTAAAGATCACGGGGGGTTTGCAGCAATATCTTTAGATATTCTATTCAAGCAATTCTATTAAAGTTACTTATTCAATGAATGAATTTCAATAAAATGTATCTTCTTGCGTAAAAAAAACGAAGTACACCCCATTCAGCTGCAATAAGCGATACGAAAACGACAAAAGGGGCCCTTGCCCCAAGGATTACATCGAACCACTTTTCAAATCCACGAAGAGAAACGCCGATTTTGTTCCGACAATCAATCACCTTTTTCTTAAATGGCCCAGAGCCACCTTTACGATATATGACGACGCCTTCCGTCTGCACTAATGATATCATAAATCTTGGGTGGCAATGTTTGGACAGGGTGTGTGAAGTTGTATCTGCATTGGCAGGAACAGTCAATGGGACTACTTGTGGGAAAAGAAGATGGTATATAAGCAAACACGATGAAAAGACTCTGCTACCAAGATATAACGTTCTGGGTCACCAAATATTGGTGGCGAAATGTCTGGTATTGTTGTTGTTGATGGTGGCGGCAGTGACAGAGATGATAATGAACGTTAGGAGATTGAATTAGTCTTCGAGGCTTCTTGTTCAGACTTTATCGTATAAGGTGTTTAGGAGTGAATAAGCTGAACAAAACCAGCAAATAGATGTTTTCAAATATCTTCCATCCTTTCAAAGTTAACTATTAATGCTATCGTTTTCCCGCGTGGTATTCGCATTATCTCTGAGAGAAAGTGATAGAGAATGGACTAGGAAATAA
>OY757916.1:66398768-66403768 GCA_963585895.1 Sepioteuthis lessoniana | reverse complement strand
ATTCAGTTTACTCAAACAATTCATTTTAGCATAAGTATGCTGTTAGTTCTATTTAACCCATAGATAGGGCCATATCAGGTGCTACCACTCCAGGCCAGAGTGGACCTGGGAGTGGTGGCAATGAAGTGGTACTCCGCATTCCCTAAGCTCCAGCACTGCTGGAACCTAACCATCAAATTGTTTAGTGTCATATGCAGGACACCTTTTAGGGGGTCTTACCCCTCAGCAGAGTTGCAGTCACTGTATTCTACAGCAACACACAGCCATTCTGGGCAATACACGGAGTTAAATGTCAAACAGTTTTATTTCAGATAATTCAGTTCAGCATAAGTCCACAGTTTAGACGTCAAAAACAGTTCTATTTCGAGCAATTCAGTTCAGCACTGGTACGCAGTTCCAATGTCAAAACAGTTCTATTTTAAACAGTTCAGTTTAGTATAAATTCGCAGTTTAAATCCAATTTAATTTATAGTGACCGAAGCACGTTTAGTTCTATTTAACCTATTGATAGGACCCTTATCATGTGCAACCACTCCGGGCCAGAGTGGACCTGGGAGCGATGGCAATGAAGGAGTACTCCGTATTCCCTTTTAGGTGGGAATCTTACCCCTCTGCAGAGAAGTAGTCGGGTGTATTCTGCAGTCCCAGCCGACTGGTCAATAAGAAAGTACAGACAATAAATTAGGTTAAGCTTGCTATTCATGATTCATAAATGAATACTTACTTTTTTTACGTCTGCATTTGACGATATATAAATTGCACATTGCTGTTTATTTTTCTTTCACATATCTTTATAATAACGAGTATTTTTTTGAAGTATATGAATGGTATAGTTCGGGTTAAAAAAGTGAAGTATTTATTCATTAGTTTGTTTGTTATTTAAATTCCGTCCGATTGAAATGTATGTAAATTAATGAAGCTATAAAAAAAAAGTGCCCGTGGTGTAATGGTTATCGACGTAGGAAATGGACACGGCGACACGAGCTCAAATCCTGATTTCAAATTGCACTAATACCCTTGGGAAAGGTATGAATCCAATTATTCTCCCTCCAGCTATGGGTAAATAGTAGGCCAGACTAGGTTCTTCAGCCTTGGTGAGGCAACTAGTCTAGGAGAAGGAAAACTCTGAACTCAAATCTGTTAAACTCCGCTTAAAAATTGACCTTTGTGTCATATCCTGCCCGAGCGGAGGGGTTGGGTAAATATGATAAAAAAAAAAACCCAGAAAAATCAGCAGAATATCTTCGATTACTTAATTTGTGTACGTATTGTTCAAGAAATTCAAGTGGTGTTAAATGAACATGTTGATACAAATTCCTGAATTTCTTTCATATAGATTAAATGCGTTTATTTTCCTGAGAATGTAAATAGTCCATTTATAAGACGAGATAGATAGATTGATAGATAGATAGAAATGATAAAACTGGATTTGGTAGTTATAATCAGATGGGATAGCTATCTATCTATCTAGCTAGATAGATAGATACGAATCAAGACGAATCAATATGATAATGAAATAGATATATGAAAATAAAATAATGTATGAATGTACCAGTACAAGAAAGAGACAAATAGATTGATAGATAGATAGATAGATAAGTATGTGGATAAATCAAAAAATATCTATAGAAAAAAATCTTGATTTTGACGGAGCCTATTAAGTTACAGAAGCTACTTAGACGGTCAGTAATTCGAGAATATGTTGCACCAATAGTCCAACTAAAGATAGTATAACAATGATAATTCCAAATATGGCCTTTTTAACTCGCCACTTAGGTCAGTAAAGAAGACAGCAAACTACCACCCTCAGGCCAACAATACTAGATTTAATGAATCTCTGAATGCATAACTAATATGGAAAATGATGAGACCATTCAAAGGAAAAGATAATGAAATCGAGAGAATGGAAAAATCAGCATATCTACTGCCAACATGCAAGCTGAAAACAATCAAAAATTTCCATTAGTGATCAAATTGGATAATTACTTTATGAGAATCATTCGAAAATTGAGATTTCCAACTGAGGCTCTCAAATAAGAAACCCTCTCTTTCTCTCACTCTCTCTCTCTCTCTCTATGTATATACATAGAGATATATACGTGTGGAGTGGTGTGTGTGTGTGTGTGTGAGTGTGTGTGTGTGTTGTGTGTGTGTGTGTCCATTTAACGGCAACTAAGGCAGTAGTATTTCGTAAATACAAATTTGCTTAAAATCGTAGAGATGAAAGTTAAGAATCCAAATGAATATTTCTCATTGACCTTGAGTTAGAGTCTCATTGGGCGCCCCATTCATTCGGCCTTGTGCCACATCGAAGCAAAGAGCTTTGTAAATTACTATTTCTCATTGACCTTTCAAGAGAACTTTTCCTATTTCTTGATTCACTGAATGTAGATACAATCAAAATGTTTAATACAGTTTATTGTTGAACAAAACATTGGGTTGTATTCAAGCTCAAGGAATCCAAAACAAATTTTATCCTTTATTAATATTACTCTCAGCCCAATTACTCCCTGTCGAAGAAGGATGACCCAAGTGTGTTGCGATAGTTGTAAGTATATATTAATGAAAAATAGAATGCTACGCAAAAATATCCATAACAATTGGTGAGAATGGTTAATCTAAAAATGAATTAACAAAGTATGGTATTATTAATACTACTGCTGTTCTAAAACAATGCTATATGGCAGTAAGCACTCAAGAAACAAAATAAGAGATGTGGGGGACGAGGTGCTTGCCAGTTGGTATGAATTTCGTATATTTCCAGTGTTTCTCATAATATTTGGTTAATTTATAATTGCGCTTTCCATCTCTTGCTTGCAATTTTGTCTTAACAGATGTATTTTGTACAGGTGTTTGTCTGAGGAGGGTAAATTCTTGTACGAATACGATATTTCCGTCTGTTTCCACCAAAATACATATGGATAAATGTTCTTAGCTGTGTGAGGAATGTTGCCAAGTAACATAAGCAAAATTAATAAGGTTAAATTTAAAAAAAAACAGAAAAAAAAAAACTGTTTAACTGTAATGAAAAGCTTGAACGCTTCCTTGATGGTCAATACCAAAGATAATATACTGAATAGAATTTGGTTTGGCTCTGCTTCTTTAGTAAATAGCATATCAACTTTTCTGAGTAATTTCTGAACCCAAGACATCCTTGAAGAAAACAGTAGTGATACTATTTAAATCACAGCTAGGAGGTGATAAGGAGCTTTATAATTTTACCAAGCGTATTATTTCGGAAGAGAACGTAATACTGCAACTGGAGTTTGAACTTGCTTTCTTCGATATTGCAGTTCAACACGTTAGCCACTATACTAATTGGATTTCCCCTGCATGGTATACAAGGCTAGTCTACAGACAGATTGTCAACATAAAAAAAAGTTTACATGGGTTCTACTCAGAGCCCGTTCAAAAACAAACATTCAATAACCATGAACCTAGCTTTTAACTTGCTAAATACATGCGAAACACTTCGTTCTCTTAACCTGTCTGGGCTATTAAGAACGAAATATGTTGGGAACCCAATACTAAATGGGAAATTTGTTAAAAGAAACCCCTACTACAAAGCAGGGTGATAAGTTTTTTGTCTTTACTATATAGAAGAAAAGCTAGCTATCACCCCTTATCCATATGCAAAAAGATTTGCTAAATCAAAGATCAAAGATATTGAATGGATGTAGGAACAAAGATAAAGTGATTTATAAATATCTTTGCTCCGATGTGGGCGCCCAATTAGACAAGTAGGAACAAAGATAAATGACTGCTAAAAAGTCTCTTTATTCTTTAATTCTCCTAACCCTTCTATGCAATTTCTCCATTTACTAGTTTGTCTCTTAAATTTTTCTCGCAGAGATTCCCTGATTATCCTTTTGGTAAAACCTGGATAGTAGGCTTCTGAGATTTTTTCGGTTCTTTCAATCGCTCTACTCCCTTTTTAACATTTATGGTATTGAGATATTACTTAGAAAATTCCTGGGAATGTCTACATCATATTGACACGAATTTAAACAATTTATGATATTATGGGATAAATCGTTGTCGATTTCTGTTTCTATTGTAGAATTTGCCGAGTAGATTATCTCATATGAGCCAAACAAAAACTAATGAAATATAATTTCATAATAAGAAAAATATATGAATGAAAAAGTTTACTAAACTTTTTTTTTATATGAAAACATCAAGTTACAATAATCCTGACATTGCTCGTTGATAACAATACGATAACAACTGAGAATTATCATATAAGGTATCAAAAAAAAAAACAAAAAAAAAACAAAAAACAAATCTTTTATAAGTAAGCTTTTAATGAAATAAGACTGGAAATCAATTGTGAATCAAAGTTATTGATTTCCATTTTTATTTTAATAACTCTCTCTCTCTCTCTCTCTCTCTCTCTCTCTCTCTCTCTCTCTCTCTCTCTCTCTCTCTCTCTCTCTCTTCCATTTTTTCCCCCTTAAGCTATTTCAGAAGATAACTATATAAATTAACTGATTCCGTTAGGAAAGAAAGCCGTACTTTTGTAAAGTTATATAGCTAGGTATACACACACACACACACACACACACACACACACACACACACATATATATATATATATATATATATATATATATATATATATATATATATATATATATATATATATATGACATTTTTGAGCCAAGAATAATTTGTAGTTTGGATAACAGATTTTTGAGCGAAACACAGACCTGAATAAACGAATATAGCAGCTTTCTGAGGTTGATGAACATAGTAATTAAACATACATACATACATACATACATACATATGTGTGTGTCTGTGTGTATGCTCCCCCATGGGGGTTGAGCTCTCTGGCGAAGGAATTGTCGTCTGCCGCTAGCGTAATGCAAAGCTCTTCGAAAGAATTGAGCACTCTGGTAGCGGATAGGGTATTAAAAAATGTAAAACAAAGGCTGCTGCTGCTGTTGCTAAAATAAATACCTTAAAATTTCCTTAGCCAGCGTGGTCCGCTTGGTGGC
>OY757916.1:66381478-66398568 GCA_963585895.1 Sepioteuthis lessoniana | reverse complement strand
GAGGCAGGTGGTGAGGCGTCTAACTTGGATAATTTTCGTGATGGGAGCCTTCTAGAATGGTACTACACAAAGAAGGGTAATGTTTTGTGTAGTACCATTTATATATGTATATATACATATATATATATAGAGAGAGAGAGAAAGAGAGAGAGTATGTATGTGTGTGTGAGAGAGAGGGAATAACTGAAAGAGCCAGAAAATACCTAACTAGTTTTCACCTTTCGAATCTTCAAGGTAGGTATTTTAGGTATTCTAGTTTTGGTCTACTTAGAGTATTGAGCTCATTGCGTTACTAGTTCATTCTTTTCAAGCACTACAGATGTTTTACTGGATGCAAAAGCAAAATAAACGTTTTTTAGCCCAACTTTTTAAAAAAAGTGATAAATCTAATTTTTCATGATTCAGTGTTATTCAAGCATTTTTTCATAAAAATGCAGCCCAATAAATGAGCAAGAAAAGAAACGACAAAGAATCTATGATTTGCTTAACGCCGAAATCAAGCTAAAAAAATTTTTCAAAAAAAAACTTGTAGTTTTTTCGGACCTCAATCAAGCTTATCTCTTAACCCCCTTGATGACATTATTTGGGGAGTTTTAGAAAACAAAAAATGAAACTTCCCAACCAAACATTGGTTCGCTTCAGACTGCTATTTAGGAGGAATGGAATAAAATATCTGAAGAATTTATTTTGAATGTTTGCAAATCGTTTCGAAGGTGAGTGATACTATAATTCTAAAAAAATGGCTGCCATATTGAGTAAATTTACTGTTTTGTGTCTATCATGCTTATTTTTTAAAAATTAGAATTAAACTTATTTTATAATAGAGTTTTTTTATTATTATACAAGAATCTTCCGAATTTTGCGTCGACCTTGTAGTCTTTTCTCTTTTTATATATATACATATATTTTTTTTTTCTAGATAACAGTTTGTAACATATTCTTTCTTTATTAACTGCATTATCCATTTTTTTCTCGCCGCCATAGTTATAAAAATACTTATACTTATAGAAATACTTTTAAAAGTAAGATATATATATATATATATATATATATATATATATATATATATATATATATATATATATATATATTTCAGTTTATTTATGAAAGAATTGAAGTATAAGTAAAGCTAGAGTGTAGGTCACATGAAAAGCAGAAACCACATTCCGTGTGTTCTAATTCAACTTAAATTAGATTATATTCGTAGTTTGTTTTTCCAAAAGATAGAGTTTGCTGTCTGTTTCTCTTTATGTAATTAAAATCCAACCCTGCCACACAAGAAGGATATGGCACTAGGTCAATTCATTTCAAAACATTGTTTAACAGGCTTGAATCAAAGTTTTTCTTCTCCTAGACCAGTTTTCATACCAAGTTTAAGGAGCATTGTCTACCTTACAATTTACTCGTAGGTGAAATAGAATAGTTGTATTCTTACGTTTTCTAAGGATATGTAAAATGCTAACATACTCGTCCAGGATTTGAACTCGATTTTTCATGACCATTTCCTACGGCGATAATCACAATATCTCTTTTTACGTCAGGATTTGAATAAATGTAAGTCTAGACGTATTTGTTTAATAAATTCTATCCACGATTTCGAGGGTTTTGTATCGGATCGCCCATAAACAAATTTACTTCCACTATTTTTGTAATAAGATTCGATTTTCTTCAAAACCCCCAAACCAGGATTTTATAATTTTGTATGAAATATTATGTAATTCAACTGATACATTCAATGTAATTTATTACCAAACTTTATATCATTAAAACAACGTCACCTTAAATAAGATTGCAAAAACAGTGTGATCAAAAATAAGATAAAGTACAGGGTGTCTCAAAATAGATGCAACTCATTAATACGATAATGTTTATTACTTAGACAAGCGCAGTGGTGGTCATTAGGAATATGTCCAATAAAAAGTCCATTCTTTGAGCAAGAGACATCAAATCAATGTTTAACTGTTAAACATCAGCTTCCAGGACACGCAATCTTTTTTGAGTTTCTTGTCTCAGTAATAAATTATTATCAAATAAACGGGTTACATCTATTTTGAGACAGTTTTGAATGATATTGTCTCCGAATAAGTAGTGATGCAAAGTATTTTCCTCTTTTGTCCAAGACATTAGGATCAAGGATTAACAGTTGTTAAGTATACCCTATTCAAATCTGAAACAAAAAAGAACTCATTATTATTAGTAGAGCTATTAGCTGTCAAATGGGTCCCATGTTTATTGAGACACCCTATATCAGCTGTCACATGGGTCCCATCTATATTAACACACCATTTATATAATTTATAACAGCTTATATAGATACTTTAGTTAGTAGGTTTCTTTGTTTGACGGTATATCAAACCCAGTATATCAAAACAAACCGGGCATTGGCCTAGCGGTTAGAGTGTTCGCCAATGGCCCGGGAGACCTGGGTTCGATCCAGGTCGAGTCATACCAAAGACTCAAAAAATGGTACTTGATGCCTCCTTGCTTAACACTCAGCATTATAATGTACGGATCAAGGGTAAAGTGGAGCAATCCAGGGAAAGGAGTAGCGCCCTCCCCTACACCTTGGTGTAGTAAGCTATCGAAAAGGGAGCCTTCGGGTCACCCTCGACTATGGTCGCCAAAAGGAACATAGTTGAAGAAAGAGTATAAGCTTGCTCACAGAAATGGCGGCCTTGGATAAGTTGGATATATGGATATCAAACCCGTTGTGTTATTTAATGCCAAAACTGTCCCAGTAGAAAAAGAGTAATGATTTTATCTAAACCATAGTTGGCGAATAAGGGGCTCATATTTTTTCAAAATGTTATTAGTTTTAAAGTGAGCGTGATAATCCGACTAGAATTCAAACTGATTTATGCGAATCCGCAGACCAGCATGTTGGTCACTACCACCCGGGTACTCCTCCTCTTTAGTTTGTTTTGGTCAGATTTGGTTCAATGGCAATTTTAATGTAGGTTATTTAATGCTAAATCCATATTATATTATTCATGCAAACAGCTCTATTTCAAACAATTCAGTTTAGTATAAGCCTAATTTTTGGTTTACACTGTTGAATGTAAAAACTGTTAAATTTCAAACAATACAGTTTAGCGCATTTGCAGAGTTTTGTTCAATTTGACCCATAAATAGAACCCTATCAGGTGCTATCACTCGAGAAAAGCGTTAACCTGGGAGCGATGTTAATGAGGGTTACTCTGCTTTCCCTAAAACTCCAGTATTACTGAAGCCTCCCCATAAGATTGTTTGGTGTCATATCTAGGATATTCTTCATGGTAGTACCCCTCCACAGAGACGCAGTCGGTGAATTCTACAGCCCCAGCTGACTTGGCTACCCTCTTTACTTCTGTATATATAAATATATATATATTCTCTCTCTCTCTCTCAATATATATATATATATATAGAGAGAGAGAGAGTATATATTCTCTTTATAGATATATATATATTTAAGAGAGGGATTGTATCGCCTCTAAGTACATACATATATATATATATATATATATATGTGTGTGTGTGTGCGTGTGTGAGAGTGTGTGTGAGCTTGTGTGTGTGAGAGTGAGAGAGAAAGACATGGTTTCATGCCTCCCTTAGCGCTAGATATGTGAAAAGAAACGCAAGCAATCCCATTAATTACTTGTATTTGGTTCATTGATTTCATTTCCTTCGACGATAATCGTTACGCTAACAGTGACTCTAACGTATATATATATATATATATGACTACATATATATATAATATATATATATATATATATATAATATATATATGTGTGTGTGTGTGTGTGTGTGTGTGTGTGTGTGTGTGTGTGTGTGTGTGTGTGTGTGTGTGTGTGAAATAAAAAGGCAGGTTTATTCGAAAGTGTCCTCTGTAAAGATCACGGGAGGTTTTGCAGCAATATCTTTAGATATTCTATTCAAGCAATTCTATTAAAGTTACTTATTCAATGAATGAATTTCAATAAAATGTATCTTCTTGCGGAAAAAAATACGAAGTACACCCCATTCAGCTGCAATAAGCGATACAAAAACGACAAAAGGGGCCCTTGCCCCAAGGATTACATCGAACCACTTTTCAAATCCACGAAGAGAAACGCCGATTTTGTTCCGACAATCAATCACCTTTTTCTTAAATGGCCCAGAGCCACCTTTACGATATATGACGACGCCTTCCGTCTGCACTAATGATATCATAAATCTTGGGTGGCAATGTTTGGACAGGGTGTGTGAAGTTGTATCTGCATTGGCAGGAACAGTCAATGGGACTACTTGTGGGGAAAAGAAGATGGTATATAAGCAAACACGATGAAAAGACTCTGCTACCAAGATATAACGTTCTGGGTCACCAAATATTGGTGGCGAAATGTCTGGTATTGTTGTTGTTGATGGTGGCGGCTGTGATAGAGATGATAATGAACGTAGGAGATTGAATTAGTCTTCGAGGCTTCTTGTTCAGACTTTATCGTATAAGTGTTTTAGGAGGTGAATAAGCTGAACAAAACCAGCAAATAGATGTTTTCAAATATCTTCCATCCTTTCAAAGTTAACTATTTAATGCTATCGTTTTTCCCGCGTGGTATTCGCATTATCTCTGAGAGAAAGTGATAGAGAATGGACTAGAAGTAATCCGTTAAGGGACCATTATAACACAAGTTTTGCTTTATTGACTACCTATTTCGAGTTTTTACTATAATATTTTCTTTTCTATTGATTCAACCGATGAAACTATTCGTAATGAAGTGAAAATGTTGGCATAGTTTTCCTTTGAAACTGCTTATCATTGCAATGCAACAAAACCCCATATATACTAAAAACTGGTCAACTGTTATTAATGGTAAGATTCTGAAATTATCTTTGAGATAACGTACATCTTTCATGGCATCTTCCATCCTTGCAAACTGTGTATGAAGAACAAAAATGCAGCTCAACCGGAACTAAGACTTTCTAAAAACAAAAGTTGTAAGTTTAATACAGTTTTCTGTGGGAGAAAGGAATTAAAGGGGCAAATACTTAATAAAGCTGAATATCTCCCCCTAGGAACTGATTTACGGTCAAATCTCACTTTAAAGCATCGATTCGGCTTGCTAAGGAAAGGCCTGCTAATTATAAGTCGGCTTGAAAATTAGATATTAGCAAAATAAAAATGTCTACTCAACCGAAACACACACACACACACACACACACACACACACATGCACACACATATCTATATCTATCAATAAATTGAGCTCAGAATGGGTGATAGTGTACTTGTAAGTCTATGTTAAAATAACGTAGAGCTCTTGGCCTGAAGATCGTCTAAGCAAGAAACTATATGTTACGGAAGTATCACATTTTTTTTTTTTTTTTTTGCAGTTAATATAAAATTTCTAAGCAGACCCATAATCATGATTCTTCGGATATATGAGAAAAAAAGGAAAAGCAAATAATCAAAATTTGAGTAATTATTATGAAAGTCAATGTTGAACGTATAATAACAATCTTCAAGATTTTAAGTACCCATAAAGTGTCGTTAAAAAGTTATTGGCGTTTGATAAAATGGCAGAGAAAAGAAAGTTACTATTTTAACAATACTTTTCATGTTTTAAAGTCTTGAAGTTATGTCATACGAAACGTTCAACATAGACATTCATAATAAATTCTAATTTGGATTATTTTGTTTGTTCTACTTTTCTTTATACTTTTGGATTTAATTTCCTTTTTTACTTCCATGTATATATAATATTGGCATGATGGTTAGATTGTTCATCAATGGCCCCGGAGACCTGGGTTCAATCCCAGGTCTAGTCATACCAAAGACTCAAAAATGGTTCTTGAAGACTCCTTGCTTAACACTCAGCAATATAAGGTTGGGATCTCGGGTAAAGTTGAACAACCCAGGGAAATGAGTAACGCCCTCCCCTACACCTCGGTGTTGTAGCTATCGGAAAGGGAACATTTGCGTCACCCTTGACTAAGGTCGCCACTTTACTTTTACTTACTTATATATATATATATATATATATATATATATATATATATATATATATATATATATATAAATTGTACTGGCAAGATACTGACTGTCACCAAGCATAATTGATTTTGTGTCTTGGGAATTATTACACTTCTTATATATATATATATATGAGAATTTTCATGATTTTATGTCTGCTTAGACATTTATTATCAACAAAAAATTGAACACTTTCCCTTACTTATATATATATATATATATATATATATATATATATATATATATATATATATATATATAAAGGGTCATTTTAGCATAGACACAGAATAAAACACGCTGGGTGACAGTTTCTTGGCAAGGTGATCTTTAGACCAAGAGCTCTTCGTTATCCTAAATTAGATTTACATATAATCTCCCACCTTTTTATTTATGAATATAGCAATCTCTCTCTCTCTCTATATATATATATATATATATATATATATATATATATATTTGTTGAGTTTTAATCCTACAAAGATTAGTAAAAATATATCCAATGTGGATTATATAATGTTAGACTTGAATTGATTATTTCCAGCCATTTTTGGTTTAAAAGAAATTTTTCCTTCATTTAAAAAAATCATTGATCTATCTATTTATGGGCTCACCCTATTATACAATACTATATAATTTAAAACAAAACGAAACAAAACGAAACGCAAGGAGAACAATTCTAATGTATGATCATAAGGAAAATATAACTGTATTCAAAAGCAAAAGCTAGACATAAGGAAATAACTCATTTGTAAATGCAGACATGAAAATAAATTCTAATTAAAAGAAGAAAATAACTAACCAACAACGTTGATTGAAACATTCCAAGAAATTCATAGAACGAGATGGTTACCAACGCTTAAATAAAAATCTTAAATGACGTTTAAAAAGTTGTCATAAGCTAGATAATGAATATATGACATTATGAAATACAAGATAGATTTGGAGTGAATCTGACAGTATGATAAAAATATGTGAAAAGTTGGATAAATTAAACACTTAAAAAAAAAAGAATTTCGTGAAGAAGAAATAAAGCCTGAACGAAATATCACATACGAACTAAATCTGAGTTAAGTGTTTGATTTATCTAACTTTCAACATATTTCTATCATACCTAATGAGTTGAGAGTTTTTCAGTTTTCCGGGAGATCGTGGTTCAATCCCAGGTCGATTCATACCAAAGACTCAAAAAATGGTACTTGATTCTGCCTTGTTTAACACTCAGCGTTAAAAGGTAAGGATCAAGGGTAAAGTGGAGCAATCCAGGGAAAGGAGTATTGCCCTCCCCTAAACCTCGAGGTAGAAGCCATTGAAAGGGGATCCTTTGTGTCACCCTCGACTAAGGTCACCAAAAACTTACAATATATATATATATAGATATAGATATATATATAAGTATCTTTAAGCAGCATTTATTCTTTTACGCAAGTTTCTTTCTACTATTTTTTATGCATTCAACAAACTATCCGTATGAGTAAGATGAAGACAAGATAAATTTTTCACGGAGATTAGCAAGTTTGAATACAGAGTTTTCTTCTTTCCTTAACCGGTTGCCATACTAAGGTTAAAGAGCCCCGTCTGCCCAAAAATGTATCTATACATGGAGGCTAAACAGATGAATTCAAACTTTTCCCAGAGGTATTAGCGTTACGTAAAATGTAAACGCTCTCAGCCAGTATTTGAACTTTGGTTGCCGTGTTCCTTTTCAACGACGATAACCAATACAACATGAACTTTTATGTTGGGTTTAATTTGGAATAAAAAGTTTTGATTCAATTTTAAACCTATATCAGGTAAGCTAAAAAATATTAAAATTATTGAGAGAACAAAATTACAGAAAAAAAGCAACACTGCCATAATAGAATATAATATTTATCTACCTATCTTAGTCAGATCATATCTATCTATCTATATATATATATATATATATATTCTATTTCAGTCTGTTTCTTTCTTTCTTTCTTTCTTTCTTTCTATCTATCTATCTATCTATCTATCTCAGTCGGTTCATATCTATCTATCTGAATTTGTTCGTATCTATCAATCTATTTATCGCAGTCAGTTTGGATCTTCTGCTTGTGCCACAAATTTTCTTTGTCTTATATATATATATATATATATATATATATATATATATATATATATATATATATATATATATATATATTATCCTGTTGTACTATATATTACACTGTATTACTAAAATACTTTCTACTAGTGTTTACTGTTACTTCAGTATACTCCAGTTTATTATTCGTTGTAAAATGTAGCCGCGAGGATCAAAATTTAAAGAGCCTAACATGACAAGAATTAATATGAAAAACTAAAAACATTGAGTTTTTTCAAATATTCAAATTTCTTAAACAATGTGGAATGAAAGCATTTCAAAAATTGAAAACACAAGCTCAACATGACTTTAAAGAAAAAAGTAACAGTTAAATTATATCCTTGGAGATGAACAGTTACGGTGGAAAACGGTGACATGAGATCAAATCCTGGTCGAGATTGTTTTACATAGCGTTATCATCGTTGGGAAGGAAATGAATTCAATGATCCTCTCTCGAGCCATGGGTAAATTGTAACCTTGGTATGGCTACAGGGCTAGGAGAAGGAAAACTTTGACTTCAACCCCTTATTCTCCGCTTGAGCTTGTTTCACATCCTCCTCGCGTGGGAAAGTTAGTTAATCCGTATATATATATATTCTTATTATTCACAGATTGTGAGTCTAAAAAAAGTATTTTGATGGATCAGCTAAAACTTCGTATGAACAAAAGCAACAAAATTTACTTCAATTGTCTTGAGTGTTAACTTTTTTGTTACTCACGGTCTTAGTTGAATGAGTGTCCTGGATATGACACGAAACAATCTGATGGTGAGCCTCTAGTAATGCTGGAGTTTTGGGGAATGCAGAGTACTCCTTCATTGCCATCGATCCCAGGTCCACTCTGCCCTGGAGTGGTAGCACATGATAGGGTCCTATATATTGGCCAAGTAGAACTAAACTGTATACTTACGCTTAACTTAATTACATAAAATAGGACTATTTAAACTGGGTACTTATGCTAAACTGAATTGTTTGAAATAGAACTGTTTGATTATATGAGATGGATTTTCTATTAAATAACCTACAACAGCTAATATTGGCAAAAAACCCAAACAACAAAAAAAAAAACTTAGATGAACGTTTATTTGCATTTATTAAAAAGATAAAGGAATTTAAAAAAACAAAAACAAACAAAAAAAAATACACTCTGATCATCATCATCACTTGAGGAACATTAAAAAACCTACCGATCAAGAAAGTACATGGTTTGCTTTGTTGGGGTTTATGGCATATCAAACTTTGTAGGTTATTTAACGCCAAATCCATTTTTATGAAAAAAATCTGTTCTATTTAAAACAATTCAGTTTAGCATAAGTACACCGTTTAATTGTCAAAAACATTTCCATTTCAAACTATTCAAGCAGTTACATGAAACAATTCAGTTAAGTGTAAACACAGTTTTAATGTCGAAAAACAGTTCTATTTTAAATAATTCAGTAAAGCATAAGCACGCAGTTTAAATGTAAGTACGGTTTAATTGTCAAAAACATTTCTATTTCAAGCTATTCAGTTTACTCAAACAATTCATTTTAGCATAAGTATGCTGTTAGTTCTATTTAACCCATAGATAGGGCCATATCAGGTGCTACCACTCCAGGCCAGAGTGGACCTGGGAGTGGTGGCAATGAAGTGGTACTCCGCATTCCCTAAGCTCCAGCACTGCTGGAACCTAACCATCAAATTGTTTAGTGTCATATGCAGGACACCTTTTAGGGGGTCTTACCCCTCAGCAGAGTTGCAGTCACTGTATTCTACAGCAACACACAGCCATTCTGGGCAATACACGGAGTTAAATGTCAAACAGTTTTATTTCAGATAATTCAGTTCAGCATAAGTCCACAGTTTAGACGTCAAAAACAGTTCTATTTCGAGCAATTCAGTTCAGCACTGGTACGCAGTTCCAATGTCAAAACAGTTCTATTTTAAACAGTTCAGTTTAGTATAAATTCGCAGTTTAAATCCAATTTAATTTATAGTGACCGAAGCACGGTTTAGTTCTATTTAACCTATTGATAGGACCCTTATCATGTGCAACCACTCCGGGCCAGAGTGGACCTGGGAGCGATGGCAATGAAGGAGTACTCCGTATTCCCTTTTAGGTGGGAATCTTACCCCTCTGCAGAGAAGTAGTCGGTGTATTCTGCAGTCCCAGCCGACTGGTCAATAAGAAAGTACAGACCAATAAATTAGGTTAAGCTTGCTATTCATGATTCATAAATGAATACTTACTTTTTTTACGTCTGCATTTGACGATATATAAATTGCACATTGCTGTTTATTTTTCTTTCACATATCTTTATAATAACGAGTATTTTTTTGAAGTATATGAATGGTATAGTTCGGGTTAAAAAAGTGAAGTATTTATTCATTAGTTTGTTTGTTATTTAAATTCCGTCCGATGAAATGTATGTAAATTAATGAAGCTATAAAAAAAAGTGCCCGTGGTGTAATGGTTATCGTCGTAGGAAATGGACACGGCGACACGAGCTCAAATCCTGATTTCAAATTGCACTAATACCCTTGGGAAAGGTATGAATCCAATTATTCTCCCTCCAGCTATGGGTAAATAGTAGGCCAGACTAGGTTCTTCAGCCTTGGTGAGGCAACTAGTCTAGGAGAAGGAAAACTCTGAACTCAAATCTGTTAAACTCCGCTTAAAAATTGACCTTGTGTCATATCCTGCCCGAGCGGAGGGGTTGGGTAAATATGATAAAAAAAAAACCCAGAAAAATCAGCAGAATATCTTCGATTACTTAATTTGTGTACGTATTGTTCAAGAAATTCAAGTAGTGTTAAATGAACATGTTGATACAAATTCCTGAATTTCTTTCATATAGATTAAATGCGTTTATTTTCCTGAGAATGTAAGCACTACTTAAATAGTCCATTTATAAGACGAGATAGATAGATTGATAGATAGATAGAAATGATAAAACTGGATTTGGTAGTTATAATCAGATGGGATAGCTATCTATCTATCTAGATAGATAGATAGATACGAATCAAGACGAATCAATATGATAATGAAATAGATATATGAAAAATAAAATAATGTATGAATGTACCAGTACAAGAAAGAGACAAATAGATTGATAGATAGATAGATAGATAAGTATGTGGATAAATCAAAAAATATCTATAGAAAAAAATCTTGATTTTGACGGAGCCTATTAAGTTACAGAAGCTACTTAGACGGTCAGTAATTCGAGAATATGTTGCACCAATAGTCCAACTAAAGATAGTATAACAATGATAATTTCCAAATATGGCCTTTTTAACTCGCCACTTAGGTCAGTAAAAAGACAGCAAACTACCACCCTCAGGCCAACAATACTAGATTTAATGAATCTCTGAATGCATAACTAATATGAAAATGATGAGACCATTCAAAGGAAAAGATAATGAAATCGGAGAATGGAAAAATCAGCATATCTACTGCAACATGCAAGCTGAAAACAATCAAAAATTTCCATTAGTGATCAAATTGGATAATTACTTTATGAGAATCATTCGAAAATTGAGATTTCCAACTGAGGCTCTCAAATAAGAAACCCTCTCTTTCTCTCACTCTCTCTCTCTCTCTCTATGTATATACATAGAGATATATACGTGTGTGTGTGTGTGTGTGTGTGTGTGTGTGTGTGTGTGTGTGTGTGTGTGTGTGTGTGTGTGTGTCCATTTAACGGCAACTAAGGCAGTAGTATTTCGTAAATACAAATTTGCTTAAAATCGTAGAGATGAAAGTTAAGAATCCAAATGAATATTTCTCATTGAACTTGAGTTAGAGTCTCATTGGGCGCCCCATTCATTCGGCCTTGTGCCACATCGAAGCAAAGAGCTTTGTAAATTACTATTTCTCATTGACCTTTCAAGAGAACTTTTCCTATTTCTTGATTCACTGAATGTAGATACAATCAAAATGTTTAGTACAGTTTATTGTTGAACAAAACATTGGGTTGTATTCAAGCTCAAGGAATCCAAAACAAATTTTATCCTTTATTAATATTACTCTCAGCCCAATTACTCCCTGTCGAAGAAGGATGACCCAAGTGTGTTGCGATAGTTGTAAGTATATATTAATGAAAAATAGAATGCTACGCAAAAATATCCATAACAATTGGTGAGAATGGTTAATCTAAAAATGAATTAACAAAGTATGGTATTATTAATACTACTGCTGTTCTAAAACAATGCTATATGGCAGTAAGCACTCAAGAAACAAAATAAGAGATGTGGGGGACGAGGTGCTTGCCAGTTGGTATGAATTTCGTATATTTCCAGTGTTTCTCATAATATTTGGTTAATTTATAATTGCGCTTTCCATCTCTTGCTTGCAATTTTGTCTTAACAGATGTATTTTGTACAGGTGTTTGTCTGAGGAGGGTAAATTCTTGTACGAATACGATATTTCCGTCTGTTTCCACCAAAATACATGTGGATAAATGTTCTTAGCTGTGTGAGGAATGTTGCCAATAACATAAGTAAAATTAATAAGGTTAAATTAAATAAAAAGCAGAAAAAAAAACTGTTTAACTGTAATGAAAAGCTTGAACGCTTCCTTGATGGTCAATACCAAAGATAATATACTGAATAGAATTTGGTTTGGCTCTGCTTCTTTAGTAAATAGCATATCAACTTTTCTGAGTAATTTCTGAACCCAAGACATCCTTGAAGAAAACAGTAGTGATACTATTTAAATCACAGCTAGGAGGATAAGGAGCTTTATAATTTTACCAAGCGTATTATTTCGGAAGAGAACGTAATACTGCAACTGGAGTTTGAACTTGCTTTCTTCGATATTGCAGTCCAGCACGTTAGCCACTATACTAATTGGATTTCCCCTGCATGGTATACAAGGCTAGTCTACAGACAGATTGTCAACATAAAAAAAAGTTTACATGGGTTCTACTCAGAGCCCGTTCAAAAACAAACATTCAATAACCATGAACCTAGCTTTTAACTTGCTAAATACATGCGAAACACTTCGTTCTCTTAACCTGTCTGGGCTATTAAGAACGAATATGTTGGGAACCCAATACTTAAATGGGAAATTTGTTAAAAGAAACCCCTACTACAAAGCAGGTGATAAGTTTTTTGTCATTACTATATAGAAGAAAAGCTAGCTATCACCCCTTATCCATATGCAAAAGATTTGCTAAATCAAAGATCAAAGATATTGAATGGATGTAGGAACAAAGATAAAGTGATTTATAAATATCTTTGCTCCGATGTGGCACAAGGCCGAATGAATGGGGCGCCCAATTAGACAAGTAGGAACAAAGATAAATGACTGCTAAAAAGTCTCTTTATTCTTTAATTCTCCTAACCCTTCTATGCAATTTCTCCATTTACTAGTTTGTCTCTTAAATTTTTCTCGCAGAGATTCCCTGATTATCCTTTTGGTAAAACCTGGATAGTAGGCTTCTGAGATTTTTTCGGTTCTTTCAATCGCTCTACTCCCTTTTTAACATTTATGGTATTGAGATATTACTTAGAAAATTCCTGGGAATGTCTACATCATATTGACACGAATTTAAACAATTTATGATATTATGGGATAAATCGTTGTCGATTTCTGTTTCTATTGTAGAATTTGCCGAGTAGATTATCTCATATGAGCCAAACAAAAACTAATGAAATATAATTTCATAATAAGAAAAATATATGAATGAAAAAGTTTACTAAACTTTTTTTTATATGAAAACATCAAGTTACAATAATCCTGACATTGCTCGTTGATAACAATACGATAACAACTGAGAATTATCATATAAGGTATCAAAAAAAAAAACAAAAAAAAAACAAAAAACAAATCTTTTATAAGTAAGCTTTTAATGAAATAAGACTGGAAATCAATTGTGAATCAAAGTTATTGAGAGAGAGAGAGAGAGAGAGAGAGAGAGAGAGAGAGAGAGAGAGAGAGAGTTATTAAAATAAAAATGGTTATTTTAATAACTCTCTCTCTCTCTCTCTCTCTCTCTCTCTCTCTCTCTCTCTCTCTCTTCTCTCTCTCTCTCTCTCTCTCTCTTCCATTTTTTCCCCCTTAAGCTATTTCAGAAGATAACTATATAAATTAACTGATTCCGTTAGGAAAGAAAGCCGTACTTTTGTAAAGTTATATAGCTAGGTATACACACACACACACACACACACACATATATTATATATATATATATATATATATATATTATATATATATGACATTTTTGAGCCAAGAATAATTTGTAGTTTGGATAACAGATTTTTGAGCGAAACACAGACCTGAATAAACGAATATAGCAGCTTTCTGAGGTTGATGAACATAGTAATTAAACATACATACATACATACATACATACATACATACATACATACATATGTGTGTGTCTCTGTGTGTATGCTCCCCCATGGGGGTTGAGCTCTCTGGCGAAGGAATTGTCGTCTGCCGCTAGCGTAATGCAAAGCTCTTCGAAAGAATTGAGCACTCTGGTAGCCGATAGGGTATAAAAAATGTAAAACAAAGGCTGCTGCTGCTGTTGCTAAAATAAATACCTTAAAATTTCCTTAGCCAGCGTGGTCCGCTTGGTGGCCGAAAGGTCTGAAACTTAGCGTCCTGCGTGTCTAGCCACACTGAAGAGTTCTGATAGAACGAAACAGTCTGTCTGTGGATGACAATATATATATATATATATATATATATATATATATAATATATATATATATATATATATATATATATATATATATATATAAAGAGAGAGACGAAGAGAAATAGACAGAGAAACATACTGGTAGACAGACAGGGAAAGAGAGAGAGAACGCGAGAGAAAGAGAGAGAAATAGATGAATTCAAACACATATATGAATCTGTATGTGTGTAAGAGACTGTTTTTTTTTTTTTAATTATTTATTAACAGAAAGAATTTGTGGCGGAAATATTCATATTATATTTTGTTATTAAAGGAGCAATATTCACAACATAATCAATTGCTTAGACAAGCGATCAAATTTTGTAAACTATAAATATTTATTTTAATAATGCTTTGTTTTTAAATAGTAATGTGTAGACTTACTTAAATACCTAGATATATATATATCTTACTTCAAATCAAATTTATATTTCGTACATGTACAAATTTTTTAAAGGCATAATATATATCAGAATATACATATACATATACATCGAGAGATAAATACGTAGATAGATGTGTATATTTGGGTAAGCTAGTGTGCATATACATACATGTGTATGTGAGTACGGGTATATGCATGTGTGTTTAAGAAAGATATTTGGGCTTTCATTTTTAAATATTGAATTAGATCTTTATGTATGTATAAACCTATATGTTTAGTTTTGTATATTTTATGACGTTTGTTTCCCGTGTGCATATGGCCAATTCATAAGATTAGGTATAAATCTAATCTATAAGATAAATACAAGCCTTTTTCCGAGATGAAAGTTTCTCCTATATATATATATATATATATGTGTGTGTGTGTGTGTGTGTGTGTATTGTTGAGGTTTATGGTTCTCACTAGCTCACTTAATGAGTTAATGGGGGAACAAATATTGTATTATTATTAAATAGTGCTAAATATCAATGATAGAGCTTTTAATCACACATATAGAAGGAAATAATCAGCATATGGAAACCCCGTCTCAGAGTTGTCCAACTTTTAATAGCTTGATAGATCAGCATATTTATCTAAATTTGTGAAAATATGAATATAAAATTTACTTGTCATAAAAATACATGCATCGCACACAAAGTTTCGGTGTTTGGTTTGGTTTGGTTTACTTTGGTTTTATGGCATATCAACCATTGTATGTTATTTAATGCCATATCCATATTTATCATATATATATATATATATATATATATATATATATATATATATATATATATGTATATATAAACTGTTCTATTTCAGAAAATTCAGTATACAGTTTAAATGTCAAAAACAGTTCTGTTTCAAACAATTCAGTTTAGCACTGATTAATTTATTGACCCATAGATAGAATCCTATCAGGTGCTACCACACCGGGCCAGAGTTAATCTGGGAGCGATAGCAATAAAGGGATACTCCACATTCCTCCAAAGCTCCAGCAAAACTGGAACCTCACCAAGGTTTCGGGGAAGAGTCCCCATAGCTTCGTAACTGGATGGTGACATTGTAGTAAATGAGTTCGAACCGAAGTCACGTCATTACATTTACTTCCGGAAAAGTACGCCTGTGAAAGGATAGTTTTGGTATTAGATAATCCTCGATGGTTGATATGCCATTACATAAAGAAATCGTATTAGCAAAGTTGCCTACAGGCTATTTTTATGCAAAAATGGCTCATTATGTAATATAATGGGTACGATCAAGACGTGCGGACCATTGTAATTGAGTTCAGTTGTGATTTGGGCCTAATAGTATGTCTTTTTCAATGCTAAACTAGCTAATTGAATTCGTGCAATTGGTGGGGCTTAGAAATGTCGACTCCATCTTTGACAGAGGGGAAAGATCCTGCCAAAAGAAATATACTAACAATGATACTAAACTGCATGTGGTTGTCAACCTAAATTTCTGGTGCACTGCAGAGTACTGGGACACCCTTTTATTACCATTACACTCACTTCAACGCTGACCCACCTGTTAGACTCCTATTTTTAGGTGAAATAGATTTATTTGATAGAAAAATTGCAAACGATTTGATTTTGAAATCATAAAAATGTGCAAATCATTTTTACTAAGAATAGTTAGTTGAAGTAATAATTGTTTTATTCTTATCATTAGGTACTTAAAAACATATAATTGCTTGTAAAATATTAGTATTATAAAAGAATACTTGAAACCCTATAACTGTATATAAATAAATTATTATTCTTATCAAATAGGAATAGTTAATTAAACACAATAATTATGCATAAGTTATTAGTTTGTTTGGTTGGTTAGGTTTTATGGCATATCAACCATTGTAAATTATTCAATGCCAAATCCATTTTTTTACATATAAAAAATTCTA
>OY757916.1:66326478-66376478 GCA_963585895.1 Sepioteuthis lessoniana | reverse complement strand
GTATGTATTAATATAATGATTAAAAAAGGAGGTTATATATACACATATATGCCTCTGTGTGTGTGTCTGTGTTTATGTGTGCGTGTGTGTGTGAATCCAAATGTAGATCTGATTAAAAAAAATTTTTTAAACATTTAAGATAAACTTTTAAAATAGATTTTAAGATAAGATTTTTAAAAACGGTTATCAATCCTTATAACAAAACTTTCAGTTTCACGATATAAATCGATCTTAAGTTAAGAAAGTAACTTTAATCATCAGTCTACATTCGGTTTTAAAATGCCTTTATCCCATATATTCAATTTTAGAAATGAAAAAAGTGAAGTCTTTTACATTTCTTAAATTGCAAATATCATCATATATATATATATATATATATATATATATATATATATATATATATATATTGCGAGTTTTTTTGCATGGACAAATTCGGTTGGAGCGAATATGTTACATATTACAAATAAAGTTGATATTTAAATTTATAATTTCAAATTTAACTAACCAAAAGTCTTACGGGAAAAGTAAAAAAAATGTGTGGGGCACAGATAGATAGATAGATGGATAGATAGATAGATAGATGAGAACAGTCCCGTTGGTAAATGCATTTTCATGGGTACTGAGCTGATGTCTTAAGAATAGAAGAATAAAGTGTATTAAAAAAAATGATTTAACTTACTCGGTCCTTCACAAATTTCCATTTAAAAAAATATATATACGTATATATCAAATCCATTTATCGCAAGCTGAGAGAGACATTTGTCATCTACGCACCTCAGAAACCACAGGTACTGAACAACTCTTCCTTTTACATTCGGCCAAACTCGAGTATTTTATTATAACAATTAAAATACACCCTCACCCATACACAAACCATTTATACATACGTAATTATATAAGTATACATGAGAACGTATATATATATATATATATATATATATATATATATATATATATATATATATATATATATATATATGAGAATAATCACTAAATATGCCTCCCACGTTTAAGTAAACATATTTACATTTTCCAAACGCGAACGTATATAGATATTAATTCATACTCCTACAAATGAGCCAACACACACACACACACACACACACACACACACACACACACACACACACACACAGTTGTATACGTATGTACGTGTTTTGGGTGTGTACGAGGATGTGGGTGTCTGTATGTGTGCGTACATATATGTGTGTATGTATGTATGCCTGTGCGGTCATATATCTATATAGGCGCAGAGCAATATTCAAAAGCGTGTATACCTTACAATAGCTACAAACCAAGACAATGTAGCGATATACACATACACGATTGTACAGGAAAACCGTATTTGTGTAAATGCGCATCTACACCAGTACACAATCTCATTTACTATAGACATAGACATGTGTGTGTATGTGTGAGATAGATAAATAAAGGGAAAAGAGAGAGAGAGGGGGGAAAAAGAGAATGAGATAGAGAGAGAGAGAGAGACTATACTCAAATTAAAGTTGATACATACAGAATCTATTAAAATGCCATATTAAGTGATTAGGGTTACTTTGATTACTGAATAATTACACAAGTTGAAGAAATGATCACAAATTAATAGTATCACCATGAAAATGAGTCGAAGTTGTTACGGCGTTGTGCAATGTGTAAATATATCATCTGTTCGATGATCATACTCATTCGATTGTTCTTCGTTACTAATGTAATATCCCATTTGCCTACATAGATTCCACATCTGACTCCCCTAACCAAATGCTTCTTTCAACTTGCATCCTTTTTTGCCATCTTTCTTTCTTGCATCAATTTAGACCTTCGTTCTTTCGTCAGTCTTGTTTTTTCTTTGTTTATTCTTTTTGGATGTTTGTTTGTTTCTGTCTTTGTTTTTATCTATTGTTTGTTCATTCGCTTCTTTCTTTCTTTCTTTCTTTCTTTCTTTCTTTCTTTCTTTCTTTTCTTTTCTTTCTTTCTTTTTTTTATTTAGTTCGTCATTCTTTCGTCAGTCTTTCTCTTCCTTTTTTTCATTCATTCATTCATTCTTGTTTATTTTCATTCCAACTTTCTTTCATCTATTTAGTTCTTCATTCTTTCGTAAGTCATGATTTTCTTTTTCTGTCACTCTTTCTTTCTTTCTTTATGAATTTCCTGCTTTAATTCTTTCATTCTTTTTCTTTGATTTTTCTTACTTCAATTATTCATTTGTTTATTTATCTATTTTATCCATTCCTT
The DNA here is from genome assembly GCA_963585895.1 of Sepioteuthis lessoniana. NCBI lineage: Eukaryota > Metazoa > Mollusca > Cephalopoda > Myopsida > Loliginidae > Sepioteuthis > Sepioteuthis lessoniana. Next base: position 66,374,246 of record OY757916.1, on the reverse strand, counting down.
TTTCATTCATTCTTTAGTGTTGTCCCTCCTTTTCTTTCTTTCTTTCTTTCTTTCTTTCTTTCTTTATTTAATTGTTTTCTTTCTTTCATTCCTTTATTTAATCCGCTATCCTTTCGTTAGTCTTGTTCTTTCACTTTGTTTATTTCTTTTTTCGTTTTTTCTCACAATCTTTCTTTCTTTCTTTCTTTCTTTCTTTCCTTTTTACACACACATCCTATCTTTCTTCTATTCCTATCAAACTTCATTTTTCTTCACTTCTTTTTCGAATTCACTGTATCTTACAACATTTTATTTCTTCAGTTATTTTATTCGTTCTTTCTTAGAATTTTTCCATATCTTTCTTTCTTCTTAAATGACTTTTCCTTTTCTCTGTATCTTCTTAATTGTGCCACTCTTTTTAGGAAAGTTCTGAAAATAGATTTTTTTATTCTTGCGCACAAGACATTTTATTCCATGTTCCTTTAATTTTCTTTCTAGAAGTTTCTTTATTGTACATTGCATATGACTTCCAATACATACTCGAATATATGCTGAACTCATTCAAACGACCCGTCATTTAACCAAGCAGTATTTTATTTATTATAAGATTCTAAGACTATTTTAGTTTCTCACGATAAAAAAAAAAAAAAGAAATCTTAGGTAACAAAATATCAGATTTATGGCATATAAAATACTGAATGTTATTTTTTTAAATCTTACGGTCCTGTCGGCTTGGGCTCTAGAATATACTGACTACAACTCTGCAAAGGGGTTAGATTTCCTTCCACAATGAATGACTGGGATATGACATTCAACTGTCTAATAGGGAGGCTCCAGTAATGATAGTGCTTTGGGGAATGTAAATACCCCTTCATTGTCAGTTCCGCTTTTGGCAGAAGTGGTTGCAACTGATAGGGTCCTATCTAGGGGTCAAATAAAACTATTTGACATTTAAACTGAGTGCAAACAAATGACTTATGCTAAGTTGAATTATTTGAAATAGAACTGTTTATCATTCGACTGTATGTAAACAAATGACTGATGTTTAATTGAATTGTTAGGGATATATAGCAATACCTGGAACCATTTAACTTTGTTAATATATACTTACAAACACACACACACACACACACACACACACACACACACACACACACACACACATATATATATATATATATGTATGTATGTATGTATGTATAATCCGGATTTGGAATTAAATAACTTACGATTAATGATATGCCATAACATCATACCAAACCTAAAAAAATCTTTGAATCTATATGAGAACTCCTTTATAATATAATGATTTTAAAGTCTCGAACTATTCACCATCTCTGTCAACACTTTATTGGTATCTTCCCCAAATGGTCACCGTAATATCAGTTCTGCTTTTCTAGTAAAGATACTCTCATAAAAATATGAATATTTTTAGAGATTCCAAGAATGTGTTGAAAGGGGTGCTGAACTGAAATTATATCATAATGGTACTTTCATGATGGTGCCAACAATTTTTCAATCACCTGGTATCTTTCTGGAATTTAAAGGAATGAAGAAAAAGCTTGACAGCGACTACACAAGAATAATACGAGCAATATTGAACAAGTCATGGAGGCAGCACCCAACAAAGCAGCAGCTGTACGACCACCTACCACCCATCACGACAGCTATCCAAGTTAAATGAACCAGACTTTCGGGACACTGCTGGAGAAGTAGGGATGAGCTCATAAGGAATGTAATCCTGTGGACCCCTTCCACATGCACGAGCAAAGGCAGGACGATCAGCTAGAACCTACACACAGCAACTCTGTGCCGATACGGGATGTAACCCTGAAGACCTGCCGGCAGCAATGGATGATAGGGAAGGGATGCGAGAGAGGGTCAGGGATATCCGTACAGATGGTGTGACGTGATGGTGATGATGATGATGTTAATATGGTAGATGTGACCTCACAGTATGGAGAAGGAAATGTGTGATACCAAATTCATTGTCAGGATGAGAAAGTCTGCGTACACTTGGATTGTCACTTCTTTTCAGGTACTATAAAATACCTAGGAGCCTATTTACTTTATTTAGCCATATTTGGCTTTCGGTAATGGGCCTGGTAATTGTGCTTTCTTTGCTTTTAGTATCATGTACGTATTCACACAACTCCTTATCGACTGGTTTGAATACGTTGACAGTATCATCTACAAAGATGTAAGACACCCTTTCTCAAAGGAGGGGATTTCTTGGGTATGACACTAAAATACATCTGACGTGGTATACATTCCGGAACTCTTGTGGGAGTTGTACCTCTTCATCGATATGATTCCCGGATCAACTTTGACCCAAGGTGCAAACAAATGACCTCTGGCTTGTTGAAAAATGTTTGTTTATGATTCATATATATATATATATATATATATATATATATATATGTGTGTGTGTGTGTGTGTGTGTGTGTGTGTGTGTGTGTGTGTGTGTGTGTGTGTAAAAACAGGATGTGACATTACATAACCTACAATACTTGATATGCCATAAAATCCAATCCGCCAAACAAAAAATTCTCCACGTGAGAGGAACAAGATATGCTGGGGAATGCTGGAGAAGCAGGGATGAGCTAATAAGCGGAATTTTTCTTTCGAGCTCATACATCTGTGGTGGCCGATCTAAAAAACTTAGATACATCAGTTTGATGCGAACATTTGATGCAATCAAAAGGACTTACAAAGTTTTCAGACAGTAAAATGGTTATACGTATATTATTAGTAAGAGAATAGTTTGTAGGTAATCTTAATTTCAAAGGAATAAGAGCTAATTTATTTGCGCACACTTGTTACTATTGTTAAATCAGTCTTTTGGAAACGGTTAAATGGTTTCAAGCTTTGCTATGTAACTCTAACAAATCATTTTAACAGTCATTTGTTTGTTCACAGCTAGATGGTTAAACAGGTGTATTTGATCCATTGATGGGACTCGATCAGGTACTACCACTCCTGGTCAGAGTGTATCAGAGAGTAATGGCAATGAAGGGTACTCCACATTCCCCAAGGTTCCAGGACTTAAGCCTCTCCATCAGATGGTTTGATATTATATCCAGGCAATGGACTATTTGGTATATGGTAGAGATATATGATAGGGAAAGACGGAGAGATAAAGAGAGAGAAAGACAGAAAAGGAGAGAGAGAGTTTGAGTCTATAGATTCCGTGTTATCACCATGATTTGATTATATATATATATATATATATATATATATATATATATATATATATTCAAATCGTGGTGATAGCACGGAATCCATAGACTCTCTCTCTCTCTCTTTCTCTTTCTCTCGCTCTCTCTCCATATTTCCCTATCATATATCTCTCCCATATGACAAATAATCCGTACCATGGAAATGACATCAAACCATCTAATAATATATATATATATATATATATATATATATATATATATATATATATATACGAGTAAGAATCATTTGAAATAATATTTTTATAATTAATTCTTTCCATTATGTGGTATCTATCTGAAAATGTTGGTTTCTCATGTGGAGTGACCAGCTAAAATAAATTTATAATAGCCAAATGATGGTCTGTTGAGTTTTCTTCAACACACACACACACACACACACACACACACACACACATATATATATATATATATATATACATATATATATACACGGGAGTTGTGTGAGGGTGTTTCGTCAACACACACACACACACACACACACACACATATATATATATATATATATATATATATATACACGGGAGTTGTGTGAGGGTGTTTCTTCAACACACACACACACACACACACACACACACACACATATATATATATATATATATATACACGGGAGTTGTGTGAGGGTGTTTCTTCAACACACACACACACACATATATATATATATATATATATATTTACATATATATATACACGGGAGTTGTGTGAGGGTGTTTGCACGTGCATAGTCTATTTCTGTTTCTCTCATTCTCTTCGTATTTATATTCCATCATATTGTCTTTCTTCTATGATATTCACATTCGGCAGACTCTCGAAAAATTCTGAAAACATCAAACGCTGACTCAAAAATAACAAGTTGAATATTTAATTTTATACTTGGACGAGTACTTTGATCCCAAATTTAGATGAGAATTTCTGAAGAATTTTTCCTAGAGATACGACACACAAAAATATTCCTTTGCATCTGTCTGTGTGATATTAACAAGCATTGGAGGCCTGTAACCAGACTCTACATCATTGGAAAACCGTAACCAAAATCAGTACGAAAATACATACTCCCCCAATGTGTATTTATGTAATTTCTTTTTTATTACAAAGTTTCAATGCCGCACAATTTAGAAATAAATAAGTCATAATATTATTTTTATTGTTTTGTGCTTCTCTAAAAATAATTACATACTGGTATCCTTTGTTTTGAAGAAGAAAATTGTACTAGATTAATACCGATATATATATATATATATATATATATATATATATATATATATATATATAATGTAGATTGTTATATCTATATTTAAACAGTGCTCAATATCAGTGATCGAGCATACGTAGAATTAAGCGTAAATACAGATTTAACTACGCTAAATGACAATCTCTCTCTCTCTCTCTCTCTCTCTCTCTCTCTCTCTCTCTCTCTCTCTCTCTAACTGTCTCTCTCTTTCTTTCTCTCTGTCCTTTTATCAATCCAACTTTTTATCTTTCCATATGACAGTATATTTTCTCTCCTCCCAGGAGGTGGGCACATCAGTGAGGAACTGTCGGCAACCACATTCACGTAAATCCAAAGCGCTTCTCATGAATTGAACAATACGGTAGCCGATAGCGTATATGTACAAAATCTATATGTAAAATGTCCTTCATTTACGTTGAGAATGACGATATCTCTGGGATTAGATATCCAACTGTCATAAAGTTAGGGGAGTTTTGATCCCAGCTACTTGGTGTTTCAGTCAACCGGGTTTCGATCCCAGCTACGGGGAGATACTGTCTAGCCACATTGATGAGTTCTGATAGAACGAAACAGATCTGTCTGTGGAGGACTATATATATATATATATATATATATGGTGGGGGGAATCAACTGACTTCTGTGCTAAGTGTTACTCTTAATTCAAAAATCGGCTCGAAGAGCGGTCATTTTTGTCCAGTATTTTTTAAATATATTGGCCAATCGGTAAACACGAACGAATTTTTAAAATTCTTTAAGAATCGCAGACGACAATAATTGATTTACCCGATAAATTTGAATGATCAAAACCCAAAATTAATAAAGATCTTTTTTTTTTCCTCGAAGAATGCAATTTTCTTTTTAAACAATGAAAATTATTGATAAATCAACGACTTTTTTTTATCAAATGTTATGAATAGCGAAGAAATAATTGTTTTCTTTAATAGGTACAGAATTATTCAGTATCAAATTTACTTTCGATTTATTTGAGGGGAAATTTAACATTCTTTTCAATCAAGGATGCAGTTGATTTGTGGAGAAAAATGGATTTATGACATTGCCAATTGAACTAGCGTGATGATGGAACGTAATCTCATCTTGGATTTGAACATTGTGTCCAATTCCTTAGAAGATAACTGTTATACCAGGTGCGTTCATCTTTATCTAAACCCTGTTGAAATCATGAGTGTGAAGAAACGTTTTTTCATATGGTTGGTGTTTATGGTTTATCAACCCTTGTGGGTTATTTAATATCAAACCTTCTTTATATATATATATATATATATATATATATATATGATTGGGCAGACAGTGAAGCGGTTCAAAGTATTGCTTTTTAAAACTAAGTATTTTATTCGACATCATTCATTCGTTTGCACACAGTTAAATGGTTCAAAGTATTGCTAAATAGTTTTGTTTTTTTAGACATATATAGGACATTATCAGGTGCTAACTCTCTTGGCCAGTATAGAAATGGGAGCGATGGCAATGAAGGGGTACTCCGCAATCCCAAAAGTTCCTTACTGGAGTCTTACTGTCTGATTGTTTAGTGTCAAAAACAGGACATTCTTTGGAGGGTGGAGTCTTAGCCCTTTTCAAAAATGCCATCGGTGTATTTTACAGCCACAGCCGACTGGGCTAAAGCATAAAGAAAGATATGCACGCTAATCTCTACTCTGGTCATTCAGCAAACTTCGCAGGGCAAAACATTTAGCTGTCAGGTTACATGGTTTATCCTTCTTTTCTTATGTGTTAGTATTAGCTGCTATAGATTTTGTTATTAGTTGTCATTCACAGAAAAATTTTCAGCTTCACTTGTATATTTTAAAAAATAAGAGAAAAGATCGCTCGGGTATCAGTCGAAAAGTATGACAATCCGTTCATTTAAATGCTTGATTGAGAAGCTAAATTATCTAATAATACATAGAAATCTAGCTTAGCTGATTATATATATATATATATAGAGAGAGAGAGAGTGAGAGAGAAATAGGCAAACAGACAGAAAGCGCGGAGGGATAGAGACAACGCGTTTAGATCGAATCATATTTTGAATAACACTGATTGACTGAAAGACGTAATTATCAAATAATCTATTCAATGAGCTAGAATTAATGACAACTCTATAGAGAAACTACTAATTTGGTTTGGTTTGGTTTGGTTTGGTTTTATTTATTTATTTATTTATTTATTTATTCACCGGTATATCAACTCCTGAAGGTTTGTCTGATACCGAAATATGATTCATTGGTTTAATTTGGCATTGTTCATTTCCTTAACGGCATATCAACTCCTCGTGAAACATTTAAGGCCAAAATCTGATTCATAGGTTTAATTTGCTTTGGATTATTTCCTAAACGGTATATAAACTCCTTGTGGGATATTTAATGACGAAATTTGATTCATTGTTTGGATCTGCTTTGGTTTGGTTCATTTGTTTAACGGGTTATCAACTCCTCCGTAGGGGTTATGTAATACTTAAATTTGATTCATTTGAATTGTAATATAATGGCCGAGGGATTTCGTTTTATGCCTTTTGGGTTTAGTTAGGCTGAGAACCTTTCGGCTCAGTGCATGGGTTACTTAGGTGCAACATTAATGCAGGTGTTCACGCGCGTGCACAGAGTGGACATGTCACTCAGAGATGTCACAACAGCCCAGATGGTAAACGGGGCTAGCAAGTGCGAATGACGGAAGCGCACGGAGGGTTTCGGGGAGTTTGAAGAAAGTTAGTAGAGTTGAGAACTGGACACCGAACGAGAAGGGTTGACTTTCGCTTTCTCGCGGAGGCCTTGGGCAGGTGTCGCATGCGATGGGGGGCAGATGAAAAAGCCAGAATAGAAAGAATGTGTATCTCTCTCCTTATGTCGAAAAACCTTTAAACTCAAAGGTAATAAAAAGTTTCGTACCTGAACTGAGAAACCGTTAAGTGTTTTTCGAATTTCGAGATCCTATGTTCTATGCATATATATATGAACATTCTATGTCCATTTCACACATATTCATGTATATGGCTATGTAACAGAATGTGTTTGTTTATTATCATACATATGTTGTTAATGTTCCGTCGTACTTATTTCTCTTTAATTAATGGTTTACTCATAGTTATTGGATTTGGATTTTTCCTATCAAATACCACATATTTTTTTATCCGGTTCTGAATTCCTATCAAATGCTGACAACCTGTACATAATTATGTGCATTAATATAACTATTTCTACTGTTATCACACAGATGCTTTCAAGTAATACTATTTAATAGTAAGAATCTTCAAAACAGATCTATTTGATTCATTGATGGGACCTTAACAGATATTATAACTCCGGGTCAGAGTGGATTTTGTATAATGGTTATTTGATTCATTAATTAATGACACGTCCGCTCCGCGCGCGCGTGAACACCTGTGCTTATGTTTGCACCTAACTAACCCATGCGCTAAGCGAAAGGTTCTCAGCCTAACTAAACCGAAAGGCAAGATATATAGAACGAAGTCCCTCGGGCCATTATATTACAAAGGTACCATCACCCAGGACCAACGTGGTCCTGAGGTAACGTCAATGAACGGTTATTCCACACTCCCCTGAGCTCCAGAATCGAAGACTCACCACCGAATGCAATTGAATGTCATAGCCAGGACACCTCTTTCAAACGGTTTTAACCCTCTGTAGAAGAAACAGTCGCTGTATTCTATTCAACATAATAATTTCTGGAAATTAAGCATTCAGAAATTTTCAGATTTACAAAAATGTAAATAGGTAATTTTTGCAAACATTTCTTTGCGACATCCTTTACTTGTTTTGGAAATTATGACGAATTTGTTCCCTTATTTGTCGAGTAAGGATTTTCCACATTATTGGCAAACTTGTTATTGGCCTGTAATCGCTTGGCATCGTTCTTTTCTAAGGAGTCTTTCTGGAACAAGGTAGTTTTCCTTTTGTCAACTACTCAGGAATTCTTCTTTGCGTATTTGTGTTAAATCATAGATTGGCTGAATCTTTTATCTGTCCGGTAGAGTTGAATTCGAATAACCGCTAAATGGCTTGATAAATAACGCGAGGAAACTTAATTTAATTGACAGATAATCTTAAAGGGTTGGTGAAAGCTTCGATCTCATTTGTAGATTGTAAAGTCAGGGGCAAGAATCCTAGATGTGAAAATTTTGACTTTTCGTTAATTATGTTAAAATCCAATAAACTACTTAAGTTAAGATTAATAAAGTTAAATCCAAGAAATTAGAAATTAAACTGTAAGTTAATTAGCTAAGACCTGTCGAAGTTATAGGACCTAATTTTTCATTTATGGAGTCGGTAATATATATGCGTATTTACCAACTCATCCATACGAGCTGGATGCGACACATGGTCATTTTAAGCGGAGTTTAACAGGTGGTAATCTAGAGTTTTACTTCTCCCAGACCGGTTGCCATAACAAGGCAAAAGAGCCCAGTATGCCTTACTATTTTACCCACAATTGTAACGAGAATAGTAGGATTCATATATTTCGGAAGGGTATAAGTGCTACGTGAAATGAAAACCGCCTCGGCCAGGGTTTGAACTCGGGTCGTCGTATCCCTTTTCGTTTCCTACGATGATATCCATTACTCCACGGACACCTCCTTCATTAATATACATGAAGTGAATAGATGATGTACGTAAAAGATGTAGTATTGTTGTTAATCTCACTAAAAAATATTGAACAATGAAGTGGAAAAGAAGGGCATTGTGGTCGCGAGTATCCAAAAATGAAGACTTCGAGCTAAAAGTTGTTGAGCTAATATGTCATGGATAGAAATGATTCTTTAGAACCAGACTCTATACTATTATGTCCTGGTTCATTCCAGTTTGCTACTTTCTTGAACATTGCTTTTAATGAATTAAGGTGTATTTCATCCCCAGGGATTTCTTCAATTTTTGTAATTAATTTTGCATGTCGTTTAATAAGTTCAACTTTTCAATTGTCTTGTTTCTTTTCCGATGTTTTTTTTTTTTTTTTTTTTTCAGAAATGTTTTATTTTATTTGTATCGGTTGCTCAATATTCGTCAGCTCAGTAAGCTGAGGCTGAAGAATAAAATGACTGAATTTCTGAATAGCTGTAAGTCCCCGCCCAATAACTGTTGTTATATGACGATCTGATGGTAAGGTTCCAATAATGCTGGAGCTTTTGGAAATGTAGCGTATTCCTGCATTGCCATTGCTACCAAGTCCATTCCGGTCAAGAGTGGTAGCACCTGATAGGGTCCTATCTATGGATCAAAAAGAACAAACCATGTACAAACAAACGATTGATGTTATATTGTGACTGTTATATAGCAATACTTGAAACCATTTGTGCGCAAAAATGAGCTCAGGCTCGTTTAAAAATGTTATCTACAAAATCTGTTTACGATATATATATATATGTATTAAATGTATAAGTATAAACACGATTTGGCATTAAATAACCTACAATAGTTGATATGCCATAAAATCCTACCAAACTACGAACCAACTTATATGTTCTTAATACATTAACTATTGAATTGTTCGTAGAATTTTTTTTCGTTTTACTTGAGTGTCCTGTTTTTATTAGATTGTTCCGTCCTGTTCTGATATATTTTAAGTGCCTACACATCGGCCGATATTTTATGGCTTATTTTTCAATTGTCTTTCTTCTTTGCAGCAGTTGATTTTTTGTCCAGTTCTTTAATTCCATTGTATCGTTGAGTTTTTTCCTTCCCTATGTACTTTTATATCTCTTTATAGTTTCTTTATATGTTCTTCAATTCTGGTGTACCATCCAGCTTTTGTTTCTCTTTTTCTATTTGGGTTCCTTTTTGACATGCCAATTTTGTCTCTGATTCAATAACCTTCAGCATAAATCAGATCTTTCAGTTTATTGATTCTGTCCGTTGTTATAACTTTTTAATAGTTTATTCATATTATGTTTCTAACTTAGATTTTTACTTGTCTTGATTCCTTACTAATACTACTTTCTCTTCGATCATGATTTTCTTTCAAATTTTTTTCTTTTCTCTTGAATTAAAATTGTTATGGTAAAGTTGTCGCTAGTTTCAGCTACATTGTATTTTTATTTTTTATTTTTTAAGATTTTGAGCTTTTGCTCTGTCTGGAATTTCTTGTTGTGGATTTTCTTCACGTCTTACTTGTACGTATGTTTCTAGTTTTTCAAGTTCAGAAAATCATCCATTCTTTAGACGCATTCTAAGTTACATAAAAATGCATCTTCTTCTTCTTCTTCTTCTTCTTCTTCTTCTTATTATTATTATTATTATTATTATTATTATCTCCATTGGAGTTTTTCACATCAGTGTCAACTGATCGTCTTTCACTGGAGTTTGAAAGACAGCTAGTCTCCTCAAGTCTCCCGGACTATTCTCAGTATTCTGGCCGTTCTCAAAAATGTTATTGTTTGGATGGTCTCGGCTCGTCCAACAACTTCTAACTCCTCCAGGCCCTTTAGTTACTGTGCCCAAAACACAATCACAATTGGTATAATTGGTACCTTCATGTTCCATAGTTTTTTCAATTCTCTAGCAAGGTCGAGGTACTTATCCTTCATTTCACATTCTTTCAGTTTTATTCAGTAGTCAGCCGGGACAGCAAAGTCGAAAATTTTGCAAGTTCTCTTTTTTTGTTGTTGATTATTATTAGGCCTGGTCTTCTGGCCGAGATTAGGTGATCCGTCTGTACGTCAAAGTCCCATAGGTGTTTATGTGTGTCATTTTCTAGGACAGGTGCTGAGTTGTGCATATACCATTTGTTGGTATTATTATTATTGTTATTATTAACTCCTTGATAGTTTTTCACATCAATTTTAGCTGATGGTCCTTCACTGGAATGTGAGTGACAGCAAGTCTCTTCAAATCTCCAGGACTCTTTTTAGTATTATGACCGATTTTAATGCTGCAATAGTTTGGATGATCTCCACTCGTCCACTTATTTTCAAATCCTCTCGTGCCTTAATTAATCTTTCGGGGACTGTACCAAGAGCAACAATCACATTTAGTGTAAACGTCACTTTCATATTCTACAGTTTTTATGTTCCCTAGCAAGATCAAGGTATTTATCCTTCTCTTGACTTTCTTTCAATTTTACAATATGATCAGCTTGCAAAGCAAAGTCCTCAATTTTGCAAGTTCTCTATTTGTTGGTGATTATTATTATTATTATTCCCTTAGAGTTTCACATCAGTATTAGCTGATGGTTTTTCACTTGAGTTTGAGTGACAACATGTGTCCTCAAGTCTCCAGGACTCATCTCAGGATTCTGGCGGTTCTTAGCAATGGTGTCGTTTGGATAGTCTCTACCCGTCCGCCAACTTCCAAGTCCTCCAGGCCTTTTAAAAATCCTTTTGTTATGGTGCTTAATGCAGCAATCACAATTGGAACAATCGTTACTTTCATGTTCCACAGTTTTTTCAATTCTCTAGCAAGGTCGAGGTACTTATCCTTCTTTTTACTTTCCTTCAGATTTATTCTGTGGCATGCCGAGACAGCAAAGTCGACAATTTTGCAGATTCTTTTTTTTTGTTGTTGATTATTATGAGGTCTAGTCTTCTGGCCGGGATTAGGTGATCCGTTTGTATATTAAAGTCCCATAGGAGTTTATGCGAGTCATCTCCTAGGAGAGGTGCTGGGATGTGCATATACCATTTTTTTGTATGGTCGAATTGAAATTTCCTGCACATTTTCCAGTGGATCACCTTGCCGACCCAGTCGTGTCTCGCATTATACTCTTTCTGTGCTAATTTGCTGCATTCACTTATTATGTGATTGATCGTTTCGTCTCTGTCACCGCATAGCCTACATTTACTGTTTTGTTGTGTCTTATCTATTCTCGCTTTGATACGATTGGTTCTTATGGTGTTGTCCTGTGCTGCTATTAGGAGGGATTCTGTTTCTCTCTAAAGGTTTCCTTTTCTTAACCAGGTCCAGGTTTTTTCTGGTGTGAGATGTTGTTTACTAGACGTTTAAAGCGGCCATAGAGTTGTTTTCCCTCCCATTTTTATTTCCTAGTTGTTGTCATTCTTTCGTCTATCGTGTTGTCCGTATCGTTTCTGATGGCTGTAATTAGTCCACGTATTATTATTACAACCGAGTTTTTTTGCACCAACGTTAACTCGTGATTTTCCACCGAGGGTTGAATGACTATTAGTCCCCCTAGTATTCTAGTCGATCTTAATAATGCTGTAGTCTGGATGCTCTCCCTCTCTCCTGTGATTTGTAAATCTTCCAATCCCTTTGAGAAGCCTTCGGCCATTGTTCCAAGCGAACCAATTATCATTGGTATCACCGTCACCTTCACGTTCCATTGTTTTTTTTTTTGTTTTTTGGAGGGGGGTGTTCTCTAGCAAGGTATAAGTACTTATCTCTCTTCCTAATTTTTAAAATTTTTACTCTGTAGTCTGCCGGGACAGTAAAGTCCACTGTTCGGTTGGTTTACTTTTTTCTGTTGACTACCTCTAGGTTTGGTCGTCTGGCCAACATTAGATGATCTGTTTGTATATAAAAAATCCCAGATGGTTTTGTGAGTCTCATTCACCAGATAATGCATATACCATTCGCTAGTGGGGTCAAATATAAATTTCTTGCAGAACTCCTTGTTGATCACCTAGCCCACTCAGTCATGTCTAGTCTTGTACTCTTTCTTCGCGAATTTTCCACCTTCGCTTATTATGTGATTAATCGTTTCCTCTCTATCACCACATAACTTATTTGCTATTAGTTGTTTTTAATATAAATATATCACTGCAATAAACATTATCATACAGCCTTCACATTAACCGGTGAGGTGGGTGTCCTCGTGGTGTAATGGTTAAAGCGATGGACTGCGGAATCGTAGTACGCGAGTTCGTACTCCAGTCGGGCTATTACGTTCACTTTCGGCCAAATACCCTTCGGAAAGGTACTACTTCTAGTGTTCTTCTAGGAGAATGGCTTTGGCATTAGATAACCTAAAAAGAGTTGATATGCCATTAAACAAAGAAACCAAACCAAACCATCAACCGGTGATTTATTTTATATCTAAAGTTGGCTAATACCTGTATCTTGCAATTGAATAATACTTGTAATCTCGTCAATGAAAAGGAAATGAATATGATATAAGCGATCACTTTTAAAATATAACTTTTATCCTCAAGATATCCAGTTTAATTCTCTATCGATTATAATCCTTTTCGAAAAAAATTTCGAAAATTACAATAATTTCAGAAATTTACGATATTTTTTTTTTAAATCTCTATAATTTAAAAACAAAACATTTCTAATTCAATTTTTTTATATACAAATGATATTTTGTGAATTCAGAAAATAAACAAATAATTTCAACTTTTGTGTCAGGCCATTTGATTGAAGTAAGCATGTAAACAAAGGCAGAGAAATCACATTGCATGAAAATATTTTGTCGTTTTGGCAAATCTCATTAATCTTATTTTGCGTGATGGAAGGCAATTTTGGATGCATTCCTTATTTTAAGGAAACATTTCATTCGAAGAAAGGAAAATGCGCTAAAATAGCAGTTTTAGATACATTTAAAAATTACTTGTATTGTTGTAAACATATATACGCATCCATATCTTTCTGAATGCAGAAACAAAAGGTAAATAATACAAAAGGCAGACACTGATATGTATAAAGTGTATACAAAAGCCTTCTCTTGAGCAGTAATTATAACGCTAACTTTTTCAAACTATTGCTGCTATTGTCAATTTTGTCAATTTTAAGATATTGTCTATTCGTGCAAGCACGTGAGGACATGTTTACACGAACAGAGGAGATCGATATGCCATTAAAAAAAACAAAAAAAACAAAACAAAAAAAACAATACTGATTAAAGGACTTCGACATGGTGTTAGAAAAGGGATCTTTCTCCGCCTTTTTACAACTATAAAGGATCCATGACGTGGGCATAGAGTTAGAAAAGGGATCAATGACAGGTTCCATCCCATATCGATTTGACCAGCACCTCCCTTTCCTTCCCTATTTTCTTACGACTTCACTTGTACAATCTAGTTTGAAAATGATGACCACTACTACTGAACACTCCAAGAATGGAAATTATGAAACAAATTCAGCAGCGACGATATATTTCAATAGTCTCATATCAGAAATTAGTTGCAACAACCAATATTTGCACATAATGTGTCCACTTAAAGACAGATTGCATTGGAATTGCTGCATGTGGACGAAATCTTTTTCCATTCGAAACAAAATCTTTTTCGAAAATTCTCAGTTGACAATTTTGCAATTTAGTCTGGTCATGTTTGACTAGGTATGGGAATTAACGGTGACCTGCTCCCTGACACTGGTCGGAATTACCAAAAAACAGCCATAAAATTGCAAAAGTATGGCCGACATATCTGTAGAGCTAAAAAACAGAAAATCATAGACAGCTAGCTGAACCGGGAAAAGAAATACCAGCAAACGAATCACTCTGAAGAGATTGATAGAGTTGTCCTGGATAATTGGATTTTACTGCGATACCACTAAACAAGACTATCTGCAGCAAATACCCGACCGAAGTGAAGTGAGACTTGAAGTTGCTACAATGGAAAATGACTTCCAGGATCCATTTCATCAACAAATCCGTGGCGAAGTTTCGGTAACCTCACTTGTTTGTGGTACAACCACGAACCATAAACTTTTCTGCGGATTCCGTTGACCAAAACACAGATGTTTGCACAAATAATATGGAAGCTTACGGGTTCCAAATTAAAGGGCGGTTAAAATTTAGCAGTGGATTTGTGAGGGAAATGATGTGGTCCCAGATCGATAAATCGATGTACGGAGTAATACGCGATGTATGGCGACACGTCTATTGGAAATTTGACATAGTTTACATAATACATGATAAAACGTTATCTTCAATTATCATTTTTATTAATACTTTTATTTTCTCTCAGAAAAAAATGGATATTTTTAAATCGTCATAGAGTTGTTTTCTATTTACTTTTCATATCAAATTTAGTGGAAACTCAAATTATATATATATATATATATATATATATATATATATATATATAAAATTTTTTTTTTTCTAAATATAGAATTTTTTTTTCTTAAATATATAATTTGTTTTTTTTACTAAATATAGAAAATTATAGCGAGTAAAGTCTCTCTATGCTTTTTTTTAATTTCAGGCAAATAGTTGGTTCGTAGGTTGGTTGGTTGGTTTTTATAGCATTTAAACCCTTGTAGTTTATTTAATGCTCAATCCTGTTTACACACACCCACACACACACACATATATATATATATATATATATATATATATATATAGAATATGATTTGTGAACGAATAATTAATTGGCATCATCTTAAACAAGCCAGAGATAATTTATTTGCATACAGTTAATGGTTTTAATTATTACTATGTAACACTAACAATTCAGTTTATAATCTGTCATATTTTGAATGCAGTGAAATGGGTAAACATTTCGATTTGACCCAAATGTATTACCAGGTATAACCACATTTGGTCAAAGTTCCCCAGGGAGTAATGCCAATGAAAAGGTGCGCAACATTTTCTAAGGCTTCAGAACTGAAACTTTACTTACGGATAGTTTCGTGTCAAATCAAGTACACTCATTAGTGGGTTCTTGTGCATCGGAAGTGATACAGTTGGCTTATTCTACAGCCCGAGCCGACTCGGTTGTCTGGTAAAAGGGTATGTGCGTAGGTTGAATCCTCTTTTCACAAAGAACGTTCTGCTTGGTTAACACCGTCAACAAAATGGTCGAGGTTTGTCCTGTTTGACGTAAAATAAACGTTGTAAAGACAGCCTGCCTCATTGAAAAAAAAAAAAAAAAAATTTCAGAAGAAATTTTTTTCAGTATGATTTTTCGTTTCTTAATCGATATCAAAAAATGTCTGAAAAATCCACTCGAAAAATGTTTGGGAGTAGTGAAAGGTAAACCGAGGCAAAAACCGTCGCTCTTTTTGCTGTTTTATTCTTACAAACTCATACCTGATAGGTGACCTTTTGTTGTTGTTGTTGTTGTTTCCTTCTTGTTATTTTTGTTTTTATGAATTTATTGTTTTATTGTTGTTGTTGTTGTTGTTGTTGTTGTTGTAACAGCTGAGCAAAGGAATGTGAGGTATATAATTATTTAAGTTATTTTAGTTTAATTTTTATCAATATTACTAACAATATCATGACAGCCTTTTCATTAATTCTTCAAATCTCTCACATGTCTTCCTCTTCTTTCTCCCCCGATATCAGATTATCAGAGAGGATATTTTTATGCCTAGGTCTCTCTCAAAATGAGCAATGCCAAAGAACCCAAACCGCGGTAATAGACACCTCTCTTCCTGCTTGATAAGCGTTTTAGATAAGGCAACGTTATGTAATTTTACTACACACCCATACACACAACAGCCCAGTCGGCTGGGGCTATAGAATACACAAAATGCATCTATGCAGAGAGCTAAGACCACCCTCGCCACGAGTGTCCAGGATATGACATTAAAAAAATCTGATGGCGAGGCTCCAGTAATGCTGGAGCTTTGGGGAAGGATGAATACCACTTTATGGTCATCGGTCCCAGAACCACTTTGTTCCGGAGTGGTAGCATCTGATTGGGTCCTATCAGTGTGTCAAGTGGAAATGTTTGACATTTAGACTGAGTGCTAACAAACGACTTTTGCAAAATTAAACTGTTTGAAAAAGAGCTGTTTGATAATTGAACTGTGTGTAAACAAATAATTGGTGTTTAATTGAATTGGTAGGGATATATAACAAGACATGGATCATTTTAAATTTGCTATTTTATGTTAAATTGAATTGTCAGAAATAGAACTGTTTGATCATTTAACTGTGTGTATCTACAATTTTTTTTTTACATATATATTTGGTATATATGTAAAAACAGGATTTAACATTAGATAGCCAACAATTTTTGATATGCCATAAAACTCAACCAACCAAACAAACAAACAAACGTATATATGCGTAAACATACATGGTTGTGATCAGGGTTTAATGGATGCTGACGCAGGAAATGGACACGATGACCCAAGTTCAAACCCTGAATGTGACTCTTTTCATTTCACATGGCGCTAATACACTTGGAAAAGATATGAATCCAACTATCCTCTCTTCCTCTATAGGTAAATTGTACAGCAGACTTGGCTCTTTGATTATGGTATGGCAACTGGTTTAAGAGAAGGAAAACTTCAAATTCTAACTTGTTAATCTCAGCTTAAAAATTGACTTCCTCTCGCATCCTGTACGAAGGGGCTGGGTATATTTATGTCTGTCTGTCTGTCTGTCTCTCTCTCTCTCTCTCTCACTTTATCTCTACATCTATCTATCTATCTATATCTATATCTATATATAGCGCAAAATTTGAAGAATATAAACCCAAAATAAATGAAGAATCATTTCCCTCCTAGATTATTGAAATATATTTTATGTAAATTAAAATAATAGCCAAATCACTAACTTTTTATTAAATTTTAAGTCTTCTCGCTGTTATTAATAAATTCATAAAAGTATAAAATCTCCAATAAATTTATGGAATCATTTCATAAATATACCCAAAACTTTCGACTTTATTTCTATTGAGTGAAAATCTCACATTCTGTTTCTTCAAAAATACATTTAATTTCAATATCCTATTATTGTTCTGAATTGTATTAAAATATTGTTCTTTTACACATGCATGTGTTATATAGTCATGCAGAATCATAACGACACCAACAATAAAGACACAGGAAGACGTCTTTAGAAAACTATTTGTACCTCTCACTTTATTTGTAAGGGTTCGAAAGGGTTGTGTGGGGTTTTACTGTGAGAGGGAGCTGGAGACCGAACATAACTGCAATATTTTGACCTCCACTCATATGGCCGGCAACGTTGTGTCTTTCCCGAACTCCTGATGCTCAACCGGAGGCCCAGAGGCCCACTCTGCTGCGTGCTGGCTTTCTTTACTGCATCTTATCAGCAACTTCTCTAGACCCAAAGTCAATCGGGTGCCCCTAGCCCCCTCGGCCTGTAGTGGCTTTCCCTACCACATCACATCTATAACTCTGTACGAACTCCAACTGGAACTGTCTGACTTCTGTCTTGACTGAGTTATATAATAGTTCAACACCCACTCAGTCGTCTACTCGATCTTTGGAATCACATGTTGGATCGTCGTCAAGCGGAAATAACTGTCATGCAGTTCAGCGGTCCCCATTTCATCAGCCAATTTCCGCCTACGCGATTTCCTCTCATAACTGCCATTAGAATGTATCGCTTCCTTCCGGTGCATCACATTAGAATGGCAATTTTGGCCGGGTCGAAGGTCAAAATACAACACATGTGCTTCCATTTCAGTTTTACCCTACGGAGAAAATTTGTTGGACGCATCTGTTTACATATTAGTGTGTAGATACACTTTCTACCTTACATAGTGATACATCATACATAGATCTTTTACAAACACAAAATATATCTTCTAGATTCAGACAACACAAGCTGCTACATTAAAAAACATAGTTTTTTTTTTTCTTTCTTATAATTTTATTGATTATAGAATACATGTACCACGCTGAGAAATTCCTCTTCATGGTAATATGGGTTATGTGACAGCCCCCAATTCCTTTCCAAATAATATGCTACAGTCCGTACTGAGTTACATGGTGACTACAGCAATAAACGATCACTGAACTTGTGGATATTCTCCAGTTTAATGTACGCTAATATATCAAATGCAAGTATATAGGTTCTGACTGATATCATCTTTTCTTACAAGAAAAGACTTTGTTGTTCTTATTTTTCCACAAAGTTTTATCTCAAACTAGAGAAATAAAATTTCTCTTATATATAGTCATCGACAGACAGACTGTTTCGTTGTATCACAACACTTCAGTGTGCATAGATACGTTGGACTCTGGAAGCTGGGATCGAAACCCGCCTACCTTTACGTTAGACTTAGTATCATACCATTCAGCCAACAAAAGAACCACGTCAGCTCGGAAATTATAAGGCATTAAGTAGTAGCTTAGGTGCTCGTGGTATAATGGTTATCGTCGTAGGAAGTGGACACGGCGCGTCGAGTTCAAATCCTGGACGAGAATGATTGCATTTCACATAACACTAATATCCTTGGGAAAGGTATGAATCCAATTATTCTCCCTCCAGCTATGGGTAAATAGTAGGACAGCCTGGGTTCTTCCGCCTTGGTGAGGCAACTAGTCTAGGAGAAGGAAAACTCTGAATTCAAACCTGTTAAACCCCACTTAAAAAAGATTGACCTTGTGTCATATCCTGCCCGAGCGGAGGGGTTGGGTAAACAGGATTAAGTTGTAGCTTTCGTTTGTCTTACATTTATACCTTACCGGATACCAGAGTGCGCAATTCATCCGAAGAGCTTTGCATTATGCGAGTGGCAGCCGTAAATACCTTCGCCAGATTGCTCAACCCCCATGGGGAGAGCGTATACATTGTCATCCACAGACAGACTGTTTCGTTGTATAACAACTCTTCAGAGTGGCTAGACTCATTGGACGCTTGAAGCTAGGATCAAATCCGATACTTGATTGTCATTTAATAAACGAAGTAAATTTTGCCAAAAGATTTGGTAATAGGAAGCACTGTTTCCAGTCACATTTTTTCCTGGTAAATAAATAGTGATGATCCATTCATGTCTTAGAAAAATTTCAGCATTACCTTCTTTACTGACTGTTGATCTTGGGATATTTTTACCGGGAGTCAATGTGTTTACACTTCAAGAACTTTCTTTTTGACTCACTCTCGTCGTGGCAAATTCATGTTTAGCTCATATGTAAACATATTTTGATTAAAAACATATTTCTCCGTACACATTGTACATTCTTCTGTAAATTCTATATGCTTTAAAATTATCAGCCACAAAATTTTGATGATAGACTTCTGCTGAAACCTGTGCTTCATTTGCCGCCATTTTGAATAACGTGAGAGTATTTTTTTTTTTTTGACAGATTAAAATAGTCTTTTTAATTGGCAATTTTAAGTTAAAGCTTCTGGTGCAATCGTAACACTCGAGTGGTTTGAACTCAACTTCCTTATTTTCTTAAATCGAATTGACAATGAGTTCAAACTTTAACTGATGACTATTGACAAAAAACTTTTTTTATAAAAATTCTCGGAAGACCTTCGTCACTTTTCTACTGATAGGTAGGATTTTTTAAAGATTGAATATTTAGATATCTTTAATTGTAAACTGATCAATTGGATGAAGCTGTAGAATACACCGACTGCATCTCGGCAGAGGAGTAAGACTCTCACACAGCAAACGAGGGACCTGGTTGTGATACTAAACTGCAATGCATAGTGAGACTCCTGTTCGGTACTTTTGGGGGAATGTGGGGTACTTCTATATTGTCATAACTCTCAGGTTCATTGCCAATAGGAGTGGTAGTACTAGTTAAAATCCTTTCTATGGGTGAAATAGAAGTGTTCAATCATTTAGTAAGGAATATTACTGCTTATTTGAACCCCAAAAGCAGTGAACAAATTATTTCTATTAAATAGGAATACTTGATAAATAGAATTATTAGTGTTCAATGGCAACAATTGAAACTTTTTCACAGCATGAAAACAAAAGATTGATATTAAAAAGAATTAATAGTGTTAGACAGGAATATTTGAAACCATTTGACTGTGAGCAATGAAATGATTGTTTGTTTGTTTGTTTGAGTTTTATGACATATCAACCTTTGAAGGTTATTTAATGTCGAATACATTTTTATACAAAACAGTTCAATATCAAACAAATCAGTTTAGCGTAAGTACACAGTTTAATTGTCAAAAACATTTATAATTCAAACAATTCAGTTTAGTCGAACAGTTCTTCTTCAAACAAATTAGTTTACTATAAGTATCCTTTTTGTTTACACATAGTTAACTGTCCAAACAGTTCTATTTCGAACAATTACTATAATGATAGAAGAGTTTCAATGTAAAAAACAGTTCTATTTTAAGCAATTCAGTGTAGCATTAGTCCACAGTTTAGTTCTATTTAACCCATAGTTGCAGAGTAGACCTGAGAACGATGACATCGAACGGGTACTCCACATTCCCCAAAGCTCTAGCATTACTGGAACCTCACTATCAGATTGTTTAATGTCATGTACATGACACTCGTTGGGAGGGGGTCTTACCACTCTTCAGAGATACAGTCGATATATTCTACTGGCCCAGCCGACTGGGCAAGCAATGAAATGATTTGTAACATGTAGTTTAAAAATAAAGTTATCTAAAAAGCTAATCGCTAACAAACAAAACGCACACACACACACACACACACGTGTGTGTGTGTGTGTGTGTGAGAGAGAGAGAGAGAGGATTTGGCATCAAATAATATACAAGAGTTAATATTCCATTAAAAAACTAACCAACCCACCATTCATTTTAAAAGTTAAGATTAAATATTTAAATGAAGTGGTGTACACAGATGAACAACTTTATATTAGATTTTCGGTATTTTCTATGAACAATCTCTATGGCTTTTGATTCCCATAGGATTATACAAGTGCTTCATGTAACTAAACAATGTAAAATAACATTGTTCATGTCTCAATTTTGTTTGCCAGAGTTAATTATGATTCATTTAGAGCATGAAATATATGCAAATGTAGCGTCGACAATGAGACAGTGACCATAAAAATGAAGAGAAAATGCTTATTATGATTCCCCAAAACTCACTTTAGTTAAGTGAAATATTATTTTCTCTTTGTAAAAGATGAACCCCTTATTGCTAAAAAAATCATCACACAAATTATTTTTCTTTTAAAATTATGAAATGATCATTTAAGATAAATGAAAGGAAAATTGTGCAAAATTGAGCGTCTTTAGATTCTGAAAACTGGGAACAAAATGCACTTTGGTTTGACTTGATTAAAGGTATATCAAATTCCTATGGGTTATCTAACGCCAAAATCTGATTGTATATTTTTGGTAGTGACCCTAACTATATTTTCAGCTGTAGTGGTCAAGTGGTTAAGGCGTTGTACTTGAACTGACCTATATTTTTAATACTACATATTATTTTTATTACAATGTTTATTTCTATGTAATCTTTTGTTTTCACGCAGTATTGTGTTATCAAGCATTTCTAGCTAATACTAATAGTTTATACAATAATTCATTCAATGATTTATACAATTTTTAATTTAAATTCATACTATAATTTATACAATAATTTATATTTTCATACAATAATTTATACAATAATTCATACAATAATTTATACAATAATTCATATTTTTATACAGTAATTTATACAATAATTCATACAATAATTTATACAATTTATAATTCATATTTATACAATAATTTATACCATAATTTGTACAAAAAATTATACAATAATATATATTTTTACAATGATTTATACAGTAATTTATACAATTTATAATTCATATTTATACAATAGTTTATACAAAAATTTATACAATAATTTATACAATTCATAATTTATATTTTACAATAATTTACACAATAATTTATACAATAATTTACACAATTTATAATTTATATTTATAGAATAATTTATATGATAATTAGTACCATCGCAGGATTTGAAGTAAATATTCCTCTTTATTAACAATCCTTTCTTTACACTCAGTAATTTTTTAAGTATTCTAATCTAACTCTTAGAATTTTCAATCAATTATATCGTAACTAGAAATTATAAAACTTTGTAAACTATTACAGCTTCAAGTGACTAGTCTTAATAGAAATAATTTGCACACAGTTTTATGCTATCAAGTATTCCAAAAGAATAACAATCATTTCAAACAAAACTCTATGACCCATAGATGAAACCCTTGCTCTGGATCAAAGTGGACCTGAGAATAATGACAATGAAGGGTTGACTCCATACTTCCCAGAGTTCTAGAACGAGAGCCTCGTCCGTGGGTTATCATACCCAGGATATCCATTTTAGAGAGGGTGATCTTATCCATCTGCAGTGGATGGAGTCGGTGTAAACTAAGCCCTGCCAATAGGACTGTAAAGATGGTCGTATGATTTATCATATAATATTTGTGACGAAAACAACAAAAATAAAGCTGAGAATAATAATGAATACCAAAAGCAAATTTCGTCAAATATATTTTTTTTAAAAATGACCCCTATCTATAATTTAAGATGTCTGTCTTATTTTCAGGTTTTTACCCGAATTAATCAAGGTAAGGCTGCGATAACTACGGCTTACCTCCTAGACAACAGTTCAATGTAGAAAAAAAAACTTCCCTAAATCTCAATCACTGACGCCAGTTTGCCTATTTGCAAGGCTAACATGCAAATTAATTAAGCATGCCACCTGGCGGCTGTTCTGTTTCATCTGTAGACCATAAAGAAAGACAAGTTTAAGGGGCGGCAACTTCGGCTTGTTTGGCGCAGGAGGCGTTATCAGAGTCCATATCTTTAGCGCTATGTTTTGCCAGCCTACTTGACTCTTCAACCGTAGAGCCCCTTTTTTCTGTTCAGTCTGATCTACAAGGCTGGCACTGGCGCCGGCCTACCCAATCCGATGTCTACGAGTCGCGAATACCCAGCATTTCTGAAGGAAGTCTTTTAAGAGAGAGAGAGAGAGAGAGAGAGAGAGAGAGAGAGAGAGAGAGAGCAGAATGGTCGTGGGCTTTGATGCATTTGTGTCAATGGCTGACGGAGGGAGGAATGTTGTTTATACTGTCAGCAAGCGTATCCCACCTCGTGCAGCCTTCATCTTCTTTTATTTTATCTAATTATTTTAGTCGCAATTTTTTTCTAAATACTTGTTTGTTTTTATTGGCAGTGTATCCAATGAGATTTTACCGCCAAAATATCATTACTTTTGTTTTGATAGTTTTCCCGTTGTTATCAGTGTGTAAGCGGTGAAGGGAGAAAATCTACCTTAATAGTGAAGATATCCATAGTTTAAGTTCCCTTTCCACTTTCTTCTTCTTCTTCTTCTTCTTCTTCTTCTTCTTCTTCTTCTTCTTCTTCTTCTTCTTCTTGCGAGTTTTTTTTCTGGTGGTCTTTCACTAGAGTCTGAGTGACAGCAAGTCACCTAAGGTCTCCAGAACTCTTCTGAGTATTCTAGCCGATCTTATCAATGGTGTGTTCTGTATTGTTAATTCTTCCTCGGATTCATTCTTTCTCCAGTCTCATTTCCAAGCATTGAGATGAGCGCCAACTATAATTAGTTTCTTGATATTATAGAGCTTTTTTTCAGCGCATTTAGATAAAATAAATTACATAGAATTTTAAAAAAGAAAATTTTCGAACATTAATTACGTCACATACATTTTGAAGCTGAAAGTTATTAAAACTGAGAATTTTTTCGCTTTTTTCGTTTCATTTCCTAATTCGAAGCAATTTTTTGATGTGACATAATTTCAAATTGCTCTGAAGATGTTTTAACAAAGAAGAAGACGAAAAAATATCGACAACAAAAATCAACAACAAAAAGTGGAACATTGGCATACTATTTATATACAGGGTGTCTCAAAATAGTTGCAAACCCGTTAATATGATAATCATTTATTACTGTGACAAGCGCAATGGCGGTCATTTTGGAACACGTCCTGTAAAAAATAAATCCTTTGAGTACGGGATATCAAATCAATGTTGTTTTTTTTAATTGTTATTATATCAGCTTCCAGGACATGCAAACTTTTTTTTGAGTTTCTAATCTCAGTAATAAATCATTATCATATTGATAAGATGCATTTATTTTGAGACAGTTTTGAATGATTTGGCCTCCAAATAAATAGTGACGCATTTTTTTTTTTCCTTTTTTGTCCCAGACATTGTGATCAAGGATTAATAGTTGTTATAGTACATTATTTTCAAATGTGAAACAAAAAAGAATACATTATTATTGTTACTAAAGAGATTAGCAGTCACATGGGTCCCGGTTTCAAGCGTCCGACGTGTACATTGAGACATCCAATACAAATTCAAGATAATACTTTGAGTATTTTGTTTTCATCATACTTTATATTTACTTTAACGTAGGATTTATATCTATTTTTCTCCAACACACACACACACACACACACACACACACACACATATATATATATATATATTATTAAATATATATATATATATATATATATATATATATATATATATATATATTGTCAGGCAAATGAGTGAGATAAAAAGCAGTTATTTTGGTGACACATTTTTGCACAAACACTCTCATACATCTATCTATCTATCTATCTATATATATATATATATATATATATATATATATATATATATATATATGTATATATATATATATATATACTATCATAAACATATGTATATGATGAAAGGTCTTCAGTGAAAAAAGAAAGATCATGACTCGAGATTAACCACCCACAGAAAGGGAAAAAATTAATCCTGAAAAAAATAACATTGCTTTTTCAATGAAGAGCCACAAAAATTTCCATCTCCATCGGTTAATAAAAATGTCAAGGGTAGATTGGAAGATATGACGGGTGGATTGCTGATGATTATTTGAAAAAAATATTTGCAGAAACGTCATCGTAAGTGATCATTAAAAAAATACAAATATGAAATTGATTAGTGGTAGCAACCATAAAATATTGTGAGTAATGGCAACAATAAAACATGTTTAAATAAATATATGATAATAAAAAGAAACAAATGCATGTCTATTTTTTGCGTGTTTCAATAAGAAATAGAATAATAATAAAACATGCCAATAATAACAAAAATTGATGGCTTGGTTGTTTAATGGCATACCAACCTTTGTAGGTTATTTAATGCCAAAGCCATTCTCCTAGAAGAATAGTTGTGGTACTATTTAACACATAGCTGGGGGAATAAGGGAGTTTATACCTTTCCCAAGGATATTTGCCCGAAAGTGAACATAATAGAGCTACTGGAGTACGAACTCGCGTACTACGATTCCGCAATCCATCGCTTTAACCATTACACCACGAGGACACCCCCAACGAAGAGTGAGAAATATGAAGAGCAAGAGCAACACACGCACGCACGCACACACACACATATATATATATATATATATATATATATATATATATATATATATATATATATATATATATATATATATATATATATATATATATATATATATATATATATATATATATATATATATATATATATATATATATATATATATATATATATATATATATATATATATATATATATATATATATATATATATATATATATATATATATATATATATATATATATATATATATATATATATATATATATATATATATATATATATATATATATATATATATATATATATGTGTGTGTGAGATTGAATAATAAAGACACATTTTGTCTATATAATTTTAGTAAGATCCTTTCACGTTTCTTGATAAGTGTTTTGGGTTTACGTTGGAATTAGTAGATGAATTTACCAAAATTGTCCGGAGCGCTTTCGGACCTTTCATCGGGCCAGTGTCAAGGGTTATTTGCATGTATAAATAGAGGGGTTTTTTTTTTAAGTTTTAAGGCTTTTTATAACTTTACTAAATTACGTTTGGGTAAAATTTAGATGTCGATGACATCGTACTAATTTAAAACGGAACGCTATCAACCGAAATAGAATATTATCAAGAAAAATAGAATTTGAAAAAAAACTTAGAACAAAAAAAAGTATCCACATGTAAACAACCACTGATGATAACCTATGAAAGGTCCAAATGCTCTAGGGACAATTTTGGTAATTTCATCAACCATTTCTAACCTAAAACCAAGACATTTGTCAAGAAAATTGAAAGGATCTTAATAAAATTATATAGATAAAATATGTCTTTATTATTTATTCGAATATGTTTAAATGAAATACTGCAGCCCAGCTACACACACACACACACACACACACACATATATATATATATATATATATATATATATATATATTGTTTGCTTTAGTTTAGTTTGCTTTTATGGCATATCAACCATTGTAAGTTATGTAATGTCAAATCCTTTTTATAAATATATATCAAATATCTAATTTCTTATAACATTTTAAAGATAACATGCCTGAGCTCATTCTTTCTATACAGTAAAATGGTTTTCCTTATTTCTATCTAATACGGATAATTCTATTTATTATTAAGCATTTGTTTGCTCAAAATTTACTGCTTTTAAGTATTTCTATGCACCAATGACTATTCATTTCGACATAAGTAATTTGTTTATATATCGTTAAATGATCAAACAATTCTTTTTTTTTTTAAAATCAGTTTAGTATATGTACACCGTTTATATATCAAACAGTTCTATTAGACCCATTGATAGAACCCAATCAGGTGGTACCACTCCGGGTCACAGTGAACCAGAGAAGATGGCAATGAACAGGTACTCCCCATTTTCCAAAGCTCCAGCATTACCGCAGCCTCACCATCAGATTGTTTTGTGTCATATCTTGGACACTCATTGGATGAGTGCTGAGATACAGTAGGTGTATTCTACAGCCCCGACTGACTGGGCCATACATATATTTGTGAGTGTGTGTGAGTGTGTGTCCGTGTGTACATGTGTGTGTGTGTGTTTACCCAGCCCCTCTGCAAGAACAGGTTGCGTCACTAGGTCATTTTAAAGCCGGATTTAACTGTTTGAACTCTAGTTCTAGACCAGTTGCCATACCTAGTTGAAAGATACCGGTTTGTTCTTTTATTTGCCATTAGCTGGAGGAAGAATTTTTACCTTTTCCAAGGATATTAGCAAAAAAAGAAATACAGACAGCATCGACTGGGATTTGAATTCTGGATTATAAATATATGTATGAAGAGAAGGTAGATTTGAGTGAATCTGACAAGATGAAGAAAGAAGTTCTCTCTTGAATTAAGAACGAATTATTACAACTAGTAAAAGTAAGTAAATTTGGCGACCTTAGTCGAGGATGACCCGAAGGCTCCCTTTTCAATAGCTACTACACCGTGGAGTTGGGTAGGGAGCTACACCATTCTCTGGATTGCACCACTTTACATTTGATCCTTACCTAATAATGCTGAGAGCAAAGCAAGACAGCATCAAGTACCATTTTTTGAGTCTTTGTTATGACTCGACCTGAGATTGAAGCCTGGTCTCCCGGATCATTAGCGAACACTCTACTCATTAGACCAATGGGCTGGTACTTAACCAGTTGTAAGTGTTTGATTTATCCACTTGTCCACTCTTTATCATATATATATATATATATATATATATACGAGGATGATTAAATAGGTTTCCAGGCTTTTTTCGTATGGGCACTTTTATTGATAGTACACACATGAAACTCGAGTCCCATTCTAAGTAATCTCTTCCGGTTGCAATGCACTTGTTGTACCGTTCCAACAACTTCTGCAAGGACCCATGGAAGTCCTCTTGTGTGAGCATGTCAATTCCCTCCGTCACAGCCTCTTTCATCTCCTCAATTGTCTCATAACGATAGCCTCTGAGCTTAGGGAATAACCAAAAGTTACAGGGAGCAAGGTCTGGACTATAGAGAGGGTGAGGAACTGTCTTGATGCCCATTTTGGTAAAATAGTCTGTGACAAGGATGGAGTTGTAGACTGGTGAATTGTCCTGGTGGAAATGCCAGTGAGCCGATTTGAAGAGTGCTAGCCTCTTCTGACGGAATCTCTTCCTGAACTCCCTTAAAACCTCAACATAGTAACCTTAACCCTAACCATTTGGCCAATCAACTCGGGTGTATTGACTTCCTTACTCGTCCCACACCTCTCATCGTCCCTCACAGACACCCTGCCTTCCTTGAATCTCTTATGCCACTCAAAAACTGATGCTCGATTCATGCAATATGGTCGAAAAGCAGTCTGAAGCATTCCATACGTTTCTGTGGCATTTTCTCCAAGTTTAAAACAGAATTTTTTTGCATATCGTTTTTCTAAAGTGTCCTCACGTCCAGATTGCATTTTAGAAAATTCATCAGCTGTGACAATCAGGCTTTACTAGGGTGTATTCCAATTGCTGCTGTAGCTGTTCATTTGAACCTGAAATCATAAAAATTGATCAATCATGACATAAGATGTATAGCAATAACATACTGAATTTTCAAGAGTCTACGACAATTGTAAATGCATGTACAAAAAAGTCTGGGAACTTATTGAATACACCACGTATATATATATATATATATATATATATATATATGCGCGTGCGCGCGCGCGCGTGCGTGTGTGTGTGTGTGTGTGTGTGTGTGTGTGATCTCCAATGATTATAACGAATTTAATTGATTAATTTATTGATTTTTACGGCATGTCAACTCTACATTGATCATTTTGCAGTACTTTTACCGTACTTCATATTTAAATATTTTATGAGAAATTTTTTTAATACATGGTCCTAAATCATATTTAAACAGAACTATATAACTAAGAGATGAGACTTTAATAGATGTAATCAATCCAGGTAAAAATGGCAATAAAGTTATAGTTCTACTCTGTAGACCTTCAAAATATGAGCCAGTGCTTTAGATTCAGTTCAGTGGGAAGTCTTACATCTATACAGGATATGCAGTATTCTGAGACCTATCGAAAGAGAAAATAACATTTGAACTACGTAGAATCTAAAACTCTATGGTAAAACAAGCACTTCTGAAACAGGACTTGAGCTCGACCCAGAAAGCTTTTCAGCCTTAATATGTTTGTAACATCAGTAGTAGGGTCTGTTTATCAAAAACAGATGCGTTAGTCATAAAAGATCTCATGTCAGCAGCAATCGCATGTTGATCTTATACAGATCCTTCTGCAGCAACCAACGGGTAAATCCTGTCAATTCCATGATAAAGTATTTGGGTCAGCAGCAGTTCTGAGAAACCGAATAAAGGTGCACGGTGTTAATATGACACAACGAAACAGTTCTTTTGGTTGGCAGGACTAGCAAGGATGAATTCGACCTGAGAAGTCACTTGCGTTTCAAAGGTTTTTTCTTTTTCTGTTTTTTTTTTTTTTATTTTTTTTACGGAATCGAATACACTACTTTTATAGGCAGAGAGGAGGCGCTAGATAGATAGATAGATAGATAGATAGATAGATAGATAGATAGATAGATAGATGGAAATGGTTCTAAATAATTGAATAAAACTCAGATCTACAAATTCATAAATTCTAATTCTTTAAATTGAGTGAAAAGTTTGTGGAAAAACAGAACCTAAAAATGGTTTTCTTGTAAGGTAAGATGATATTTGTCAGAGCGTAAATATTTACCAATATTAACACAATAAAAAATTAGATTATACTTTCAATGTAGTAGTTCGTGTGCTCTGAGAGTCAATAAAATTTGTGTATGCAATCGATCTTATGAAATAATGTCACTATGTAGAGAGAGAAATATATCTTTGCCTTAAAACATATCCGGCTGCTGTTGGTATTTTCATCAGCAAGCTGATGCTGTAATATCAGTATAAATAAATCTATGTAAACGCAAACTTATTCGCTCAATATTAAGATAGATAAGCGTTGCTGAAATAAAATGGATTCTTGAAAGAAAAGTGAGTATTTTCACTCAAAAGAAACAAACCGAAAGGTATTTCAGTGAGTATGAAATTAATACTTACAGAAGAAATTTCTATTCCTTCGCTTATTAATGCGATTAAGGTAGTCGCAAAATTGGATAAAAAGTTAACATTTGATCGACGATTCTGATTGGCTAAATCATTGTATTTTTTTTTTTTTTTCTTTACATTCTTTGAAGGAAAAGATATTTTCAATTATTTTGATTTTTGAGCCTTTAAACTTTTCGCGCCAAGGGAAATATTAATGTCTGCGAAGTATCTCGAAATTTTAAAACTCGCGCGAAAGTTTGAATTAGTTGATAAATGCAAAAGTTCAGATAAAAAATGATAGCTTCTCATATCTTTTTTTTTTTTTTTTTCAGATAAATTAGCATTTCTTTTCCCTTTTTCTTTTTTGTATGAAAATCAGTTGAGTTCAGATAGATAGATAGATAGATAGATAGATAGATAGATATTAACAAATGTCAAAAAATAAAAAAGTAATTTTCATCATTGATCTTTACACGTGACTTATATATAGAACTGGTTCCTTGTAGATAACCGAGGTTAAGCAGCAATGAACCGACTCAAAGCTTAGAAGGGAAAACACATATGAAAAACAAACAGATGAATATCTTCCAAATAAATCAAAGATTAGAAGATATTTAAGGTCTTTTTAACTTGAAAAGTGTACGCCTCTATTAAGTCTTATATAAGCATAATGGGAATTTTAATAATTTATAGAAAAAAAAATGCTATATGAGTCCCATATGAACTTTGATCTGCGACTCAAAATGAAAGTTGCCCAGTCGGCTGGGGCTGTAGAATACACCGACTGCTTCTCTGCAGAGGGGTAAGACCCCCCACCCCAACGAGTGTCCTGTTATGACACTAAACAATCTGATGGTGAGGTTCCAGCAATTCTGGAGCTTTGGGGAATGCGGAGTACCCCTTCATTGCCATCGCTCCCAGGTCCACTCTGGCCCGGAGTGGTAGCACCAGATAAGGGTCCTATCTATGGGTTAAATAGAACAAAACCATGCTTCTTTCACTATACTGATTTTTGCATTTAAACTGCGCATTTATGCTAAACTGAATTGTTTGAAATAGAACTGTTTTGACATTGGAACTGCGTACTAGTGCTGAACTGAATGCTTGAAATAGAACTGTTTTTGACGTCTAAACTGTGTACTTATGCTGAACTGAATTATCTGAAATAAAACTGTCTGATATTTAAATCTGTGTATTGCCCAGTCAGCTGGGGCTGTAGAATACACTGACTGCACCTCTGCAGAGGGGTAAGACCCCCCCCCATAACGAGTGTCCTGGATATGACACGAAACAATCTGATGGTGAGGTTCCAGTAGTGCTGGGGCGTTGGGGAATGCGGAGTACCCCTTCATTGCCATCGCTCCCAGGTCCACTCTGGCCCGGAGTGGTAGCACCTGATAGGGCCCTATCTATGGGTTTAATAGAACTAACTGCATACTTATGCTAAAATGAATTGAGTAAACTGAATAGCTTGAAATAGAAATGTTTTTGACAATTAAACCGTACTTACACTTAAACTGCGTGCTTATGCTTCAATTTCAAATAGAACTGTTTTTCGACATTAAAACTGTATTTACACTTAACTGAATTATTACATATAACTGCTTGAATAGTTTGAAATGGAAACGTTTTTGACAATTAAACTGTGTACTTAGGCTAAACTTAACTGTTTTCAATAGAACAAATTATTGACATAAAAATAGATTTGGCGTTAAATAATCTACAAAGGTTGATATGCCATAAAACCAACAAACCAAACCAAACCATCAAAATGAAAGGTAATATTTCCACTATATACCCACTGACGATGAAAAATGATTTTATTACCAGAATCTAAAATGAAGAAAATCCTGATCAAGTCGAAAACAGTCTTTAACATCTAAAACTATGCACAATCTGACGAAGAGAATTTTATTCTCAAAGAGTAGTGGATTCAACGAGAATTATTTTTACGAAATGTTAAAGACTGAACAAACTTCTGAGGCGGAATCCTGAAATGAGCAATTGGTTCGTTTAAAAACATTGGAAAAATTAATTCGAGTAATGATTCAGCGTTATAATAAAATCCTTTTTCAAGTTGTTAGCGTTATGTTCCATAGTTTTACTGTTCTTTAGCAAGGTCTGGGTATTACATCTCGTTTTATTATCTTTCAATTTTACCCTATGGTTTGCAGGTTCTCTTCTCTTTTCTTTTCTTTTCTTTTCTTTCTTTCTTTTTCTTTTTTTTTTTTTTTCTTTGATTATCATTACATTTAGTCGTCTGGCTAAGATTCGGTGAACCGTTTATTATCATTTTTCATTATCTACTTCTTGAGATATTTTCCCATCAGCGTTAGCTAATGTTCTTTCACTGAAGTTTGAGTGACAGGAAGTCTCCTTACGTCTCCAGGACTCTTCTCAGGATTCTGGTTGTTCTCAATAATATTGTAATTTGGATGGTCTCCAACCATCTTCTTCTTTCAAAGTCCTCCAGTCCTTTTAATAATCTTTCTGTGGTTGTACCAAGAGCACCAATTACGATTGGTATAAACGTCACTTTCATGTTCCTCAGTTTTTTTCAATTCCCTAGCAAGGTCAAGATATTATTATTATTATTATTACTCTACTCTACATTCTAAGTCAGCTCAGTGGTTTGAAGGACAGAAGATATCAAAATATTTCTCCAGATATTAAAAAGTCAAAAATAAAATACACACTTTAGCTGAAAGAACATGTAATATTTAGGAAGGCCGAGATAAGGTAACCGTCAAAAGAATAATTTTCTCCCACACCCCCAAAAACAGAATGGTGGGGAGTTCCCGTGGGATAGTGGCTAACGTCGTGGACTATGACATCTTAGTGAGTTCAAACACCAGTCACGCTATTTCGTTCATTTTCAGACTAATACTAATAGGGAAATGTAATAACTCCCTTATCTACTCAGGGTATTAGTTAAATAGTCCCAATACTGTCCTACAAGAATGGGTTAGGCATTAAATAACCCAAGAAGGTTGATATGCCTTTAGACAAAGAAAACAAACCAAATGAAATAGAAATATTCAGAAAAATGTAACATTCACCGAATAACTTTGGGGCACATAACATAGCAAAACGCATTTTTCTCAATATATCTAAACTAGACATTAAAAAACGATCGATAACTTCTACAATTTAGACGAATCAGAAAGAGAAGTTTGAACACAGAAAATGTCATTTATATATGAGAAACGTCACCGAATGTATCTATGAAGACGTGGAGGAGAAAGGGAAATGTCAAAAGTATTGCATTAATGTATTTGTGCATAGGAAAGAAAAATAGAAAGTCTGTGTGTTTTTCAGTCAGTCGTGGAGGACGGCGCCATCGGCAGGAAATAAAAATCTTCGTGAGAGGCAACCAATAGCGAAATAATGTGATAACAAATATGGAAGATGCATAGAATTCTCTTCCGGTTGGTACGCCCTCTGATGGAAAAAAAAAGAGAAAAGCTTTACTTTTTCGCATTTGCAAGAAAAGTGGCTAAGAATTGACTGGGAATTAAGGCAAGAGCCATATTCGTTTTGGGCTTTGACATCGGCTTTAAAAGAATGTTGTTTTAGGATAAAGATTATATTTTCTTCCTTACAAACAAAACCAATACAAAGGCACCAAAAGCCCGCACACATGCATACGCACGCACACACACACATAGAGAGAGAGAGAGGGAGAGGGAGAGAGAGTAATTTACCAATTTGAAGTGAAAGGCTGGAGACGTATGGGTCATCATTGAAACACGAAGTCACTCGAAACGGTTTACTAGCCTTGCTCGCTAATCATTATACTATTCAAAGTGTCCTAATATATATATATATATATATATATATATATACGAATACGTAAACACACATTATATATATATATATATATAAAGTAAATAAAGTTGGCGACCGTTGTCGAAGGTGACCCAAAGGCTCCCTTTTCAATAGCTTCACCACCGAGGCCCGAGGTGGGGTGCTACTCCTTCCGCAGGATTGCTCAACTTTACCCTTGATACGCACCTTATAATGCAGAGTGCTAAGCAAGGGGGTATCAAGTACCATTTTTAAAGTCTTTGCTATCACTCGAGCTGGGATTGAACCCCAGTCTTCCCGGACCACAGGCGAACACGCTACCCATTAGGCCAAAGAGCCGGTATAAAGAAGTATAAACTTATTATTTATGATTTATTTCATAATTTTACCTATGGTTATATTCGCTCTCTCAGTTGACTATCTGAACTCTCTAAGTTACAGCTCATAAATAAGTGAAGTTTGACTTTTTAATTGATTGGCAGCTAATGTATTTTTACGGATCACAGTAAACCTGGGAGTAATAACAATAAAGAACAATTTCTCTACTCTGAGCTTCCGAACACTAGCTTTACTAACAGATGCAGTTTAGTGTCATACCCTGGACACCACTTTTTGGGCGAGGGGGTCCCAAGTCTTACCCCTTGGCTGTGGATAAAGTCAGCGTATTCTACACCACACAGTTTGCTAGTCGGCTGGGGCTGTAGAACACACTTACTGCATCTCTCTAGAAAGGTAAGACCCCACTAACGAATTTCCTGGGTATACCATTAAGCTATCTGATGGTGAGGCTCCTGCTCAGAAGTTTTTGAAAATATGGAGTACCCCTTCGTTGCCATTGTTCCCGGGTCCACTCTGAACCGGAGTGGTGTTATATATTGACCTTAGATAGGCTAGTTAGTATGGATTAAAAAAAAGATATGCTGCTGAGTCTTAAGGTAAACAAGAGACAACGGAAATGCCACAGGAATTGCGTAGGTGGGGCTCCGGAAGAAAATGTGTGTGTGTCAGAAAAATATATAATAACGGAAGTTTTCGACCTCAGCTGTTAATCAGGGAAAGAGTCAGTGGTCAGTCAGCAGAGACAGCAGTCAGTCAGTCTCCAGAGAAGTCACACCACCTGCGCTTTAGCCCGGTGTGTGTGTGTGGGGGGGTAGTGGTCCCCGGTTTGAAATGCTGCTCTGTATCAGGCTCCCGTGAAAGAAGCACGAAGAAACAAAGCTCTGAATATATCTATTACAACGTGACGTAAATCGTATTGGTTCCCGTTTATCCATATCTCTCTCTCTCTCTCTCAATAATTTCAATCGATTGAAAATAAAAAGAGTTTTTACATCTTTATACATAAGTGTTATTGTCTCCATATTCAAGGTATATAACAGTGGTAGCACTTAATCGGGTTCTGTCTCTGGGTCAAAGAGAACTGTTTGACATTTAAACTGTGTGCAAATATATGTCTTGCATTAAATTGAATTGTTAGAAGTAGAACTCTTTGACCATTTAACTGTGTGTAAATAAATGACAGATGTTTAATAGAATTGTTCGTGATACAGAAAAACGTGGAACCATAAAACTGTGTGCAAACAAATCAGTAATGGTGAATGCAATTGGTGTTAAATAGCAATATTGAAAGTTTTGGTGTGCCTTAATTGAATTATTGGTATTATTTAACAATACTTGAAAGCATTTGACTGTGTGCAAATGAATGAATAGTGTTGAATTGAAGATTTAGAGTTAAATAACAATACCTGTAACCACTTCTCCATCAGCAAAAAATTGATCAATATTGAATAGAATTATTAGTGCTAGACTGCAGTAATTGAAACCATTTAAAAGTGTTGAAACAATAGTAATACTAGCGTGCAAAAAACTAGTTATAACTCATTGAAAAATGATATTGTCTTCAAACTATTCACTTTCTGATTATATGTATTAAGTTGAAAGGTTGGCGACCGTAGTCGAGGGCGACCCAAAGTCTCCCTTTTCAATAGCTACAACACCGAGGTGTTGGGGACGGTGGTACATCCTACTCTGGATTGCTACACACTAACATTGATCTGTACCTTATAATGCTGAGTGTTAAGCAAGGAGGCATCAAGAATCATTTTTTGAGTCTTTGGTATGATTCGACTTGGGATTGAACCCGGGACTCATGAGCTATTGTATATGTGTACCAAAAGGTATGCAAACAAATGACTGATGTCAAATTGTTACTTTTACATACCAATGCTCGAAAGCAAACAAACATATGAGATCTAAAAATATGTTTTAAGATTATATATTTAATCAATATATCTATAAAGAGGATTTGGCATTAAATAACCTACAAGACTGACATGCCATAAAACCCAACTAACCAACCAAATGGGATCGAACTCGGTAAAGAATAATGGTATAAAAAACATTGCATCATTATTGATATAGTTCATTTTCCTTTATATTCACATACGTCCAGACTGCCTGGCGTGGTTTAATGGGTATCATACTAAACTAGCTGATTTTTTACTGATTCTGAGTCTCACTGGGTGTTTAATACATGTGGCCATATGCCATAACTAAGCAAAACATTGTAAATAACAATAACTATGCTTGTCCGTTTCTGTTGCTTTTTTTTTTTTTTTCGTTTGATTTATTCTATCGGCATGCCGACTCATCCTCGGTTTTTTTATGCCTAGGTGTTAGGGAATTGTGTTCATTCTATGTACATATTTATACTTTTGTGTAATTGTTTCTTAAACGGATTTATATAACCTATAGATAGCATCTTAATAGGCACGGGGATTCTCAGTTGTGTAATGGTTAAAATACTGGACAGCGATCTCGAAGTAAGCAAGTTCGAACTCCAGTTGCGCTATTATATTCACTTTCGGACTAATACCGATGGGAAAGGTATGAAACCCTTTTTACTGCAGATATGTGTTAAAAGGTATCACTGCTGTTCAACTCCAATGATGATTTGGGCATTAAATAACCTGAGAATTTTGATAAGCCATTAAACAAAGAAACCTAACAAGTTCAACAATTCCGGGTCAGAGTGGATCTGGGAATAAAAGCAAAGAATGTGTACTCCACATTTCCTTGGTTGATTTTGTTTGGTTAGGTTTTATGGCATATCAACTATTGTTGGTTATTTAATGCCAAATCTATTTTTATGCCTATAAACAGTTCTATCTCAAACAATTCTGCTAAGTATAAGAACACAGTTTAGTTCTATTTGACCCATAGATAGGACCTTATTGGGTGCAACTACACCAGACTAGAGTGGACCTAGGAGCAATGGCAATATAGGGGTACGCTGCATTCCCCCAAGCTCCAGCATTACTGGTTGTTTAGCGTTATATCAGGACACTGTTTTGGGGAGAATTATCCTTCTGCAGAGAAGCAGTGGGTGTATTCTCCAGCCCCAGCCGACTGTGCCATCACTCCTTAATCATTAAAACTGGAGCCTTGTTACCAAGTGCTGTTTACTGTCATAACCAGGACATTTCTTATTTTAAGAGAGTCTTTCCCTCTTCAGTGAAATAGAGTCAGCGTATTCTAAGCCATGTCCTTAGGACTGACTGACATAATAGAAATTTTCAAGACATGTATCTGTTTTAGATAATATGATTTATTGGAAGGTGGGGTCTTGGCCTTTCTGCTGGTTGCCCAATTAACTGGGACTGTATAATACATCGACCGCATCACTTCGGAGGAGTAAGACCCCGCCAACGAGTATCCTGAATATGACACGAAACCATCAGATAGTGAGGGTCTCATCCTGGAACTTTGGGGAATATAGAGTTCTCCTTCATTGCCATTACTTCCACGTCCACTCTAACTCGGAGTGGTAGCGCCTAAGATAAATAGAAGTGTTTGAAATTTTAACTATGTGCAAACATTTAACTGATGTTGAATTAACTTGCCAGTGTCACCTGGCAATACAGGGAACCCTTTAACTGTGTGCCTAAATTGAATCGATATTAATACATAGCAATACTTGGAAGCATTTATTTGAAGGAAAATGAATGAAGTCTTAAATTAGTAGTGTTAAACAGTAATACTTGTAACCATTTCAATGTGAGCAAACTAATGATTGATCATATTTGCCCAACCCCTCCGCTCGGGCAGGATATGACACAAGGTCAGTTTTTAAGCGGAGTTTAACAGGTTTTAATTCAGAGTTTTCCTTCGACTAGACTAGTTGCCTCACCAAGGCGGAAGAACCTAGTCTGCCCTACTATTTACCCATAGCTGTCCATATCCTGCGACACTAACCATTACACCACGGGCACTTTCTAACTAATGATTGATAGTGAATTGAATAATTCTTGTTAGATTGGAATACTTGAAACCATTTCATCATCATCATCATCATATCGTGCTGGTAGCACGGATATCCCTGACCCTCTCTCGCCACTCCTCCCTATCGTTCATCGCCCCAGGTAGGTCTTCAGGACGTGCAATCAATCGGCTCTGGCTCGTTAAAAAATGTTATCGACAAACTATGCGTTTACCAATCACACACACACACACACACACACACGCACACACACACACACACACAGATAGATAGATAGATAGATAGATAGATTGTTTGTTTGTTTATTTGTTTGTTAGGGTTTTATGGCATATCAACCTTTCTATGTTATTTAAGGCCTAATCAATTTTTATACAAATGAACAGTTCTATTTCAAACAATTCAGTTTAGTACAAATACACATTTTAATTATCAAAAAGATTTCTATTTCAACCTGCTCAAATTAGTCAAACAGTGCTAATTAAAACAATTAAGTTTAGTATAATAATAGTTTTTGTCCACACACAGTTAAACATCCAGACTGTTTTATTTAAACAATTCAGTCTAGCATAAGTATAGTTTCAATGTCAAAAAATCTTCCATTTTAAACAATTAAGTTTAGCATAAGTAGTCTTGAATTATTAGCATTAAACAGTAATACTTGTAACCCCTTCAATCTGAGCAAACAAATGATTGATTGCGAATTGAATGATTCTTGTTCGATTGGAATACTTGATATCATTTAATAGCGTGCAATCAATCGGCTCTGGCTCGTTAAAAAATGTTATCTACGAACTATGCGTTTACTAAATACACACACACACACACATACAAACTCACACACACACACACACACACACACATATATATATATATATATATATATATATATATATAAGATTCTGTCAAGTAATACTAAAAAGAATTATTAGTGTGGATAGCAAAACTTGAAACCATTCAATTCTGTGTAAAGAAATGAGCTTTGGCTTGTTGAAAAATGTTACCAAAAAACTCTTAACAAATCATTTATATCTGATATATGCATAAAGAGGATTTGGCATTAAATAATCTACAAGGGTTGATGTGCCATCAAAGCCAACTAACCAACCTTTCCGCTGATATTTTTTGTATTTTGAGCCCTGCTATCTTACTGGAGGTTGAATCATACATGGATGTATGTAAATACAATGGACAAGGCGATTTTGAATGTGGTAAAAACAGCCGCATTTATGCATTTTCCTTTCTTGCAATGAAACGTTTCCTTAAAATAAGGAATGCATGCAAAATTGCCTTCCATCACGCACAATAAGATTAATGAGATTTTCGAAAACGACAAAATATTTTCATGCTAAGTGATTCCTTTGCTTTTGTTTGCATGTTAACAATCAAAAGGCATGACAAAAGTGAAATTTCGAAAAAAAAAAAAATCTTACTTCACGAAAATGTTATTTGCAAAAAATATTAAACGATAGAAATTTTCAAATATTCTAATTTTTTAATTAGAGAAGTCACATTTCTGATATTATAACTGTTTAATTTTTTTCTGATATCAAATTTTTTATTTTCCTTTTTGCTTCGATTTTTTTTTTTTTTTTGTTTCTTTTGTTTCTTTTTCTTCTTTTTTTCCCTGTTAACGCGATAGAGTAGTGGTAAGAAATTAATGTTCGGTGAGTTCATTTCAATATGTCCCGTACATGATGAGAACAAATCTTATTCTTTTATCACACGGTGTATTTGTAAGGCTTTCAAAGTTTACTTTATGTATATATGTATGTATGTATGCATGTGTGTATCTATCTATCTATCTATCTATCTATCTGCAAAATGGATTACATAAATATCTCGCAGGCTATTGCTCTATCTTAGGTTATTCACTAATTCTCTATCTTTTGTTGATATTTATTTGCTCAGTTTTTCATATCTATCTATCTATCTATCTATCTATCTATCTTAATCTCTTGATTATCTATATTTCTAACAAGCTATCTTTTGTTCCGTTTATTGATATTATCTATTCTATTCATAATCTATCTATCTATCTATCTATCTATCTATCTATCTATCTATCTACACACGCACGCGCGTGCACACACACACACACACACACACACACACACACAGATAAATAGATAGATTTCGAAGAAATATCTCTTTGTTGATGTTTATTTATCTCAGTCTCTTCATATCTATCTATCTATCTATCTATCTATCTATCTATCTATCTTCACACACACACACACACACACACACACACACACACACGCACACATAGATAGATAGATAGATTTTGCAGAAATTTCTCTTTGTTGATGTTTATCTATCCCAGTCTTTACCTATCTATCTAGCTATTCAATTCATTCATTTTCATATAATTATCTCGGTCTTTTATTACCCTTATATTAAGAGTAGAGGTATATAAAATAAACTTAAGACTTCACCACCTTAGAAGTTATCAATTTCTTTTTTCTCATAATAAATCTTATTTCGAATCTGCATTCTGTGTGTTTTCAGACCATTTCTTAACCCTGTGGGCAAGTACGACTTTTACTCTTAAACACGTTCCCTCTAACTACGTTCCTTTTTAAGTATTCGTATTTTGTTATTTTAAAAGTTGACGACCAGTTTCCGAACACACTGCCAACTATAGAAAAAGGGGTATATATTTTTTTACCATGCAATCTTTTGTAAAAACAAAAAAATACATAGAAACAAAAACCATATAAGCAGAAATGCTCGTATGAGAGAGAGAGAGAGAGAGAGAGAGAGAGAGAGAGAGAGAGAGAGAGAGAGAGAGAGAGAGAGAGAGAATGAATAATTGCATGCACGTTTCTAAGCGAATCTGATAAAAGGAAGAAGTGGGATAAAGAGAGAGAGGGAGAGAGAGGGGGAGAGAGAGAAAGAGCGATAATATAATAAAGGACGATTGAAAGAAAGAGAGAGTTAGGGCGGTTGGCACTGCTTTAATGTCAGTGCAAGGCGACTGTCAGGCAGCCTTTGTTGGTTGATGTGAAATAAGTTAACCAGTTAGAGACAGATGTACACTATGCTCCACCCTTTCTGATTCGAGAACTTAATAGGCTGACTTGAATTTTCAGAAGAAAAAATATCTTCGCTACGCATTTGAATTTTCAAGGGGCTCACGAGAAACCGTCTTCTCATATTCAGATTCTAAAAGCAAATATCAAAAATATTTTCGTATATATATATATATATATATATATGTTCACACACACACACACACACACACACATATATATATATATATATATATATACATATATATATGTATACATATATATACATATATACATATATATATATATATTAATAATTCACACACACACGCACACACACACATATATATATATATATACATATATATGTATATATATAATAATAATTCACACACACACACACACACACACACACACACACACGACTACTCATGCACATTTGCTCACTGTCTTTCGTATCTGATTTATAAGAGCCTAATTAGTTCTCAAAAGCTACTGAATAGGTCATGATAGGTCGTGATAATTAATCCTAGTATTTATAAGGAGTATAAGGTCAGTACACTAAGGGTTGTCATGACCTCGTTCTTAAGTCGATTCTTGTTTTATCTATATTGCGAGCTCGACACTTTCCTTCCCTATTAAGTTACTTCACTTTCCTTCGTATCTTTCCAGTACTTCCTCTTACAATATCTTCGGATTTAATGCATAAATCTAAACGGTTTCCGCTATTTTCGTACGAGACATGAAATAGTAATTCATATATTTGACGATTAATGTTCAGATATTGTCTACTGATTATTAAATCTAATGTATTGTTATACTATAAATATTTCTAAAAATAAAATTGTCGTAATAATAATAATAATAATAATAATAATAATAATAATAATAATAATAAGAAGAAGAAGAAGAAGAAGAAGAAGAAGAAGAAGAAGAAGAAGAAGAAGAAGAAGAAGAAGAAATAGTTCTTGGGAATTCTGATGATATTATTGATTTATTGACTAGTATTTTGGTTTGATCTACTGTGGTGTATAGACTGGCGAAAAGCCCACGCTTCCTTTAAAAGATGCAAAAAGTAACATTTTATTTTTAAATCATCAATAAAATTAAAAATAAATGAATAAATTAAAGGATGTAAAAAGTTGAAACTCTAATATATTTTTTATTGTTTTAACATACTGGCAAAAATTCAAACAGACAAACATTTGACCAACAAATATACAAAACTTGTTCGCTTGCAGAAGACAGTAGTGACACGAGCTTGCTAATAGATTATATATATATATGTATGTATGTGTGTGTGTGTGTGTGTGTGTGTGTGGAGGACTGTATATATGTGTGTGTGTATATGTATATATATCTACAGCATTTTATGTTATTTTCTTGGTCATTCTAACAATATTTTTACATTTTTGGTGTACAATCGATATGTTACCAGAGCATTAATCGTTGCTAACTTGAATAAAAGAAAGAAAGAAAAAAAAAACGTTAGCAATCATTAATTCTTTCATTTTTTCTTTTTTTTTTACTTTTTAAAAAATTAGCAACGCTTAATGGTTTTTACTTTTGAAAAAGTAAAAAAAAAACTTTCTCCTCGTGGCGAAAATAGCAAGAGAATAATTGTATACATAGGGTGCAGAACCAAAATTTAAAATTTTCTTGTTTAATAATAAATTACCTTATTATAAAAAATGATTAATTCAAATTTTAAAAGATAAACAACAAAATAAGAAAATAAACACAAAACTGTAAATTTACTCAATATGGCCGTCATTTTTTTCAATTATTATGTCAAAACACCTTTGAAACGATTTGCATGCTATCAAAATTTGTTCTGTTGTCATTTATTCCATCCCTCCTTAATAACAGTCTTAAGCGAACTAATGTTTCAATGGGAAGTTGAATTTATTTTGTTTTCTAAAACGGCCTAAAGGGATTAAGGTCTACACTTGATGGAGGTCATAAAGAAACTTCAATTATTATGGAAACTTTTTTTGTTTTGTTTCGGCGTTAAGTAAATCATAGATCCTTTGTCTTTTGTTTTCTTGCTCACTCATATTGGGCCGAATTTTAATGAAAAAGTGATTGAATTATAGAATAAATCCTGAAAATGTAGATTCATGGCGTTTTTTTTTTCAATCATTAGACTAATAGAGACTAAAAATGTTGTAAAGATTATTCCATATTTTGCTTCCCCATCATATATATATATATGTGTGTGTGTGTGTGTGTGTGTGTGTTTGTGTGTATCTGTGTGTCTGTGTTTGTGTGTAAAATCTGTTTATGAATAAACCATACAATATAAATTTATATATCAATTCATATTGTCTTTTACGTATATAATTTTTTGTCAGTAGAGTAATAGCTACTCTTCTCAGTTCTTCGGGACTCTTCCCACAATCCTGGCTAATTTTA
This sequence comes from Sepioteuthis lessoniana, assembly GCA_963585895.1. NCBI lineage: Eukaryota > Metazoa > Mollusca > Cephalopoda > Myopsida > Loliginidae > Sepioteuthis > Sepioteuthis lessoniana. Next base: position 66,329,776 of record OY757916.1, on the reverse strand, counting down.
GCAGTGCTGTGGTCTGGATTACACGATTCTTCTTCTGATCTCCGGTTAACGCAGTTTCATTCGAGTTTCTTGTTGACTATTCTGCGGATTCCTACAACGACTGGTTTTACCGTCACCTTCATTTACCTCAACATTTCTAGACCGCTGACAAGGAGTAGATATTTGTCCAACTTATCGATTTCTTTTATTTTCACTTTGTGGTCCGCTGAAATGACTAGTTCTCTTTTTTTCTTTTCTTCTTTTTCTTTTTTTTTTTATTTTGTTAGCACTCGGTTTGGCCTCTACGCCGGGATCAGGTATTCCGTTAGTATCTCAAAATCCCAGAGAATGTTATGCGTCTCATTATCAAGGACAGATTCTGGTTTGAGCTAATATAATTTAGAAGTATCCACAAGTTCTATCTTCTTTTTAGATAATGCTAAGTTTGGTCATCTGGCCTATATCAGATGATCTATTTGTGCATCAATATCCTATGGAGGTGCCCGTGGTGTAATGAGTATCGTCGTAGGAAATGAACACGGTTACTCGATTTCAAATCCTGGACGAGAATGATTGCATTTCACATAGCACTAATACCCTTGGGAAAGGTATGATTCCAACTATTCTCCCTCCAGCTATGGGTAAATAGTAGGACAGACTAGGTTCTTCAGCCTTGATGAGGCAACTAGTCTAGGAGAAGGAAAACTCCGAATTCAAACCCGTTAAACTCCGCTTAAAAATTGACCTTGTGTCATATCCTGCCCGAGCGGAGGGTTTGGTAAATAGGATCAATATCCTAGATAATGTTATGGGTTTCGTTTCCCTGGAAAGTTCTTGGTTTCTTTATATACCATTTGTTGTAATTATTATTACTCCTTGCAAATATTTCACACCGGCGTTAGCTGATAGTCTTTCAGGGAAGTCTTAGTGACAGTAAGTCTTCTCAAGTCTCCAGAAATCTTCTCAGTATTCTGACAGACCTCAACAATGCTGTAGTTTGGATGGTCTCGGCTCATTTTCAGATTTCTAACACTTCCAGCTCCCTTAACAAGCACTTAAGGATCTTTCTAAGTGCATCAGTTACAGCTATTATCTCTGATAATGTCGAAGTACTCGTCCCTCTTTTTGTTTTCTCTGATGTACAATCTGTGGTCCACTGGGACTGCATAGTCCCTTCTTCGTCATGTTCTCTATTTTGTTATTATTAGTTGTAGTATTGGTATAAATAATTTATTAATTAATCAATTTTCAGCTTTACTTTAAGTTTCTTCCAATCCTTCACCGTGACTTTACCCATAACCTTTGCTAAGGGCAGTTAGTGGATATATATATATATATATATATATATATATATATATATATATCCACTATATATATATAGTTTGTGTTGCGTTCTGGTTAGTGAACGCTTGTAGTATTAAATAAAGGACAAACCACGATATGCGAGGAAATAGAGTTATATTCTCAGGAAAAAGTATATATAATAGAGAGACTGATAGTAGACAAGAACATAGGATTAGTGAATACAGAATAAGGATATAGTCCAACGATAGTATTGGCTTCCGTTATACGAAGCGGCTCTTCACCTTCTAGTCTGCCCTGCTATATATGGCAGATGAACTAGTTCATTGTATGGAGACAAGTGGGTGATACCCAACAGTTTGCTGCCTCTTTTAGGTGCTATTTCTCCTATCACATTAATAGTACTATCGTAGTTCTGCAACATACATTTTTTGTATATTATATATACAGGCTGGGACAGTGAGGTATCTGTTTCACGTGTCTCTTTCTTGATCATAACCAAGCCTCTCACTAAAACTAAATCTTATTGGCACAACCGGGCATGTTGCACACTTTTTTTCCCTTTTTTTCTCTGTGATATACAAATATTCTAAAAATATTTCTTTCCTTTTCACTCAATACTTCTCTGATGCAACCGCTACATTTACGCCTTTTAAACACTTCCTCAATGATTGTATTTCAAAATGCCAGAAAATTTTATTCGTTTCGTTTTCTATAGCAAAATCTGGTTTTTACGTAAATCACTTGGTCAGATATCAATCTCTTGAACAATTTCCAGTACATTTTATACTATTTTATTTGTTATACAAACAATATTTTACAATTGTCGGAATATTATCTTTTTCATTCAAGAAATCGATTTGTTACCAGATCATTAATCGTAGCAAACTTTTTTTAAAAACCCTTCTTTTGAAAAATGAAAAAAATATTTTCTCCTGATGAAGATCTAAGGGCAAAATTAGTTGGGAATAATTTTGTGCGTGTGTGTTTTATCCTTACATAAGCACACACACACACACACACACACACACACATATATATATATATATATATATGTAGAGTTCTGGTTAGTGAACACAATTAGTAGTAATAATAAGACAAAACACGATATGTGTGGGAAATAGTTATATTTACAGGAAAGAGTATTTACAAGAGAGAGACTGTTAGTAATAAGAACATATGATTAGTGATAGAGTAAAGATATACTTCAACAATAGGAACGGCTCTTCTGGTCTGACTCGTAGGCTTATTCCCAGACTGATCTCCGCTACTGCCATATATGGCAGATGGAACAGCTCATTATGATGAAAAGGTCGGTGATACCCAACAATATATATATATATATATATAATTGATTACACACGCAGACACACGAAAACATATATATATATATATATATATCAGTAATATCCAGTCAGCGTCCGAAGACAGAGGGTGTGGATCATTCGTGTATAGAATATATGAGGAATATCATATAAATCTATGTGAGTGCTCGATGTATGGCTATTGTTACATCACTTTCTCCTTCCAGGTTTATATAACAAAACTCACATCCACAGTGTGTATAGTTCAATTAGAAGGAAACTCTAATCTGGTTTAATTGTTGTTAAAAAATTCATTTCGCCGGAATATATTATCATACTCTACGTCTCATCAGCAACCTCAAGTCTAACATGTAAAGTCATCTGACGAGACGGAGAGTATAATAATATTCTCCGGCGAAATAAATTTATAATGACAATTTAACCAGGTTTGAGTTTCCTTCTAATTACACACACACACTCTATCTCTCTCTCTCACTCTCTTTCTCTATCTCTCTCACATACACACACACACACACACTCTCCCTCTCTCTCTCTCTCTCTCTATATATATATATATATAAATCACTCGATGAAATTTCAGACTCTGGAACAATTTCCAGTAGCTCAGCTAACCGACCAACAAAGCCTGCTCTTTTATTCCTTTTCAGTCAGTTTGTTGCATTCTCGTAATATCTGATTAATTGTTTTATCTC
>OY757916.1:66196478-66318978 GCA_963585895.1 Sepioteuthis lessoniana | reverse complement strand
TAATAAGCACATTTTATCGGTCATTTTGTCAAGAAAGCATTCATTGTAATACACACACACACACACACACACACACACACACAGAGAGAGAGAGAGAGACAGAGACAGAGACAGAGACAAGGGTGTCCTCGTGGTGCAGTGGTTAAAGCGATGGACTGCGGAATCGTAGTACGCGTGTTCGTACTTCAGTCGCGCTATTACGTTCACTTTCGGGCAAATACCCTTGGGAAAGGTATGAACCCCCTTATCCTCCCAGCTATGGGTTAAATAGCACCACTACCGTTCTTCTAGGTGAATGGCTTTGGCATTAAATAACCTAAAAAGAGTTGATATGCCTTTAAACAAAGAAACAAAAGCAAACCATACACACACACACACACATATATATATATATATATGTATATATATATATAGGATCAGTGATTAGCAAAATATTTACCTCATTAAAACACTCACACACATAGATATATATATATATGTGTGTGTGTGTGTGTATATGCGAGTGTGTGTGTGTGTGTGTGTTAACTTTGTATAAATGAAGATTTAATAACACATTTTAAATGGAGGCGTGTATGTGTCCGTAGGTGTAAGTATGTGTGAGATTCTTTAGGGGATACACACACATGCATATATATATATATATATATATATATATATATATATATATATATATATTTAGTAAGTCATGTATATATATATTTGTAGACTACTGAAACCTTTTTGGGGTGGAGAGCAGGGGTTATTATATATATATATATATATATATATATATATATATATATATATATATATATATTATGTAACCCTCTAGAACAGTTTAGAACAAAATTCCTCAATGCTTATTAAGGTACATTGATCTTTGCGAGTGTCACCGGATATATTTTCCATATCTCAGTCTACATATCTTCACGTATGTATATCATATGTAACATTTTAATGGTGAATGTACGCAGATGTATTTTTTGATGCAGATCATTTTTTTAATTAATATATACATTTTCACAAAATTGAATCATTTGCAATTTTATTTTGGCATGAAAATATGTGCACGTGTTCATTTTTACGCAAAATATAGCTTACTGAATTCAGTAAGTTATATTTTATTTAAAAAAATAAAATGGCTAAAATCCTTCCAGAGTTCTGATCTGCGACAGTAAACATTTTTCTCGCTGCTTTTATTTTCTCTCACAAACTACAGCAATATTATTACCCTTAAAATAATTTTTCCTTTGGTTCTTCTTAGAAAGTTTATTCATTTTTTTTTAAAAGATAAAGTTACATATTTCAATAACATTTCATGTTTATTTGTATACGAGTTATAATTTCTTATATTCCTCGCTAAAATAGAGGACTTATATATACCTGAAACTTAAGTACAATTACAGAGATTTCATTTAAAATTATATATATATATATACATAAGTATTATTTGGTCCAGTTAAATCAGAGTTGGGAGTAATTCCATCAGGACAAGAAAACTATTCAAAAGTGAACATTTAAATTTTCCTGGTAAAGAGCTCAATGTAACAGACATTACAGAGCTATAATTTCATTAAGAAAAAACACAAACCGGTCACATTAGGATTATAAATTTATTTCCATCCTGTTATGTGTTTTTGATAAAATCAAAAAGCACGAAAACAATTTAACAGGACTTCTTCAGATTTTATGTATTATCCATAAGATCTGAAGAAGTCCTGTTAAATTTTTTTCTTGTTTTTTGATTTTATCCAAAACACATAACAGGATGGAAATAAATTTATAAACCTAATGTGACTGGTTTTGTGTTTTTCCTTAATTATATATATATATATATATATATATATATATATATATATATATATATAATGAGACCTCGTGGATCAATACCTAAGGTCCTGGAATGCGCCAAATTAGTAAGTTCAAACGTTAGTCGCGCTAAAATGTTCGCTTTTGTATTAATACGCTTAGAAAGGCATGAACCGTCTTATTTTCACTAGCTCTGGGTTATATAGTACCACTACTGTTCTTCAATAAGGATCCATTTGGTATTAAATAAATGGTTGATATGCCATCAAAATAAAGAAATCATCTTTCAAGAAATTACAACCAAAAGTGTTATTGATTTCAATCATGAAAATATTAAATAAAAATAGCCATGTATTATGAGTCTGTGAAAAAAATTAATTTCATTGATTGATTGGTTAATGATTGATTTTAAAGGCATGTTAACCCCTCTCGGTTTATTCATGTCTCAAGGTTAGGAAATCCTGTACTTTCATATTTACATTTTTTGTGTAGTTGTTTAAGATATTTATTTTTACTCACTATTTTTTACTCACTGTCTAATAGAATAGTTTCAAAACAGATCTATTCCAACTATAGATTAGACGCTAACAGATACTTGCACTTCAGCTTAGAGTTGACCAGGGAGTCATGACTATCAAGAGATACAATATCCTTCCTGGATCGTCAGAATAGATGCTTTACTTTTGAATGAAATCTAGTGTATAATGTACGATTCTCTAGAACTGGAATCTCACCAACTGATGCAGTTTAGAGTCCTACCTTGGACACCCTCTTTGTTGGAGAGGATCTTACCCTCTCAGCAAATGATACAGTCTGCGGGTATTAAACTCTGCCGTGAGAGGAGGAAAGATTTTCAGACTATTTCGTTAGATAATGTTTATTTAAAGTTGGTCATACTGTAAACTTAAGTAAACTTGAAATTTATATATGGAATCTAAAAAGATTCTATTCAGTCTGTTGAGGTTCGGAAATACTCCAACTGCACTTATGCTTAGGAATAAACCCGCATTCACCCAACAAAAGTCCTGGGTATAAGTCTATACTGCATTTGATAGTGGGGCTCCAATACTGGATATTTGGGGAATATGGAAAACTCTTTCATTGCCAATGCTGTCAGTTCCACTCTGAATCGGAGTACTATTACCATATCAAGGTTTCATCTTTGGGTCTAACAGAACTGTACAATCATTTACTAAGAATTATTATTATCATTTTACTCCTTTGAGAGTTTTCCATACCACCGTTTGCTGCTGGTTTTTCACTGGAGTCTGAGTGACAGTAAGTCTTCTCAAGACTCCAAGACTTTTCTCAGGATCCAAGCCAATCTCAACGATGCTGTAGCTTGGATGATCACTCATCATCTTATTTCCAGCGCACCAATTATTTCTACTCCTCGAGAGTTTTTCACATGAGCGTTAGTTGATGGTTTTTCACTGGAGTCTCAGTGACTACAAGTTTCCTCAATTCTTCAGAACTTTTCTTTGTATTCTGGCCGATCTAAGCCATGCTGTAGTTTGGATTATCTCCACTCGTCCTCTTATTTCTAAGTCTTGTAGTCCTTTTACCAATCTTTTGATGACTGTAACAAGAGCAACAATGACAATTGGTATGACCGTCATTTTCATGTTTCTCTGTTTTTACAATGCTGTAACAAGGTCCAGATACTTATCTTTCTTTTCGCTTTCTTTTAGTTTTACTCTGTGGTCAGGTAGGACCGCAAAGTCCACAATTCTGTAACTTCTCTTTTTTGTTGTTGTTGTTGTTGTTGTTGTTGATTATTATTAGGTCCGGTCGTCTGGCTGAGATTAGGTGATCTGTTTGTATCTTAAAATCCCAGAAGAGTTTGTGCGTCTCATTCCCCAGGACAGATTCTATATTGTGCATATACCATTTGTTCGTGAATTTAAATTTTTTGCTCAGTTCCCAGTGGATCACCTTGCCCACCGAGTCGTGCCTAGTCTTTTACTCTTTCTGTGCTAATTTGCTGCATTTGTTTTTTATGTGATTAATCGTTTCGTCTATATCACCATATAATCTACATTAGCTGTTTTATTGCGTCTTATGTATTCCTGCTTTGATATTGTTGGTCCTTATGGCTTTGTTTTGTGCTGCTATTAAAAGAGATTCATTTTCTCTCTTAAGGTTTCTTTTTATTAGCCACGTCCACGTTTTCTCGTGTGAGATGTCGCATTATTATTATTATTATTATTATTATTATTATTATTATTATTATTATTATTATTATTATTATTATTCCTGTAAATTTGTTCATGTCAGTGTTAGCTGATGGTCTTTTCGAAAATATCTATATTACTTGATAAATAGAATAATTACTGTTAAATATGGATACTGGAAACCATTTAACTGTGTGCAAACAAATGAGCTCTCTAACAACTCGTTTAAAAACAAACTGTCCTCTTAGAAATCATATATATATATATATATATATATATATATATATATATATATATATATATATATATAAACAGGGTTTGGCATTAATTAACCATCATGTGTTTATATACCATAAAACATCAACCAACCTGGCAACCAACCAAGCTGAAATGGTTCTTGCTTTTTCTGTCTAACCAATTTCATCATATATTGTTTTCGTTTAATATCATCTCTGCCATGATCCCAGCAGAAACCCAATTAATTGCTTGGTTTTAGAATATGCTAGATTGTTTTAGGTTACTTTATGTCCAATAGATTCCTAAAAGTAATGTTTGCGCTCATGCCATAACGGTTATTGTCGAATGAATTGAAGAAGTCTATTATAGTTCGTGTCCTGGAAAAAGCTGCTTTCATTTAAGGTAGCAGTAATACCTGTGAGAAAATTATCAATCCAACTATTTTCCTTCCGACTATGTGTAAGGAGTTGGGCTGACTGAAATCTTTTACCTGAATATAGCAAACTGTTTTGTAAAGGGATAAAAATCAGAATTCCGACCAGTCGGTAACCTCGAGAGGTTGGCCTCCGCCAGGCTATTCCTACTGAAGATATGCTATCTGATCAGCGTCCCCACAACCAATCCAGATTAAGAGACGTGAAGAAGCTGCTACATTCTGGTAGATATTTAAGTTTTATGGATTTTGACGAGATGCAAGCAATGGTAATCTGCCACATATGGGTAAATATTAGCCTTCCTTAAATTCACGCATAGAATCCCCAATACATATTTTAGCTATTTCTTTGGAGAGGAATGGGGCTATATGCTGCCAAATACTATGCATAAAGAACATTATTTGATTTAAGCTTTTACACAATTCCAATTCTGGACATTATATAGATTTAAGTAACGCTACAAATACGTAATTTGCTATAAGGGACATTCTGGTTGAGAATATTGAATGTAAAGTGTTTTTTTCAAAAGAAGCGATAAAATCTGAATTTTATAGAATTGTTATATGTCATTATAGTTATAAAAGTAACAGAAACATTGTAATAGCCAAAGTTAAAGGTTACAATACTTGCATTTACATAACGCATATGACTGGCATAACATTTATGGATTGATTAATTCTAACGGTAGGTCAACTCGCGGTGGGTTACTTTATATCTATTGATCAGGAAATCGTGTTCATTGTGCGTTCATATTTCCTTTTGTTGTCGTATCTTTTTTTTAAAATTTATACTCTTTTTTTATAGAATACGAATAATTTTCAAGCAGATCTATTTAAGCCACAGATGGGACCCTAACAAGTATGTCTTTACCCAACCCCTCTATACGAGCGGGATGTGACACAAGGTCAGTTTTAAAGTGGAATTTTAATAGGCTTGAATTCAGAGTTTACCTTTTCCTTAACTGGTTGCCATACCGAAGTTAAAGAACCCAATCTACCCGACTATTTGCCCATAGCTGGAAAGAGAATTGTTGGATTCCTACCTTCCAAGAATATTAGCACTATGTGAAATGCAAATCGCATCGTCCACGATTTGAACTCTGTTCGACATGTTCATTATTAACGACGATAACCATTACACATCAGGAACCTTCATAAATTCTAACAAGTACAACCACTTCATGGCTCAGAGTGGATATGGGAGTAATGGTGTTATATATCGGGAGAGGAAGGGATTGCAACTTATTTGTAAAAATATAAACTCTTTATATTTACGAACGGTCGAAATCCTTGCTTTGGGAGAGAGACAGAGGACTGCTATGATTGACACCATATTGTGGTACATATATTCAACCCTTGGTTCTTCGGACTACTTTCACGGAATACTATAATACAGGACAGGCTTCCCAACCTAGGGGCTGCTGCCACCGGTTAGCGCCCAACATGACGTGACTTTTCTGCACCGCTGATTGTTTTCTCCGACTGACTCTGGGGTCAAAAACTTCCATCATTATATATTTTTCTGACGCCCACATATAATGCTTCCGGTTCAATTCATGTTGCATTTTAGCTCTTTCTTGTTTACCTTAAGACGCAAATGCACATCCTGTTTACGAAATCCACACTAACCGGTTATCAAAGGTTAATTTGTAACATTGGCAATGAAGGGTGCTCCACATTTCCCTGATCTCAAATACTAGAAACTCTGCATCAGATGCAGTTTTTCATCGTACAGAAGATACCTCTTTTTTTGGTGGTGCTTCTCTTCTGCATATTCTAAGTCCAACAAAGGCAGACTTGAGGCCGTAAGGCCCCCGCCCTCAGCTGGGCCACCTTATCCTCACTTTAATCGACCTTCGGGTCATTGACCTTGAGTCATGTCTAGCCTGATGGGAGGCAGTGACAAATATATCGACAAGGCTAATTAACATAAAAGAAATTTTCGTGACGATTATCTGTTTAAGTGATTTAATCAATATAAAAGCAAATGATTTCAATTTATCATTATTGTTGAAATCATTCCTTATACTTTCATATTTCGCCAGGATTTTCGATCTGCTAGGTCAAACAGTTCTTCATTATTAAAGAAATTAACTTTATTTTTCATCAATGAATATATCTATACACAGATGACGATTTTTTTTCATGTGGTTTATCAAAGAGAGTCTGTCCAAATTAATTTTGAATCCAAAGATCAAAAGTAAGTTATTTCCCTTCTGTTCTTCATTAGCGTCACCATCGTTATTATCATGGGTTAAATCAGCCGTTCTTAACTAGGTTCAAAGAGTCTTTCGCATTTGATCGTGACCATAGGCTTAAAACCTAAAGTCAAGTTGGTAACTGTAAAATACGAAAAGCAATCAGAAGCTTTTCTCTGAGCATATTTCGTTGAATGTAGTTTCAGGTCGGTAGTTTCATTGAAAAAAATAGTTCGTTGAGTGGTTGATTTTCTGACATATCAGACCTTGTTGGGTTACTTTATGTCATAGGAAATGGACACATCGAACCGAGTTCAAGTCCAGGACGAGGTTGTTTGCCTTCCACATAGCGCTTATAATTTGGGAATTCCTCCATCTATGTGTAAATAATTGATCAACTGGAATCTTGAGCCTTGATATGGCAACCGGTCTAGATGGAAGACACTGTATTCAAACCTGTTAAATATCCACTAAAAAATTGACCTCGTGTCTCATCCTGTTTATAGTGGAATGGGTTGGGTATTTACATATTTCATAAAGAAATCAGTTTAACAGTTATGATATCCATTTACATAAGATACATAAATTTACCTTCACAGCCATTTTAAACGGGTAAATACTTAATCATCATCATCATCATGTCTCGCCGCCAGCATAGATCTCCCTGACCCTCTCCCACCACCTTTCTTTATCGTCCATCGCTTCCGGTACATTTTCAAGGCTACGTCCTGTAATGGCGCTGAGCTGTTGTATAGAGGTTATATCTGGTCGTCCTGCCTTTTCTTGTCCATGTGAAGGGGTCCACTGATATATATCGCTTTTGAACTCGTCCCTACTTCTCCAGCAGTGTCCTGCATGTCTGGTTTGTCTAACTTTTATAGTCTTCGTGATGGGTGGCAAGTGGCCGTACAGCTGCTGTTTTGTGGGATGCTGCCTCCAGGACTTGTTTAATATTGCTTGCAGCATTCTTGTGTAATTGCCGTCAAGCAAAAAAGAATCCAAAATTTGATGAATATATTATGCAAGTCGACGTTGAACGGTTCTTTTTTAATAACCATCTTCGGGACTAAATCCATAAAAAGTGTTGTTAAAATAGCGATGGATGTTTAATGTAATAATACTTTCCTTCTCCTGTAATTTCATCAAACATACATCACCACTTTAACTACACATTTCAGGAATTTAAAGCCCTGAAGAACGTTATTACAACGTCGACTTTATAATTAATTCATCAAATTTTGGATTATCTTGTTTTTTCAACTTCTCTTCCCACATATATGAACACATTTTTTTAATGATTAGGTGTGCAACTGAATCTGAATTCGGTATTTTAGTTTTATATTTCATATATTTGTGCTCGACACGAATTTCCGACTTCATGGGAATTCCTTGGAGACTAATAAAAGTGTAAAGGCTAGGAGCAGAGACGACCCTAGCTATTACTAGTCTCCTGAGGACGACCACGAAGTCTGGAACACGTGTAGAGCACAAATATGAAATAAAAACCTAAAGTACCAAATTTCAGATTCATTTGTGGACCTATTTATTTTAAAATTATTGCTTTTCTCTCCTTGAACCAAGAATATATATATATATATATGTGTGTGTGTGTGTGTGTCAGTGTGTGTGTGTGTGTGTGTGTGTGTAGTTGAGCACCAGTCTTTCATTTAAGCATGTTTGATTGAATAATAGTCACATTTTGTATATATAATTTTATTAGAACCCTTTCCATTTTGCTGATAGGTATCTTGATTTCAGGTGGGAATTGGTGGATGAATTTTCGAAAATTGTTCCGCCTGCTATTGGAAATAATTAGGTTGGAGGTTTTACATTTGTTGTTGTAAATATTAAGTCTTATTTTTTTTGTAGGACCGGTTGGGAGAACATTTTTCTAATAGCGCTCGGGACAATTTTGTAAATGCATCCATCTTTTCCAACCTGAAACCAAGACACTTATGAGGAAACTTGAAAGGTTCTTGATAATAAAATTTTATTGACAAAATGTGTCGTTATAATTTAATCAAAACATGATTATATATATATATATATATATATATATATATATATATAATCATTATCATCAAAAAGGCATATCGACAGCATGAATTCGTTTTTCTCTCTCGCAGTCCGTCCCTACCGAATATCGCTCCAAGTCAGTCATTTAGACGGCATCCACTCTCCATTCAGAGCTGATCTCAGTGCCCATATGTAGGATTCCATCAGTAAATGTCTTTTATAAGTTCTTTCTTATTCTCTAGCAGTGCCCAGCATGTTTGGCTCGCTATACTTGGATGGATTTGGATTCTTTGTTTAATGACATATCAACCTTTGTAGGTTATTTAATGCCAAAGCCATTCCCCTAGAATGGTACTATTTAACCCATAGCTGGGAGGATAAGGGGGTTCGTACCTTTCCCAAGGGTATTTGCCCGAAAGTGAACGTAATAGCGCGACTGGAGTACGAACTCGCGTACTACGATTCCGCAGTCCATCACTGTAACCATTACACCATGATGACCCCCCCCCGCTATACTTGGATAACAATGTTCAGTACGATTTTTGTGCCAAGAAACAAAACACGTTTAGTTTTTAGGTGCTGATTCCGAAATTTACCTTAGTTTTTCATAATTAGCAACAGTTTTTGTAGTAATGTAATTGCTTATTATCCTGAAAAGATCAATCTATGATCATGGCTGATTGCAAAATTAAGTAATAAAGGTCGTAGAAACACATCAATTTTCAGATATGCCAAGCAATTTATGCCAGCCACATGAAATAACCTATTTTCATGAGAAAAAATTATTTTTTGACAAAAGATTTTAAATAGAAGTAGAATTTTTTTCAATTTATTGCTAAAATTCACATAAATGATAAACTTAAATAAACCTGATAATTAAGATGACATAAAAAAGACGCTACTCTAAAATCTTCTGTTTTATATTCATGAATTTATCTCATCACTTTTATCCCTTCACAACAGAAGGAAACCAAGCATCTTGAGATCTTTTCTTTTAAAAGTTGGAAAGAAACTTCAAATGAGGACACCCCAATTGAATGCACCTATTTCATTGTACATGATGAACATCATGAAAATATTAGTTGTCTAAATTTCTGAGACAAAGCTTGATGTTTTTATCATAAAGGGTTTTCGGACTATTGTCTTCATCTTTATTGTTATTTCCACAACGTTTTGGCCGATATGTCCTCCGGCCTTCTTCGGGTATTTGTCGAACTCGGGAAGCTTCTGAGCTATCCAGCAGAACACATAACGTAACGGTTATAGGCATTGCTTCCCTAAGCTTCTAAAGAGACAATCATCTAGAGGTTGCAGATTCATTCCTGACTGCAGGCGATAAACAATACAGGAATACTTATCACATCTATCACATCAGAACAGGCAACCTCCGTGGATTCAATAAAGGACGTTGTTCGAAGTTCCGTGAAGGTTCCCAAGTTCGACAAACACCTGAAAAAGGCCGGAGGACATATCGGTCGAAACATTGTAAAAATAACAATAAAGATGAAGACAATAGTCTGAAAATCCTTGATGATAAAAATCATGAAAATGGTTTCACGATAACAAGGATGATGAGTTTAACAAATTCATGAATGGAATTAGTTGGAATTACTTGGAAATCGTTTGTTGACGCGGTGAAAAACTTCTTTGGCAATAACCGGACCAAAAATTACAAGAAGTTCGTTGAAAAGCTATTGAAAAGTCTATGGACATAGGCACCAATATTAGTACTAAGGTTCATTTTATTACATAGCTATCTAGATAAATTTCCAGATAATTTTGGCGATGTGAGTGATGAACAAGGAGAAGGAAGAATGCTACCAGGGACGATGGGACAAACGAATGATGGCTAACTACTATTGGATTATCAAAAGGAACTTAAGTAACATTGAACATAAGAGACAATCAAGAAAGAGAAAATGTTCACGAAGGTTTTATTTCTGCTGTAAGTTTATTAAATGATTTGATGAAAATACTTGTTGGTTTTGATATATTCAATCGTGTTATTTCGACAGAGTTAGGGTATGATAGCTATTGCAAGTGTATCCCTAAAAGTAGACTAATATTTGTTGGTTTAAATACGAATTGAGAGGATTTTACATTGAGATATATTGCCATCTATATATATATATATATATATATATATATATATTTCAATATATATATATATTTCACACCAGCGGTAGCTAATGGTTTTTACTAAAGCCTGAGTTACAGCAAGTCTGCTCAAGTCTCAAGTATTATTATTATTATTATTATTATTATTACTGTTATCATTATATAAAATTTGAAAAGCAACAATATTCTGAGGATATATATTGTTATCCACAGACAGACTGTTTCGTTCTATCACAATTCTTCAGTGTGGCTAGACCCGTAGGACGCTTGAAGCTGGGATCGAAACCCGCCCAACTTTACGTTAGACTTTATATCAGACTACTCAGCCAACAAGGGTACCACGTCAGCTAGGGAATAATAAGGTATATTAAGTAGCAACATCAGCAGCAGCGTTCGTTTGTTTACATTTTATCCTATTCACCCAACCCCTCCGCTAGGGCAGGATATGACACAAGGTCAATTATTAAGCGGAGTTTAACAGGTTTGAATTCGGAGTTTTCCTTCACCTAGACAAGTTGCCTCACCAAGGCTAAAGAACCCAGTCTGTCCTACTATTTACCCATAGCTGGAGGGAGAATAATTGGATTAATACCTTTCACAAGGGTATTAGTGCTATGTGAAATACAATCAGCCTCGTCCAGGATTTGAACTCGTGTCGCCGTGTCCATTTCCTACGACGATAACCATTACACCACGGGCACCTCCTTAAATTTTATACCTTACCGGATACCAGAGTGCTCAATTCGTTCGAAGTGCTTTGCACAATTCGAATGCCAATGTTTAGGTTTTTTAAAATCAGCTTTAGTTGATTTAGGTAAGGCATGAATCCATCTTTTCTCCTCGACCAACTGTAGGTAATATTAGGGCTGACTGACCTCTTTTGATATCATAGAGCAATCGGTCAGGGAGAAGGAACTTTCTGAATTCAAACCAGTTAGCCTTGTGTCGCATTCAGCTCGTGGTGGAGGAGTTAGATAAATACAAACAAGATATTATGTTAGGGTTCATATATCAAAGGCAGCTTAGAATATGCTATATACTTGGCTTCTTTTTTATCCTGCACACAGATCGGGCAACGAGAAAGGCAAAAAAAAAAAAATAATAATAATCATATCAGATTAAGTGACGTCAACTTTCGGGTTAAAATCTTAACGCATTGTTATCAACTCCCTTGTAATTTCCTTTTTTTCAAATTTAAGTTTCTCAGTTGTCTTTTTTTTTTTCTTATTGCTTCAAGAATCAAGAATATATCACAATATGTACAACCAAACTATTCATTCCTTTTGATCATGTTTCTGCTTGAGATGAATTCAAGCCGCCGTTTTTTTGTTTGTTTGTTGCTTTTTTGTTGCTGGGGTTGTTTTTGCTTCGTCTTGTTTGCTTTTTTAATGCATAATTTACTAGAATAGAGGAAACCGTTTTTCTATTGACAAGTGGCACAAGTTAAACAAAAATGTTTATATTTCAAAACTTCTGATAAACTAGATGGGAGTACGTCTACGCGTTAACGTAACAAAAAAAGAAACTATGCTGGCTATATATATATATATATATATATATATATATATATATATACAACTTTACTGTGTGTGCAGGATTTGACACAAGGTCATTTTTATGCGGAGTTTAACAATTTTGAATATGATTTTCTTTTCTTTTCCCAGACCAGTTGCCATACAAAGATTAAAGTGCCCAGACTATCCCATGATTTACCCAGAGGTATAGGAAGAATAGCTGGATCCACACGTTTTCTAAGAGTATTAGCATTTTATAGAATCCAACAGCCTCGTTCACGATTTGAAGTAATTTTACAGAGTCCTACGACGATAACCATTACATCACTTTATATATATATATATATATATATATATATATATATATATATATACCTTTAAGAAATACAAAATCCGGTCACTTTAGGATTATGAATTTATTTCCATCCTGCTATGAGTACTGATATGAATCAATAACTACAAATTTAACAGGACTAACGAATACTAGAAAAATATTCTGGTTATTTTCGGGATATCCATTAGGATCTGAAGAAGTCCTGTTAAATTTGGAATTATTGATTCATATCAATACTCATAGCAGGATGGAAATAAATTCATAATCCTACAGTGACCGGATTTTGTATTTCTTAAAAGTATTGTTGCTCTGTGATGTCAGTTACATTGAGCTCTTTAACAGGAATATTTAAATATTCGAATTTTGAATAAGTTAATTGTCCTAACTGAATTATTCCCGACTCTGGATTGACTCAAGGATAAGGGTATTCAGAATCAGCATGAAGAGCTGTTCTCTTTAGTCGAGCTATTTTGAAGAAATAATTATTCCCTCACAACAAGTCATCTGTCATTGAATTTGGTTGGATATGTGCTGACTCAAACAATCATCAATAATTATTTTTGGTTTCGTTGGTTTCTTTGTTTAATGTCAAATCAACACACGTGAATTATTTCATTACAAAGGTATAAGAACAATCATATTTACCAACCCCTCCGCTCGGGCAGGATATGACACAAGGTCAGTTTTTAAGCGGAGTTTAACAGGTTTGAATTCAGAGGTTTTCTTCTCCTAGACTAGTTGCCTCACCAAGGCTGAAGAACCTAGTCTGCCCTACTATTTACCAATAGCTGGAAGGAGAATAATTGATTTCATACCTTTCCCAAGGGTATTAGTGCTATGTGAAATGCAATCAGTCTCGTGTAGGATTTGAACTCGTGTCACCGTGTCCATTTCCTACGACGATAACATTACACCACGGGCAACAGTGGTCTTATTTAACCAATATCTGAGTTTATGAGGTAGTTCATACCTTTCACATTGCTATTATTTCAAATATAAAGGAAATAGCGTGATTGAAGTTAAAATTCACTTACTACGATGTCACAGTCCTTTACTTTAGCCACTATGCCGCGGAATGGCCCCATATTTATTTCAACTCACTAACTTTTATACATTTCGAAGAGAGAATTAAAGTGATCTTTAGGGTTTGGTCATGTACAGAAGTGTCTAAACCGGAGACATTATGTAAACAATTTTTTTAATATTTCAAAACTTATGATAAACTAATTGGAACCACGTCCACGCGGTAACGAAGCAGAAAAGAAATTCTACTGGCTATATATATATATATATAGCCAGAAGGGTTTCTTTTATGTATATATATACATGTATATATATATGTATATATATATATATATGTATATATATATATATATATAGCCAGAAGAGTTTCTTATACACACACACACACACACACACACACACACACACACACACATATATATATATATATATATATATATATATATATAACTCTGTTCCAATTCAAATCAATTTCCAATTCGCCCGAATAACCTTTGAGAAACGTCGAAGAAACTAATGTACAAAAAGTAATCACATGTCTGCAATGAAAGGGTTAAACTATTATATTTTCATCACCATTGACTTGCCATCGATACAAATTACTCATTCTTATACTTGCTTCTACATTAAGCTTTTGGGATTCATGTTCAAGTCACAAGGGATTATCTTTTCTTTTGGATTTATATTGGTTATGTATCAGTTATAGAAAAAAGTACAGAGGTTTGCACCAAAACGTAACAAAAACAAGATGAAACTCAAACTAGTGAAAATTGAATAATAATCAGATAATTATGTTTATTATGTCTTATAATACTTATGTAAAATGTCTAAGAATGGGACTTGGAATACGCCGACTGCATTTCTCGCAGAGAAGCGCAGCAACCTTTTAAAAAAGTGTGTCCTGCACATGACACTAAACTGCATCTGATAATAAGTTTTTAGTTCTGAAGACCCGGGGAGTTTGGAGAAGCGCTTCCATTTTAGTCCCAAGTCTACTGTGACCCGGAGTGGTATTATGAATTTGGGTTTCATCTATGAGTCAAATTACTCTGTCTGAAAATAATTAGAATTAGTTAAGAATAAT
This sequence comes from Sepioteuthis lessoniana, assembly GCA_963585895.1. Classification (NCBI taxonomy): domain Eukaryota; kingdom Metazoa; phylum Mollusca; class Cephalopoda; order Myopsida; family Loliginidae; genus Sepioteuthis; species Sepioteuthis lessoniana. The sequence continues at coordinate 66,304,059 of OY757916.1, read as the reverse complement.
TAATTCCATATAACTGTGCAAATTATTTTCATTAAAAAGAATTACTTGAAGCTATAATTGTTCATAAAGGATTATCTAAACAATATGATTGCTTGAAATATTATAAACTCTACCACTATGTGCAACTTCAAATTATTAGATAGGAAAACCTGATATTATACACAAGTGTATAAATTATTTTTATGATGTAGCAATGCTTGAAATCATTTAATTTCGGGAATATTAATATTAGATAGAAATGCTAAAAAACATACAACTGTCTGTATATTATTAATATTAGATAGTAATACTTGAAACCATATAAATATTTGTAAACAAATGTTTATTATGCCCTTCTTCGAGAGTTTTTCACCGAAGCAATAGCTGATGGTTTCTTTCTAAAGTTTGAGTGACAGCAAATGTCGTCAAGTCTCCAGGACTGTTCTCAGTATTCTGGCCGATCCTAATAATGACGGTAGAGTCTACGATTCGGAGTTTCCTCATCATGATTACTATTATTTTACTCCTCGAGAGTTTCTCACAGAAGCGTTAGCAGATGGTTTTCCACTGGAGTTTATCATTATTATACTATTTACCAACCCCTCCGCTCGGGCAGGATATGACACAAGGTCAGTTTTTAAGCGGAGTTTAACAGGTTTGAATTCAGAGTTTTCCTTCTCCGAGACTAGTTGCCTCTCCAAGGCTGAAGAACCTAGTCTGTCCTACTATTTACCCATAGCTGGAGGGAGAATAATTGGATTCATACCTTTCCCAAGGGTATTAGTGCTATGTGAAATGCAATCAGTCTCGTCCAGGATTTGAACTCGTGTCGCCGTGTCCAATTCCTACGACGATAACGACTACACCACGGGCACCTCCCATTATCATTATCATAAAGTTTATCATTATTATTAAATGAAAATTGTTACTCGAAACAATATAACTGATTGTAGGAAACATTTCCTTTGGAATTAAATAATTCAACATTAGTTGATAAGATGCAAAACCAACCCCCAAAACATCCAAACGACAAGCCAACCTACATGTGTAAATATAAACAAAAAAAGCAAGGCAGCAAACTAAGGGGCGGTTTTATGGTTTAGTTAAATGAAACTGGCTGGTTGGTTGGTTGTTTAGGCTTCATGCATATCAACCTTTGTAGATTATTTCATGCTAAATCAATTTCTATACAAATAAACTGTTCTATTTCAAACAATTCAGCTAAGCATAAGTACACAGTTCAATTGTCAAAAACATTTCTCTTTCAAGGTATTTAGTTTATTCAAATAGTTATTATTCAAGAAATTCAGTTTAGTATATCTATAGTTTTTGTTTACACACAGTAAAATGTCAAATTCAAACAAGTGAGTTTAATATAAGTATAGTTTTTCTTTACACACAGTTAAATGTCAAAACAGTTAGCCAAATGTCAAAAAAGTTCTATTTCAAACAATTCAGTTTAGCATAAGAACGCAGTTTAGCTCTGTTTGACCCAGAGATAGGGCCCTATCAGGTGATATCACTCCAGGGAACAATGACAATAAAGAGGCACTCCGCATTCCCCAAACCTCCAGCATTAATGGAACCTCACGATCAAATTGTTTAGTGTCATATCCTGGACACTTGTTGAGTGAGTCTTACCTCTCTGCAGAGAAGCAATCGGTGTGTTCTAAAACCCCAGCCGAGTGGGCAAGAAACCTATTGGTTAGCCATTTTGATCTGATTGTTGAGACACCAAACTGAAAATAAAAGACGCCAGTTCATATACCGTTGATATGTGCAGTATTTTCCCGCCCAAACAGTTGCAGGGCGTAAAATGTGTTCAACCTCTCTCATATATCAAGGGACGAAAAAAATATATGATTAAAGCTTTTAATCTAAATAACACCACACAACTAGAGCTCAAACTTCTTTCAAGGCAATGACCAAATAGTGCATCAGATCTGGTTAATGAATACTGACTTAATAGGAGGCTGTTGACACTTATTGTCCATCGGCATTCTGGCATGTAGAAGATCCCAGGTGGCAGGAATAAAACTAACCCCACCATTTTTACTGCAATGAGATTGATGCAGCTTGAAACGCAGCTTTATAGATTGGACTTTTTTAATGTGTAAGTTCCAACGTACTGGCTAAAGTGAAGGACTGCGATATCGTAGATCGTGAGTTCGAACTCCATCGGCGCTATTACGTTTAGTTTGAGACGAATACCATTGGGAAATATATAAAATCACTTTATCCCAAATCTATGGGTTAAATAGAATGACAACTCTTCTTCTACAAGTATGGCGTTGGTATAAAATAACCCACGAAGGTTGATATGCCATTAAACAAAAAAAACAAAAAAAACAATACCCCCCCCCCCAGCAAAGAAAAACTAAAATTTCACTATTCCGATCCATAATATTTATCTAACAGTCATGAAATATGACAAAGTTGCAAAAAAAGCAATAGAAATAAGATGAAAAAGTGCTTCAGAATTTATAATTATGCTTTTTTAAAAACTTTTGTTTGATGTAATTCAAATAAATTCATCTTAATCGAGTACACTAAGCCAATTTCTTTTTATGAGTGAGATCTTCAAAATACCCATATATGTGTGCAAACAAAAATGATGAGGATTATAGATAATTAAAATATCTACTATTTACTCATCATGAACAATGTATTTTGCTGACAATCAATTGGGTCGTCCCAACGAACGACACCGTTAATAGACCTTATCTGATATATCTATGTGTGTACAGATGTCATTTGGCGCCACAATGTATAAAATTTGTTTATCTGTTACCTACACGCATAACTCTTTTATTTTTAAAATTTCCTATCGTCAGCAAAAGCGCCCTATCCCTTCATCTCACCCAGTGAACACATCACCTCCACGTGACATCATTTACCGCCAACAAACTCCCGTCTGACATGAGTTATTGCAATGGATTACAATATCAGTTACCGCCAAAATCTTATCTGAACACGATGCTTACAGAATAGTATCATTCCAGGCGACACAGTTCACCAGCTTTGCCTCTATTTTCATACACTTCCAAGTTCGTTTTTCGCATGCAAGAACAGAAAACAAATTTTGAAAATACCCACCCAGGATGTTTGGCAAAAATATGACAAGACATCATTATCCTCAACAACATCAGTTGTCTTCAACTTCAATTATTACTAATAATAATAATAATAATAATAATAATAATAATAATTATTATTATTATTATTATTATTATTATTATTATTATTATAAGGATAATTAAATCATCATCATCATCATGTCGAACTATCTGTACGGATATCCCTGATCCGCTGTCACCACCCATCCCTATCGTCCACTGCTTCCGGCATGTCCTCAGGGCCCGGCGGACCACAGAATAAAACTAAAAGAATGTGAAAAGAGAGATAAGTACCTCGACCTTGCTAGAGAATTGAAAAAACTATGGAACAGGAAGGTGACAATTATACCAATTGTGATTGGTACCTTTGGCACGGTAACAAAAGGATTATTAAAAGGCCTGGAAATTTGGAAGTTGGCGACCGAGTGGAGACCATCCAAACAAGAGCATTATTGAAAACTGCCAGAATACTGAGAAGAGTCCTGGAGACTTGAGGAGACTTGCTGTCACTCAATCTCCAGTGATATACACTCATCTTACTCTGATGTGAAAACTCTATGGAGTAAATAATAATAATAATAACATCCCACCCTGGCTTGGAAAAAAGATTGTCGGAATAAGATTTCAGGGGAAGAATCGAGATCATATTGACCACCCCATTATAAGGATCAACTAAAATACTCAAAACAGTCTTGGAGACCTAAGGATACTAGCTGTCAGAGTGACTCCAATGAAAGCTCACCAGATAAAAAACGCACAATAATAATAATAATAATAATAATAATAATAATAATAAGAAGAAGAAGAAGAAGAAGAAGAAGAACAACAACAACAACAACAACAACAACAACAAAAGAGAATCTGCCTTTTTGTGGACTTTGCCGTCTTAGCAGACCACAGTGTGAAAATAAAAGAAAGCGAAAAGAAAGACAAGTACCAGGACTTTGCCAAAGAAATAAGAAATGTGTGGAACTTGGAAGTGACGGAGATACCAGTTGTTATTGGTATACTTGGAATGGTCCCAAAAGCTTTGAAAAGGGAGCTGAAAGAATTAGAAATCGAAGCACGAATCGCGACAATCCAAATTACTGTATCGTTGAGATACAGATGAGAGTTCTCGTGACCTGATGAGATTTGTTTTTACTCAGACTTCAACCAATGATCACCAGCTAACACTGGTGAGATGAACTCACAATAATAATAATAATAATAGTTATTATTATCGAGTGTGTGCACGACAGAGATTTCACAGAATATATAAATGTATATATTTAAGGCAACCTTGACACAAGCAGAATGCAACATAATGTCAATTTTTATATGCAGTTTAACAGGTTTGATTTCTGAGTTTTCCTTCTCCTAGACTGGTTGCCATACCAAAGCTTAAATGCCCAGTTTTCGCTACTACGATTTTGTCCATAGCTGGAGGAAGAATAGTCGGATGCACACCTTTCCCAATGGTATTAATGCTATGTGAAATGCAAACAGCCTTAACCAGGATTCGAACTTGGTTCGTCTTGTCCATTTTTTATGATGGTAAACATTAAACCACGAGTCCCTCCTTATGTATACACAATATGCACTCGCCATATCCTGCATTACAGAATGGACTCAAATTTCACAGAACCCAATGGAAAGCGCAGTCTTAACTAATAGATCTTATACTGCCAACTCCAAGAATAAAATTTCTATGATACTGCTTTTTTATCTTGCAGAAAACTTAAGAGTAAGACCGAAAAAAATGAACTGATGAATATCTAGATATTGACAATAACTGAATAGAAAGTGGGACTTGAAAGTAATGATTAAGCCAATCGACCAGCGCTTAGAACACTCTCGAAGTGTCTTACAAAGTAGAATATAATATTCTTACTATCCATCGATTACAATAAGTTCCAGCTACCTTCAATAGAAGAGAAGCCACGATCATCAGATGGAATTGTAGTCGGAGGAAATGTAAGATAGAACTCATTCTATCATCGGATGATGTAGGATGATTTTTTTTCATTTGACTGGTAAATCCTCGTTGCAACAAGAAACTTTAATCAATGAGACTGTAATGATATGTGATTTTTTTTATTTCATGTAGGCTTTGTTTTGCTAGTAAGCATATAAGTGCTTTTTGATTTACCAAGCGTTTTTAAACAATTTATTTATTCTCATCAGTTCAATATATATATATATATATATATATATATATATATATATATATATATATATATAATTGTACTATATATGCTCTGCATGTGAGTTTTTTTTTATATATACCTGGAAGGAAAAAGTGATGTAATAATAGCCATATATCGAGCAGTCACGTTGATTTATATTATATTCCTCGTATATCCTTTACATGAATAATCCACACCCACTGTCTTCGGACGCTGACTGGATATTACTAATTATTTATATATATATATATATATATATATATATATATAGTCTGATGATCGCATAGGAAAGTACCTGGCAGTCACCATGCACCGTGGAATCTGTGTATATACTACCCTAAATTAGATATATATCTATCACTGATATTTAGCAACACTCATTATTTATATGCGGACAAATTCGATTTGGGAAGAGTCGAGAAATGACATTTTAAATATAGGTAGAGATCACAAATACAATGATCCGAGTCAGCTAAAAACCCCACTCTTCTTTAGTTTGAGGGGTTGGCAGACAGATTCATGCATTTTCAAAATGCATTAGCTCAAAGTCAGGCGAAAACAACCTCATCTCGGATTTGGTTTGCTTACTTTAAGGTTATATCAACTTTTATGGGTTATTAAATGCCAAAGCCATCCTTATAGAAATCCTATTTAACCTATAGCTAGGGTGATGGGATTAGAGAGTTCATACCTTTTACAAGGGCATTAGTCTAAAAGTGAACGTAATTGTTCACTGTTTTTCAAACTCGCTTATTATGATATAGCAGTTCAGAGTGTTAACCACTACGCCACGAAGATTCCTTCTCCCCTGTAATTGAACACGAGTCATCGATTCCATTTCGTACAACAGTAACCATTTAACTAAGTACGCCTTACACTTGATAAGTAATTCTTCGTTCACTGCTCTCTTCCATAGGTTTTGGCTGTTTAATAATTTTTCGGGGGAATCCTCGTTTTGTAGTGGCTAACGTGCTGGACTGCAACATCGTTGTGAATTCAAATTTCAATCACGCCATTAAGTTCTCTTTCTGATAAATAAGTTCAGAAAGGTATCATCTCCTGTATCTCTACACCAACTATAGGTTACGAGGTGCATACGATAAGTTTCCAGACTATTTTCGTATGGGCACTTTTATTGATAGTACACACATGAAACTCTAGTCCCCTTCGAAGTAATCTCCTCCGGCTGCAATGCACATATTGTACTGTTCCAACAAATTCTGCAAGGACCCATGGAAGTCCTCTTGTGTGAGCGTGTCAATGACCTTCGGCACAGCCTCTTTCATCTCCTCAATTGTCTCACAACGACAACCTGTGAGCTTAGGGGATAACCAAAAGTCACAGGGAGCAAGGTCTGGACTGTAGGGAGGCTGAGGAACTGTCTTGATTCCCATCTTGGTTAAATAGTCTGTGACAAGGATGGGGTTGTGGACTGGTGCATTGTCCTGGTGGAAATTCCACTGACCCGATTTGAAGAGTGCTGGCCCCTTCCGATGGAATCTCTTTCTGAACTCCCTTAAAACCTCATCATAGTAACCCTGAGCCTAACCCTAACCCTTTGGCCAATCAACTCTGGAGTATTGACTTCCTTACTCCTCCCACACCTCTCATCATCACTTACAGACTCCCTGCCTTCCTTGAATCTCTTATGCCACTCAAAAACTGATGCTCGATTCATGAAAGATGGTCGAAAAGCCGTCTGAAGCATTCCATACGTTTCTGTGACATTTTTTTCCAAGTTTAAAATACAATTTTATAGCATATCATCCTTCTAAAATCTCAGATTGCATTTTTGAAATTCACTAGCTGTGACAATCAGGCTTTAGTAAGGTGTATTCCAATTGCTGCAGTAGCTGTTCATTTGAACCTGAAATCATAAGAATTGGTCAGTCATCTCATCAGATGTATAGCAATAACATACTGAATTTTCAAGAGTCTACAGCAGTTTTAAATGCCCATACGAAAAATGCCTGGAAACTTATCATATGCACCTCGTAAATAGAACATCTACTTTTCTTCTGAAAGATAGCTTCGGTATATGCTCCTAGTCAGACGAGAACAAACTCGGCCAGGATTTGGTTGATATGTCATTAGAATAAAGGAACTAAAAAAATCGATACTTTTTCGATAGGAGATGATTTTTCCTTTGGTGCTAAATCCGACGAATACTCGTCAAAACTGAACATGTTCACATCATTAGAAATGCTTTGGCGGAACTATCTTACCTAGTTTTCTGGTGAATCTTTCTTGGTGAAAAATACGGCATTCAATACATTAAAATAACATACTCATGATTGGCATATGTGCTCACATAGATTTAGCTCAGTTAATGCAAAACAACAGCAGTCATTATTGGCACTGATCACAGGTCGTAATATTTTGGCTCTTTGTTATATAATTAAGGAATGATTTTTTTTATATATCAATCATTTTTCGTTGATTATATTTTATCATTCAGTTTGGTTGGGCTTTTAACTATTCGGGTTAAGAGTTCAGGTACATAGTCATTGGGTACAGTTTTACGCTCGTGCGCAAAGGATATGACAATCACCATAATAAACCCCAGAGAGAAAATTGGGCTGGAGTGTGTATGACGTCATGCCCGGAGGAGAATTTGGGGATTGAAAAAAGGGTCAGTTGTAGAGTTGAGATTTGACCCTGGAGGCAGAAAGTTGAGTTTCTACTATTGGGGTATAGAGTTGAGAGGTGGATTTGGGGCGTTGAAGATGAAGCTGGATTTTACGGATCTCTATCGACAGAGATCTAAAACATCACAAGATGCGCCGCGCGTTGGGGATGGTTAGCATAGTAAGAATTGTGTCTCTCTCTTCGTGTTGCTATGGGCCGAAGTTAAGAAGTTAATAAAACCGTTCGTACCTGAACAACAGAGTCCGCCTGTTTCCGCCTTTATCTGCATTTGTACTTGACTATGTTTACATATGTATACGTATGGCTTTACAACATCTTCACTGTCTATATGCGTATATTAGGAGGCGCCAGTGGTGCAATATTCATCGTCGTAGGAAATATACTCAGTGACCCGAATTCAAATACTTTGCATTTCACATAGCACTGATACACTTGGGGAAGGTATGCATCCGAATATTCCCCATCCAGCTATGGGTAAATAGGAAGTCAGTTGGGCTCTTTAACCCCGTAATCTTTAACCTTGGTATAGCAATTGGTCTAAGAAAAAGAAACTGATTTCAAACCTTTTAAACAACGCTTAAAATTTGATTTCATGTTGCATCCTAATCCTTTGCGAGGAGTGGAAGGTATACATATATATGAATGTTTATGGGTGTCAGTCCATGTAAAATGCACTCATATATATATATATATATATATATATATATATATATATATATATCACCATCATCATGTCACGCTATCAGCTCGGATATTCCTGTCCCTCTCTCGCCACACCTCTCAACCGTCCATTGCTTTCGGCAGGTCCTCTGGGCTACATCCCATTTCAGCACATGTTGGCTCGAGCTGGACGTCCTGCCTTTGCTAGTCCATGTGAAGGGGTCCACAGGAGTACATCACTTATGAGCTCGTCCCAACTTCTCCAGCAGTGTCGCACGTGTCTGGTTCATCTAATTTTGAAAGCTTTCGTGATGGGTGGTAGGTGGCCGTATAGCTGCTGCATTGTCAGGTGCTGTCTCCAATATATATATATATATATACACACACACACACACATATATATATATATATATATATATATATATATATATATATATATATATATATATATATTATAAGATTTAACTCTAAGCATTATTTGCCCAGTCGGCTGGTAGAATACACTGACTGCACCTATGTCCTGATTATGACACTAAACAATCAGGGGGTGTAATGGTTAAAGCGACGGACTGCGGAATCGTAGTATGCGAGTTCGTACTCCAGTCGCGCTATTACGTTCACTTTCGGGCAAATACCCTTGGGAAAGGTATGAACCCCCTTATCCTCCCAGCTATGGGTTAAATAGTACCACTACTGTTCTTCTAGGAGAATGGCTTTGGCATTAAATAACCTAAAAAGAGTTGATATGCCATTAAACAAAGAAACCAAACCAACTAAACAATCATATGGTGAGGTTTCATTATATTCAATTTAGATAGGACCCTATAAGATGCAACCAATCAGAGTCAAAGAAGACCTGGGAGCAATGGCAGTGAAGGAGTGCTCCGAATTCCCCAGGGCTCAAGTATTACTTGAACCTCAACATCAGATTGTTACTGTCATATCCAGGATACACCTTGGGGAGTCCTCTCTACAGAGATGCAGTCGGTATGTTCTACAACCCCAGACGGCTGAGTAATTTATAAGTTGGGGAATAAGAAGACGCAAGTGTGGTTGTCGGTAGTTCAAAATCTGTTCAAGGTCAAGGTTACTGTGATTTTAAAACTCACTTCAACTTACTTCGGCAAAAGTATACCAAGAAGCAAACCTTTGTGTGTTATTTTCAATAAAATATGATTGCAAAATAATCTGCTGCCCAAATTCACATTATTTAACACATACACACACGCATATATATATATATATATGTGTGTGTGTGTGTGTGTGTGTGTGTGTGTGTGTCGAGTAATAATGCATATGAAAAAGGAAGGGTGTATGTGTGTTCCTCAATGTTTATTACCAAATTACAAAGGCTCCGTCTCGTTTATTCTACTTTTGCACATGAATGTAAAGACTTTGCTGGCGAACCTTCCAATATGTGTAATGTACATTACTTCTTGACAGTTTATGATTTATGAGACTTTCTTTAATTTGCTTTTTTCCCCGCGAAAATCCTTTTTCTTCTTTATTATTTAATATTAGACTACAATGTATACATCAATGTTATTTGCATTTTTAGCCATACCAGATCATTATCTTGTGGAATAAAATTTTGCACGAAACAGACAATGCGCAGAAGACATAGCGGGAATTACAATCAACTTTTTCAATAAAGAAAAATATGAAACGGTTGACAAGACAAAAACAAAAAAGAATTTTTTTTTTCAAAAAGTGAACATATTGAAATTATAATAGAATTTCGCGTACCCAAAATTAAGATTCTCAGCGTTTATCGGCGGGAAATCCCCGTGGTGTCGTGGCTAACGTGCTGAGCTGATAAATCGTAATAAGCAGGTTCAAACTCCAGTCGTGCTATTTCATTCACTTTTGCAGTAATATCTTCGGAAAAGGTATGAACCACCTCACCCCCCCACCCGCGAAAAATTAAAAAATAAAATAAATAAACTCTTGCACTTGAATCGAAGCTAAATTATTTTGATTTTAAACAATGCGGTCCTTTGATAAATCATTACTTTGGGATGCGGCCCTTTCACCAAAACGTTTGCCTACCCCTAGGTTAAATACTACCACGACTGTTTTTCTTGAAGAATGCCTTTGCCATTAAACCAAACCAAGTAATATTTATCTTCTGAGTGTCACGATTTGCATGAGTTTCTTTTTATTTGATTTTTTAAATCCACACGTTGACAATTCGGCGCCTTGCATAATCTAACATTTAATTAGCTAACTTATCAGATACTTATTCAAGAATTCGATTCTCACTAGGTGCTTTTTACTTCTTATCTTGTACCACAAAAATAATATTAAACAACTTTTAAGTTGAATTCTTGTCCATGATTGATTAATTTTAAAAGCATGTCAAACTGTCAACGTTTATGCTATGCCAAGACTTTAGATTTGGTTTGGTTACGTTTGGTTTTATGGCATATCAACTGTTGTAAGTTTTTTAATGCCAGATTCATTTTTATACATATAAAAAGATCTTTTTCAAGCAATTCAGTTTACCATAGGTAGAGTTGTTTGCTTACACACAGTTAAATTTAAAAATATTTCTGTTTCAGACAATTCAGTTTTGTATAAGTATTCAGTTTAAATGTCAGAACAGTTCTATTTCAAACAATTTGGTTTAACATAAGTACCGATTCTAGTTCTATTTGATCCATAGATACGACTTAATCAGGTGCTACTACTCCCGGGCCAAAGAGGATCTGGAAGCCATGACAAGGGGTACTCCGCATTCTCTAGAGCTCCAACATATCCAGAACACTCATTGGGGGAATCATACTCCTCGGTCGAGAAGCAGTCGGTGTATTCTGCAATTCTTGCCGATTAGGCCATAGAATTTAGAGTATCAAGTTCATTTTATGTTCAGATTTACAATTTTTGTATCGCTGCTCCTTAGAATTTTTTTAATCATTTATTTTTATTTCTTGCGCATGCATTGAATACAGATAATTCTTTAACAGATCAATTTGACCCATGCTTGATTCTTTAATATATACTACCACTCTATGTCAAAGTGGACCTGGGAATAATGGCATTGAAGGGATACTCAACACAATTAAGGTCTCTTGTCCTGGAGTTTAACCATCGTATCTAATTAAATGTAATACCAAGGACATATCATTTTGGAGGGATCTTACCCCTCAGCAGGGTATACAGTTAGCGTATTCTAAACCTGGTTGATAGAACGAAGAAGATCAAGTCTCGTCGAATGTACAGATGACACAAACAGCATTGAAGTTAAGTTGAAATCAGTATGGCTATAACTTACATGAGTGACTACTTAGACGTACTAGTTACTATAAGTAACCTTACACTAATGTGACTGACTTAGCAAAGCTTAATAAATAACCAATATTCACGGTTGAAGATAATTCTGTCCTTTGGCCAAACTTAGTTGTGCTTAGTAAATATCTTTAGAGTTTAGGTTTATGTTGGGTTTTATGGCATTTCATACAGAAAAAATAGAAAACGGCAAAAATAGAATACTGAAAAAAATAGAATACTGAAAAAATAGAGCACTGCAAAAATAGAATACTGTAATATAGCATATAGCAAAACTAGAATACTGTAAAAATAGTATACTGCAAAATAGCATACTACAAAAATAGAATACTGCAAAATAGAATACCGTAAAAATAGCATACTTCAAAATAGCATACTGTAAAAAAAGAATACTACAAAAATAGCATACTGCAAAAATAGAATTACTGTAAAGATAGAATATTGCAAAAATAGTATAATGCAAAAATAGCAGACTGCAAAAATAGAATACTGCAAAAACAGCAGATGTATGACTACTTGCTTCCCATCTCACAGACCATCCAAATATGACGAGCAAGACTTGTTGGAGAAAGGAAAGACAAACTCGTTCTCTTATGGACTCCTACGCATGGATGCGTCTGTGTTAGCCAACCGGCAGAGCCTAACGCACATTAACTCTATCTGGATACTCGATACATCCTAGATGACCTGTCTAAAGAGATTGATAATAGGGATGCATTATGAGAGTAAACCAGGAAATTTCCCGTTACTAGAATGATTTGATGTTTATAATGAATATATATATATATATATATATATATATATATATATCCATTGAATGATATAGAGTAAAGTAAACGAGGGTGACCCGGAGGCTGCCTAGCAACTACACCAAGGTGTAGGGGAGGGCACTACTCCATTCATTGGATTGCTCCACTTTACCCTCGATACGTACCTTATATTGGTGAATCTTAAGCAAGGCGGCGTCAAGTACCATTTTATGAGTCTTTGGTATGACTCGGCCGGGGATTGAATCCCGGTCTTCCAGAATATTAGCGAACACTCTTCTCTTAAGATCAATGATATAACTTTGTCAAATATTAACCATTAACACATGTTGCGTTTTTAACCAGAAATGTTTCGAGTATAAACTTAAAATGCATGGAAAATTACAATTATGCGATTCCTATGAATTTTAGTACACCTCTTAAGTCCATTTTGTTGGGAGGGATTGATAGGAGTTTTTTTAAATTTAGTTTTTAGCAACTTGATGATCCAGCTATAGTCACTTTTCAGGAATACACGATGAGGCTTTTCTTTCCTGCTCTAAAGAATCAAATCCTCCTACAAACATTACCAGTTAGTTCTAGGCGATCACCTTTCAGAGGAAAAAGCTCAAATGAAAAGTTTACATGGACATTTCTTTGAACGTTTTCATTTTCAATCCAGAATTGTTCAAAAGCAATTTTTCCCAGATATAGCAGCTCTTTCCAGTGATCACAAAAACCTGCCTAATACTCATTTGTAGGATAAAATATTTCCTGTTTTAAGCGAGGCCTTCAACTTGTCCGTTGATTTCTTTTTTGGTTCATAGGGAGGCTGCTTTAGATTTTTATTTCTCCATGAAAAATTTTGTTTGAGAAGTGTTCCACCATCCATTCTAAATAGATGTCGACTCCATGTTAGCCTGTTCTTCTAACCATTGGTATCAGTAACTTCATTTTGACATTTCTCTTCGACATCAATGTCACTAATGTGCATTTTCCAGTTTACTCGTTTATTTATTCACAAATATTGCTGACAAAACGTATATATACGCTCCCCCATGGGAGTTGAGCACTCTGGCGAAGGAATTGTCGGCCGCCCCTAGCGTAATGCAAAGCTCTTCGTAAGAATTGAGCTCTCTGGTAGCCGATAGGGTATTAAAAAATGTAAACAAAGGCTGCTGCTGCTGTTGCTAAAAATAAAATACCTTAAAATTCCCTTAGCCAACGTAGTCCGCTTGTAGCCGTGTGGTCTGAAACCTTAATCTATCGTAAAGTTAGACGGGTTTCGATCCCGGCTTCGAGCGTCCTGCGGGTCTAGCCACACTGAAGAGTTCTGATAGAACGAAACAGTCTGTCTGTGGATGACAATATATATATATATATATATACGTTTCTGTCAACGATATTTGTGAATAAATAAACGAGTAAACTAGAAAATGCACATTAGTGACATTGAGATATATATATATATATACTTTTTTGCAATATATATATATATATATCAACGATGACTCAAGGTCATACTGTTACCAAGACTCATTTCTTAATATAATTTATTTACTTTATGAATAATTTCAAATATAAGAAAAATTTGAGTATCCAACTTCATTTTTTTTAGTACTGTTGATCAAATCTCAAGGTCAGATCATTCAATAAAAAACAAAACGACATTTTTCTCTTTATCTGTTGTATTTTTCAAAACAACTTTGATCCAAATCGTAGTCGCCATTACACACTTTGATGTTAACTGCTCAATGTCTGGATCAACAGAATGGATTGCAGGCTCACACACACATACAGATACATACACTATTACACATAAGCACGCGCGGAAAATAGACGGTCCTGATTTTTTTTGCTTTTGTGCTTGGTGTCATATCATTAAATTTTCCGCATATTATATAATAATAAACAGAAAAAATAATTTACAGTAAAATTTGGCTGTTAAGACGAAACAAAATACATTCTTTGAAAAAATGGAGTAAAACACTATTAAGATTTTCAAAGATGATCTTTGTTATTTCAGCCCGATATATATATATATATATATATATATATATATATATATATATATATATATATATATATATGCTGAATGTCTGCATTAACGAAAAATAATGTTCAATGTATGGATCAACGGTAAAATATTCATTTGATAAACTGCATGTAGAAAAATAAGTAAGTTTCTTATTTTTATCATTTCTTCTTTTTTTAATTGATTCTATGCATCAAATAAATATTTCTATTTAATAGAAAAAAATGATAATCCTCTGTAAACAATAATAGCTTCAAGAAATTATACTTGATACGAAAATTATCCTTAATACAAGTAATTTTTCTCCATGCAAATAATCTGCACAGATTAGGTATTCCTATCTAATTTACAAGAGATGATACTAATTTTCATGGGCTTCACATCAGGGATTTGATTCCACCCAAAGTCAAGGACAAAGGACTTGTTCCCTGAGAATTTTTATTTCTTCAAAATAGTCTGCTCAAAAAGACCAATACCGGACGTCGTTGTTTATATAGATTATCTTCAATTCATGCTGAGAGCACGGACGCTCTCTCGCTCTCTCTCTCTCTCTCTCTCTCTCTCTCTCTCTCTCTCTCACACACACACACACACACACACACACACACACACTATCTTTCTATCTATCTATCTATCTATCTATCCTTCCGTCAATGTATATATACATATATATATATATATATATGTATATATACATATATATATGTGTGTGTGTGTGGGTGTGTGTGTGTGTGCGCGCGCGCGCACGTGAAGCAACACTTAGATTATTTTTTTATCTGTAATTATCACTGTATAATGACTGATCTGTGAGGTTGGATCGATACATTTGCTGTCTGATTCTAAGTTATTGACGGAGTTCGTTATCAAAAGTTTTACTCTATAATGTTCAATCTCGGTGATCACTGATAAGGGAGGAACTTTTGGTAAATTACATATTTTTGTGGGAAATAAATGCACACACTTCCAAATGAACACACACCTCCAAATGCACACATTGACACAGACACACACAGACACACGCACAGAGACACACACACACACATACATATATAATAGGAACTGAACTGTGTATGTAAGGGTGGAAGAATGGTTATGTTAGTGAGGGTGAAATATCTGTTATGCGAGAACAATTTCAGTTAAACAAAACGAATCAGACAGACATATAAAAATTTGAATATTTTAAATCAAAGAAAAATATCATTATGTAAATAGCAATATTTTAGTGTGTATCTATTCGTTTAGTTTGGTTAGGTTTGGTTTGGTTTTATGGCATATCAACTACTGTTATTCATTTAATACCTAATCAATTTTTATACCAAAAAACAGTTCTATTTCAAACTATTCATTTTAGCATAGTACACAGTTTAAATGTCAAAAACATTTCTATTTCAAGCTATTTTGTTTAGTCAACAAAGTTAAATGGTTCCAAGTATTACAATGTATCGCTCTCAATTCAGTTAAACAGTCAGTCATTCATTTATACGCAGTTAGATGTAAAAACAGTTCTATTTCTACAAATTCAGTTTAGCATTAACACACAGTTTAGTTTTATTTGATTCATAGATACGACCCTATCAGGTGCTACAACATTGAGTGGACGTGGGAGCGATGGCAATAAAGGGGAGCTCCGCATTCCCCAAAGTTCCATCATTACTGGAGCCCCACCATCATATTGTTTTGTGTCATATCTAGGACACTCGTTGGGGGAGTATTACTCTTATGTAGAGATGCAGTCGGTGTATAGAAGAAGAAGAAGAAGAAGAAGAAGAAGAAGTCCTAGCTGACTGGGCAACTATATCTATTCGTAAATTACATAGCCTCTGGTGGTGTAATGGTTAGCAAGCTCGACTTGCAAACCTACACGAGTGAGTTCGAGTCTCATTGGGTGCCCCGTTCATATGGCCTTGTGCCATATCTAAGCAAAAAGCTTAGTAAATTTCCATTACTTTAACGAAAATGCCACCTTTTGGGATTTATTCAAAGTCAGGGTTTTTTTTGGGTTTTTTTTTGCGAACAATTCAAAATTTCAAGGAAATATTTCTATTCACGTGTTATATTAATAATCTTCTGAAACAATTATAGCTTCAAGAAATTAATCTTGACACAAATAACTATTCTTAATAAAAGTAATTGATGTCTTTACAAATAATCGGCGCACAGTTACATCTTTAAAGTATTCCAATCTAGTAATAATATTCTATACACAGTTATGCTTTCAAGTATTAATATATTACACAAGTAGATTACAAGGAATTAAATGTAGTTCACATTTTTTAAGCTTGCCTCGTTGAATAGAATTGCAGAATACACCGACGGCATCTCTGCTGAGAGGTAAGACTTCCCCTCATGAGAGCCCAGTCGGCTGGAACTGCAGAATACACTGTCTGCATCTCTATAGAAGCTTAAAACTCTTCGAAAGAGTGTCCTGGATATGACACTAAACAATCTGATGGTGAGGCTCTGGTAATAATGGAGCTTTGGAGAATACAGAGTACCCCTTTATTGCCATCGTTCACATATACCTTTTAGCCCGAGGTGTTAGCACCAAACAGTACCTTATCTATGGGTCAAATAGAATTAAACTGTGTGCTTATGTTGAACTGAATCGTTTGAAATAGAACTGTTTTAACATTTAACAGTGTGTAAATCAATGATTGATGCTTAATGAATTGTTAGTGATACATAGCAATACTTGGAACCATTTAACTTTGCTGACTGAAGTGAATAGCTTGGGATAAAACTGTTTTTGACACTTAACTTGTGTACTTATACTAAAATGAATTGGTTCAAATAAAACTGTTTATGTGAATAAAAATGGATTTTGCATTAAGTAACCTATAGTGGTTGATAAATCATACTACCAAACCATATATTAAGCAGTAGTCACGATATCAATGTTAAGGAACCATTGTTTGTATTGGTTTATTTCTTTAACGGTATATCAACACCAGATGGCTTATTTAATACATAATTTTTATTTGTTTCAAAATGTTTTATCATAATCATAACATTTTTATTTTCTCTTTTCCATTAAATCATTTTAAAACCACTCCTCTTTTTTCTTTTTTCGATAATAATAATTTTTTCGCTCGCAATTGTATGATTTAAAGTAATCAGAGCAACTATAAAAGATGCGCACAAAGTTTGAGGACTTCAAGTATTCGGAGCAAATACAAATAATGTGCACACAGTTTTAGGACTTCGTGTGTTCCTATCCAACACTAGATATTTTAAAACATTTATTTAATCCGGCTTTTAACGTAAAAAATAAAAGCGATGACCTGAGTTCAAATCTTGAACGAAGCTGATTGCGTTTCATTTCGCATGACTTCTCTTGAAAAATACATAATTCCATCTCTTCTAACACTCATCATCATCATCATCATCATATCGTGCTGGCAGCACGGATATCCCTGACCCTCTTTCGCCACTCCTCCCTATCGTTCATCGCCCTAGGTAGGTCTTCAGGACAACAACCTGTATCCTCACATAGCTGCTGAATGTACGTTCGTGCTGGTCGTCCTGCTTTTGCGCGGCCGTGTGTGGGGGTCCATAAGAGTACATCTCTTATGAGTTCATCTCTGCTTCTCCAGCAATGTCCTGCATGTCTGGTTCGCCTAACTTGAATAGTTTTCGTGATAGGGGGCAGGTGGCCGTACAGTTGGTGTCTTGTTGGGTGTTGCCGCCAGGACTTGTTGAGGATTGCACGCAGCATTCTTGTGTAATTGCCATCTAGTTTCTTCTCCAGCCGTTTTGTTAGCGTCCATGTAGTGCATCCATATAGCAGTATCGATGTGACCGCTGCCTGGAAGAAACTGCGTTTCATTTTATCGGTTAGGTCTGATTTCCATATAGTCGATGGGTAAATAACTAAGCAGATTGGGTTCTTTAGCCTTGGTTTGGCAACCGGTCTAGGAGAAGACAAAATCGGTAAATAAATCTGCTTTACTTCACTAAAAAATCGACCTTGTGTCCTGTTCTGCTTGTGGCGGAGGGGTTATTAAATACATTGATGGGATCTCAACAGGCACTACCACTCAGGTTTAGACTAGACCTGGGAGTAATGGCAATCAAAGCCTAAGCCCCACTTTCCAGAGCACGAGAGTTGGACTCACAGAACAGGATGAGGTTTACTATCATAGTCGCTCACCCTGTCCCCATTTTTTTTGCATTGGTGGGGTCTCGCCCATCGGCAGAGGATCCAGTTGATGTATTCAAGCTTTACCGTCTGGGTGAAAGAGCCAATGTATTAATGTAGTTACAAATTAATCTTAAATTTATCTCTGAAATATATTTGACTCTGACAGGTACTATCATTCTACGCCAGAGAGGAATTAATGACCTGAACAGAATTTTATCCTCAAATTTGTGGCAGTTGAAAAGTACTGATTATGTGAAATCTACAAATAAATGTGTGATGTGTACGTAGAGGTATGTTTAATAAAAAGAATGTTTACAAATGGACTGAACATTTTTTCCATTAGTAGCCTGCGTCGAAAAGACAGTTCATAGAGTGTAAAAGCACTAAACAATTTTTGAAGAAATAATATGGACACAGCAGTCAGTAAAGAAGGTCATGCTGACAGTCTTCTGGAACAGGAATGGGTCTATCATCATCAATTTCCTTGAAAAAGATACAACTGTTCACCGTGCTTTTTTTTGCCTACTCTTAATGCCAATTTCCTCATATTTATTCAATGATACTCATCATATATATGTATATATATATATATACTGTTCGCCAATGGCACAGGACACCGGGTTTTAATACCAGGATGAGTCATACAAAAGAAAGATTCAAAAAATGATACTTGATGCCTTCTTTCTGAACGCTCAGGATTATAAGGTACGTATCAAGGCTAAAGTGGAGCAATCCAAAGAAAGGGGTAGCGCCCTCACTTACACCTTGTTGTAGTAGATATTGAAAAATGGAACCTTAGGGTCGCCTTCAACTACGGTCGCCAACTATATACATATATCCATTGAAAGCAAAAGTTCAGGAGTTGCTAAGATTACACAAATCTTCCTCAATCTATCTATTTGTAGGTGCACATATTTGTATGTATTTTGTTAAGGTCTTGTAAATAATCTGCCGTCGTCTCCCCCATTTCTTTTTTAATATTCAAGTATTATATTATTGTTTCATAGAATGTTATACGTTACTCTGATTACTTTCCTATTTGTCTTTATATTCAAACTTTCTTCGCACAATTCCCTAATAGAATGTAAATCTGTTAAGTTTGTCCATTGAACAGTGAGGTATATTTTATCGTCAAAGACAGAAAACAGAAACTAAAGCACTGTTGTCGAATAGCATAACTGCTTGCATTGACCCTCGAAACCTATAAATCATAATTGATGGGCAATGATTTATTTTCCAATAAGACCGAGATAAACATCTGTTAATGTAATGTCTGATAGGTAGACGTGATACAAGAAGAAGAAGAAGAAGAAGAAGAAGAAGAAGAAGAAGAAGCCATATATATGTAGTTTTGAAAAGGTATTTAATAGGTAAGAAATTATAAGAAACAGAATTAATGAAAAAATCGAAGTGAATGATAATGTTGATGATATTGATGTTTATACTATAATAATAATATAAGTGAGTCAGAGATTTTTTAGGATCTTCTAGACAAACACGTTATTAGTCTCTTGCTGCTTGGGATAGTTCCTTTCTTAAGGGTCATTTTAGATCAGGGTAGATTTTCCTTTTGTCGTCAATTCTATCATTATAATTTTACTCTTTTGAGAGTTTTTCACACCACCTATAGCAGGTGGTTTTCCACCGAGGTCTGAATAACTGCAAATCTCCTCAAGTCTCCAGAACACATCTCAGTATTCTGGCTGATCTCAACAATGTTGTAGTTTGGATGGTCTCTACTTGTCCTTTTATTTCTAAGTCCTCCAGTCCCTGTACCAATCCTTTGGTGACTGTACAGAGCACGCCAATTAAAATTGGTATCACTGTCACTTTCATGCTTCATAGTTTTTCAGTTGTCTAGCAAAGTCTAGATACTTATCTCTCTTTTCACTTTCTTTCAGTTTTACCATGTAATCATCCTTGAACAGCAAAATCCACTATTTGGCAGTTTCTTTTTTTTTTTTGTTTTTTGTTGTTTTTTTTTTGTTAACTACCACTAAGTCTTGTCATTTTCCCGAAAATACATGATCCTTTTGTATCAAAACATACCAGTGAATGTTGTACATCTCATTTTCTAGGAGGATTTCTGGGTTGTGAATCTACCACTAGTTCGTTATTATAATCAATTTATTGTTATTGTGTTTCTCCTA
This sequence comes from Sepioteuthis lessoniana, assembly GCA_963585895.1. NCBI lineage: Eukaryota > Metazoa > Mollusca > Cephalopoda > Myopsida > Loliginidae > Sepioteuthis > Sepioteuthis lessoniana. The sequence continues at coordinate 66,283,127 of OY757916.1, read as the reverse complement.
TTTAAAATCTTGTCACTTTCGGTGGGGATCAAGTGATGACAAGTCCTTCTATACTCCCGCACTTTTCTCGGGTTTCTCTTTGATTTCAGTAATGCTTTCGTCTGTATTGTTTCAATTTTTAATTGTTTTCATTAATCTTTCAATTTTTTTTCCCGAATATTGTTTGATATTGATCCAAACTGCTCCTGCAATTATCAGTACAATTTTATTTTTATAAGTTCTCTGAAAATATCACAAAAGTTTCATTTTTCCTTTTGCTTTTTTTATGATCTGAGGAAATGACGACATTCACTCTCCGATGTTTTCCTTTTCTTTTCTTTTTTTACCCTAAGTCGATTGATTCGGTGCTGAGGCATGAATTGATTATTTCTTTTGAGTTTTAAATTTTCAAAGAAAGTTTTTTCATGTACTCTCAGAGATAGCTTCTGATTTTTTGTATAACCGAATGGAAGTCATCTGGAAAAGGTAAATCAATGCTTCTGATAAATCCTATCTGATTTTGCATTTATTTTGAGCAAATTTATTACTTTTACATTTTATATAAACGGTACTTTTATGCGTTATCACATTGGCAATATTGTTTCCTTTCTATTGGACTGCATGCCCAGTCCTCTGGGGCTATAGAATACGCCGACTGCATCTATGCAGAGAGGTAAGACCCCCAATAAAGAGAGTCTTGGATATGATTCTAATCAATCTAATTATGAGGCTCCAGTAACGCTGGATCTTCGAGGAATGCGGACTACTAATTCATTGCCATCATTCCTGGGTTCTCTATGGCCGGCAGAGGTAGCACCTGATAAGGTCCTATCTGTTGATCAAATAGAACTGTGTAACATTTAAAATAATGCAAACAAATGACTTATGCTAAATTGAATTATTTGAAAGAGAACTTTCGGATCATTGAACTGTGTGTGAACAAATGACAGATATTTAATTGAATTGTTCGCGATACATAACAAAACTTGGAATCATTTAAGTGTGTGCAAACAAAGGATTAATAATAACTATAATTATCCGTATTAGATAGCTATACTTGAAACCACTTAACTTAGCGCGAAAAAAATTAACTCAAGTTTGTCTAAAATTTGTTATCAAGAAAATATGTTTACAAATCATATATGTTTAATATATGAGCATAAACTGTATTTGACATTGAATAACCTCAAATGTTTGATATGCCATAAAACCAGTTATCGGGCTGCATAGAGGGATTATTATTATTATTATTTACTCCTTTAAAGTTTTTCACATCAGTGTTAGCTGATTGTTTATTACTGGAGTTTTAGTGACAGCAAGTCTCCTCAATCACTTTAAGACTCTTCCCAGTATTCTGGCCGTTCTTAATAAAGCTGTCTTTTGGATGGTCTCCCCTCGTCCACCAACTTCCAAGTCGTCTAGTCCCTTTAATAATCCTTTAGTTACTGTTCCAGAAGCACCAATCACAATTGATAAAATTGTCACCTTCATATTCCATAGTTTTTTCAATTCTCTAGGAAGGTCGAGGCACTTATCCTTTAAACATTCGTTCACTTTTATTCTGTGGTCAGCCTGGACAGTTAAGTCAACAATTGTGCAAATTCTCTTTTTTTTTTTTTTGTAGATTATTATAAGGTCTGATCTTCTATTATTATTATTATTATTGTTAATATACCCTACTCGAATTTTCAAATCATTGATGGCATAATCTGAATTCTGAGTGACAGCAAGATTTCTCAGCTCTTCAAGACTTTCTCATTTTTGTAGCCGACATCAAAAGTGCTGTCTTGAACAGTTCTAACAATTCAACGTAGTTTCAGTTCCCCTGGTTGAATTTACTGATTCCTTCGGTTTCAGTTGAGGCATATAAATCTTCGTGGTTAATTTAATGCTAAAGCCATCCTTGTAAAGAACAGTAGTGTTGTTTTTTAACACATAGCAGCAATGGATCAGGGGGTTCATACATTTTTCAAGGGTATTAGACCGAAAATAAACGTTATCGCGCAACTGGAGTTCGATCTCGTTTTCTTGGATGCCACAGTCCCACATGTTGGCCTCTATGCTCCGATGACTCCCCACTTGAACAGGTTCTTTGGGATTGTTTCAAAGTCTTTAACTAAAATTGTTACCACTGTCACCTCAGAATATTTAATTTCGGGGGAAATTCAATACCTTCCCAAGATAAAACACTTGCGAGAAAGGTTTTACCCTTTGACAAAGGATGCAGGCGTTGTATTTGAAGCACTCTGGTTAGGAGGAAAGAAATAGTGTATTAATGCAGATAGGATCATTTTAAAACTCTTTTCAGAAATTTACTTGACCATAGATCAGGTTCTAACAAGAGCTACCTTTCAGAGACCGAGAAGAACTTGCATCAATGGCAAAGAATTGATGACTTCTCCTTCCCTAAAACTCCAGAAATGGATTATCATACTGAAGACAAACACTCGAATATATGTGGTGGTGTGATGTATTTAATTACATATGAATAAGGTAACTTTGCTTCATTATTATTGTTATGATTATTAATTAGTCTTTATGGCATTTGTCATCATTGGTATTATTATTATGTTACGACTTGATATTTTTTATAACAACGTTATCTAATCGTATTTAATTGGAGTTTGATTGACACCATGTCTCTTCAAGTCTCAAGGACTTTTCTCAGTATTATTATTATTATTATTATTATAAATATTCCCTGTCAGTTTTTCCCTCTAGCCCTAGCAGATGGTCTTCTACACTAATCTGAGTGACAGCAAGTCTTTCCAGATCTCAAGGACCCTTCCGAGTGTTCAAGCCGATTTCAACAATTCTTGTCTCCATTCTTGCTTTGATTTTCAATTCCTTACGTCAAATTTTTACCTCTTGCACAATTCCCCGTGGATCACCTTTCTCAGCCAGTACAGCCAAGATTTATATGTCTTTTGTGCCTGTTTTTTTTTAACTCTCTCATCGCTGTCTCCACATAACCTACACTTGCTATTTTGTTATGTACTAATATTCGGTTCAATATAATTAGTCCTTATAGAATTTATTAAAAATCATCTTTATTATTATCTTACTCCTTGAGAGTCTTTCGCATCAACATCAGCTGATGGTATTCCACTGGAGCTTGAGTGAGATAGTTCCATTTTTAGGACCATTCTAGTGTTATATTTTGACCTTCGACCCGGCCCAAAATGCCATCCGAGGTGATGCTCCGGAAGGAAGTGACACATTCCAATGGCCAGTAATCAAAAGAGATCGCGTGGGTGGATTTGGCTGACGAAATGGGACAAGGTAAAGCCCATGATACACTCATAGACTGACGCACCGGAAGAGAGTGACCTCTGAACTGCATGACAGTCATTTCCGCTTGATGACGATAAAACATTCGATTTCAAAGATCGAGTGGGTGATCGTGTGGGCGTTGAATTATTATATAACGCAGTCAAGACGGAAGTCAAGTGCCAGTTGAGTTGGAGTTCCAGTAGCGTTGGAGACGGAGTTATAGACAAGATGTGGTAAGGAAAGCCACATCAAGCCGAAGGGACCATTTGGACCCTAATGAGTTGGGGTCCAGAGAAGATGCTGATAAGATGCAATAAAGAAAGCCATCACCCAGCAGTGTAGGCCCTGGACCTCCGGTTGAGCATCAAGAGAATGAGAAAGACACAACGTTGACGGCTATAAGAGTGGAGGTCAAAATATTGCAGTTTCTGTTCGGTCTCCAGCTCCCTCTCACACGCAAAACTTGAATAACCTTTTCGAACCCTTACAAATAAAGCGAGAGGTAAATATTTTTATAAAGAATTCTTGCTGCGTCTGTCATTATTATTGCGTCGTTATGATACGGCACATGAGAATATAACACTAGATCAGTGTAGTTTTTCCTTATCGTCGTCGATTCTATTATTATTATTTTACTCATTTGAGAGTTTCTCACACCACCTATATCTGATGGTTTTCCACTGAGGTCTGAGAAACAGCAAGTCTTCTCGAGTCTCCAGAACGCATCACGGTATTCTGGTTGATCTTAATAATGCCCTAGTCTGGATATTCTCCTCTTGTCCTCTGATATCTAAGTCTTCCAGTCCCTCCACCAAGCCTTTTGTGATTGTTCCGAGCTCACTAATTTCAATTAGAATCACAACCACTCTCATGTTCCATAGCTTTCTTTAGTTCTCTAGTAAGACTTAGGTACTTATCTCTCTTTTCACTTTCTTTTATTATTATTATTATTATTATTATTATTATTATTATTATTATTATTATTCTTTTTCATGTTTTTCACACCAGCATTAGCCGATGGTTTCTCACTGAAGTTTGGGTGACAGCAAGTTTCCTCAAGTTTCCAGGATTCTTCTCAGTATTCTAGCCGTTCTCAATAGTGCTGTAGTTTGGATGGTCTCCACACGTCCTCTTATTTCCAAGTCTTCCAGTCCCTGTACCAATCCTTTGGTGACTGTACTAAGGGCACCATCTACTATTGGTATAATAATCACATTCACGTTTCACAGTTTTTTTTTCTATTCCCTAGCAAGGTCCAGGTATTCATCCCTTTTTTTGCTTTCTTTCTATCCTACTCTGTGGTCAACCGGGACAGCAAAGTCCACTATACGGCAAGTTTTCTTTTTTTGCTGATTATTACAAGGTCCAATCTCCGGCTCAGGATTTGGTGATGTGTTGTATCTCAATATCCCAGAGGATTTTGTTCGTCTCATTCTTCAGGACAGATTCTGGGTGGTGCATATACCATTTGTTTTCATGGACAAACTTCTATTTTTGGCAGAATTTCCAGTGGGTCACCTTGCCCACCTAGTCGTGCCTAGTTTTATACTCTTTCTGTGCTAATTTACTGCATTTGCGTATTATGAGATTGATCATTTTGTCTCTATCAACACTTATCCTACATCTGCTGTTTTGTTTCGTCTCATCTAATCTTGCTTTGGTATGATGTGTCCTTATGGCGTTGTTTTGCGCTGCTATTAGAAAAGATTCTGTATTTCTCTTAAAGTTTCTTTTACATAGCCATGTTCACGTTTTCGTGTGAGAGAAGTTGCTAGTTAGTCGCTAAAAACGTTCATAGAGTTGTTTTCCTTCCCATTTTTGTTTTCTGGTTATTTCCGTTCTGTTGTTCATCGTGTTGTAAATATTGCTTCTGGTGGCTGTAATCGAGTCTTTATTATTATTATTATTATTATTATTATTATTATTATTATTATTATTAATTCTCTTCTTGGGAATTTTTCTCAACAGTTTTATTTGATGGTTTTTCACAGAATGACAATAAGTTTTCCCAAACTATTCCAGACTCTTGCAAGAATTCTAGCTGATATTTAACTGTACTATGGTCTAGATGGTCTCGATTCATCTTCTGATTTCCATTTCGCTACTTCTCCTTTCTGGGCATTTGAAGGCACTACCAAAAGTGCCAGCTACAATTGGTGTCACCTTCACCTTAAATATCTACAATTTTCTCAGCTCTCTAGCAGATTCAAGTATTCGTCTTTATTTATTCATTTATTTTTTTTACTTCGTGATCCACTGTAAATGCAAAATCTGTACAATGAAAAGTTATTTTTTCTTCGTGTTGATTAACACTGAGTCTGGTCTTCTTGTCCGGATTAGGGGAACCGTATATATTTCAAACTCCCTGAGAATTGTATGTTACACATTTTCTTGGACAGATTCTGGTTTGTTCATAAATCATTTGTTTATATGGCCAAATTTTAATCTAATTGACAATTCCCAGTGAAATTTTTCCCACCCAGTAGTACCTAGTGTTGTATTACTTTTATACATGTTTGCTAAATTCACTCATTATCATAGCTGTACTGTTGTTGTACTTCTTAAATGCCATTATACAAACATAAAAGAATCAAATCAAAACAAAATTACGGTTACACATCTTTCCCTATTGCCTTTCCCAGTTTTCTTCATTCCCAGAAAAGGTCCTCATTCTTTTTCATTATTTTCTATTTCTTTAATCGTTACTTTTTTACACATCTAATTTCATTAAACGACATGTCTTCTTTTCTTCGATTATGACTATCGGGTCTAGTTTTCTCGTTTGGATGGTAACCCAGTCAGCTGACTGCATTTCTACAGAGAGGTGAAACCCCCACCATCACAGAGAGTGTCATAAATATGACACTAAAATGCATCTGATGAAGAGGCCCCAGTCCTTGAGCTCTGAGAAATTTGGAGTACCCTTTCATTGCCTTTAATCCCAGGTCCAATCTGCGCCAGAATTTTAGTAACTGATTGTGTCCAAGCTATGAATCAAATAGAACAGTTTAATATTTAACTTGAAGCTAACTAAAGATTGATATTGGATTAAATTGCTAGTATTTTATTGCAATACTTGAAATCATTTAACTGTGTGCATATAAAACTATTGCTGGTTGATCACAATAGTTGAAGCCATTTGACTGAATACAAACAAATGATTAATTCTAAACAGAATTATTAGTATTTGACAGGAATAATTGAAGCCGTTTAAACATGTACAAAAATTGAATTATTGGTATTACACAGAAATACTTGAAATCATTCAAACAAATTATTAATATCAAATGGAATTAATGTTAGATAGAATTACTTGAAACTAAATGTTACCAACAAACAAATTATATATATTCAATATACATGTATAAACTGAATTTGGCATTAAATAACGTTTATATATATATATATATATATATATATATATATATATATATATATATATATATATATCAACAGAATTTGGCATCAAATGACTGTTACCAACAAACAAATCATATACATTTAATATATATGTAAAACAGAATCATATATATTTAGTATATATGTATAAAACAAGATCTTTTACACTTAATAAATAGGTATAAAAAATTTGGCATTAAATAACGGTTACAACAAACAAATCATATATATTTAATATAGGAATTAACAGATTTTGGCATTGAATAACTTCAACGTTTTTACCAACAAAGAAAACATGTAAACAAAAGTGAAAAGAGACACACTTGCAGGTGTACAACAAAACAATTAGGTTTATTATCTACAGTCAGAGACATGCGTCCATTAACTAGGAAATTAAGTTATTCTAACTTTGTGTGCATCAGTCAAATATGCGTCTACCGTGTGTCATGGTAAATTCAAGTATTCTTCTGTCTCACATATGTGTCAATTCTTCTGGTCCCTACAAACCACACTCTGGACTGTCCACAGGAAGCAACTCTCTTTCTATCTATACTTTTCGTTAGGTCTGATCCCTAAAAATAACCTACAAGCGTTGATATACCAAAAAAACTCAAACAACCAAAGAAAAAAAAATCATGCGGTTGTTGTGGTGTGGCTATTAAAATTCCTGAGAATATTATACATTTTATTTTTTAAAATCCCCTTTGATTTTTAAGTAAAGTAAAGTTGCCGACTGTAGTCGAGGGCGACCCGAAGGCTTCCTTTTCAATAGCTACTACACCGAGATGTAGGGGAGGACGTTACTCCTCTCCCTGGATTGCTCCACGTTACTTTTGATACGTACCTAATAATACTGAGAGTTAAGCAAGGAGGTATCAAGGACCAGATTTTTATATGACTCGACCTGGGAATAAAACCCAGTCTCCCGGACCATTGGCGATGGTCAAACCCAATGTATATCCACGTTTTCTTCCACGCATTTTGTTGTGTTCCTTTTGAATCAGATAACTGCAATTTGTTTATGGTTTAGTTTGGTTTAGTCTTATGGCATGTCAACCATTCATTTAATGACAAATTCTATTTTTATACGTACAACGAGCCTCAAAATAGATGCAACTCATTAATATGCTAATGATTTATTACTGAGATAAGAGCAATGGTGGTCATTTGGAACACATCCTGTAAAAAGTGTATCCTTTGAGCTAGAGACATCAAATTAATAATTTTTTAATTATTATTATATCAGCTTCAATGACATGGAATCTTTTTTTAGTTACTTATCTTAGTAATAAATCATTATCATATTGATAAGTTGCATTCATTATGAGACACCTTTGAATGACTTTGTCCCCAAATAAGTTGTGACACAAAGTAGTTTTCCTCTCTTGTCCAAAGAATTGTGAATTAATTGTTGTTATAGTATATTATTTTCAAATCTGAAACAAAAAAGGACACAAAATTATTATTAGTAGAGCTATTAGTAGTCATATGGGTCCCATGTAAATTGAGACACTCTATATATTAAATATATGAATTGCAAACAGATTTTGTAGATACATACAGTTAAAAGATAAACAGATCTATTTTTAATAATTCAGTTTAGTGTAAGTCAACAATATTAAACGGTTCCAAGTATTGCTATGTATCACTAACAATTCAATTAAATGTCAGTCATTTGTTTACACATAGTTCAATGATCCAAAAGTTCTATTTCAAACAATTCAATTTATCATAAGTCACTTGTTTGCACTCACTTTAAATGTCAACTCACTTTAAATGACCAATAGATAGGACCCTATCACGTGCTACGACTCCGGGCCAAAGTAAACATGGGAGTAATGGCTATAAAAGGGTACTCCGCGCCTCACCATCAGATTTTTAATGTCATATATAGGACACTCATTGAAGAGGTCTTAACCGTTTGCATATATGCAGTCGGTAATTGGTGATTGGGCTAACATTTGGTTATGATATTTATCTTCAAATATCTTTCTCAATACTGGTGAAATTGTCATTTTTTATATCATTCTTTGTATATGAATACAATACGCTCCCAGTCAAATGGCTATCGTCGTGGAAAATGGACAATGGAAACCGAGTTCCAAACCTAGACAAGGCTGTTTCTATTTCACAAAGCAGTAATAAAAGTTAAGCTGGCGACCTTAGTCAAGAGTAACCTGAAGGCTCCATTTTCGCTACTCCATTCCCAGGATTGCTCTATTTTACCCTTACCCTTACCATATAATGCTGGGTGTTAAGCAAGGCGGCATCAAGTACCATTTTTTGAGTCTTTGGCATGAGTCGACCTGTGACTGAACCCCGGTCACCAGGATCATTGGCAAACACTCTACTCAATACAATTAGGAAAAGAGTGCATTTAAATATCTTCTCTCAAGCTATGGGTAAATAGTAGGGCAAACGAAGCTCTTTACCGGTAATAAAAAGAAAATAAATTTCAAACCTATTAAACTCCGCTTAAAAAATTGACCTTGTGTTGCGTCCTGCTCGTGCAGAGTCTTCGGGGAATTACATATGTATACAATTTTAACATCCTTCGTATACTCTTTTGGGGGTATTTGATGCACATTATATTCAGGCTGGATGGAGGAAATTATACAAATGAAAAGTTAAACTCCAAATACCAACAAAAGTAAGTTTCAATTCATGGGATTTTGAATTGCTCATCCATGAATCCCATTTCCTTCGTAGTCACGTCCTCTTTGTAAAAGAAATTGGTACTTTTTTATTAACTTCATCATCCTTATCATATCACACCATCAGCAATGATGTTCCTGACTCTCTCTCGCCATCCCTCCCTATCGTCCATCGCTTCCAGCAGGCTCTCAGGGCTACATCCCGTATCGACACAGAGCTGCTGTAAGTAGGTTCGAGCTGATCACCCTGACTTTCTCGTCTATGTGAAGGAGTCCACAAGAGTACATCACTTATGAGCTCGTCCCTACTTCTCAAGCAGTGTCCCACATGTCTGTTTCGTCTGATTTTGATAGTTTTCGTGATTGGTGGTAGGTGGCCGTACAGCTGCTGCTTTGTTGGGTGTTGCCTCGAGGACTTGTTCAATATTGCTAGCAGCATTCTTAACTTTACTTTATTTCTTGAAGAAAGGAATATGAAAAGTCCCACCCCTACTAAGATCTTCACTTGTAACATGTATGCACATCATTGGAATTCTTACAATGTAAGGGCATATTGTGTTTTCGTCGTGGTATTTAACAAGACTGTCTCGCAGCTTATTACGTTTAAAGAGATGCTTCACACTAAACGTGTTTACATCACGCTCACACAAACACACAGATAGATAGATAGATAGATAGATATGAATGGACGGGGATACATACATACATACATACATACATACCAATTCGCATAATGAACGACTTCGTGTAAAGAACGACCCCTAGTATTTAGCCTCATTTCAATCATATATTGCATGTAATGTAGGAACATTTGGCTATCATAGCAAACAAAAATATTTCTTCAACATCCTATGACAAAGCTATAACGTTTAAACATTTATTTTTCTTTAAAAAATACTGTATCTCAATCAAAATGGTGCTGTAAAGAAACAGTGTAGTCTAGACTTTGATGTTGCTTAACATGTTTACTTACTAACCATTTCCAAGCTCAACAACTGATAAACGATTTCATTTATGATATAATAATCTATATCTATGTCATTGATTAAATACATTTGGGAGGCTTTATTTACCTTTTTCCTTTAAAAAAATCATACAACATCGTGTAAAAACTTCATTTTTTTAACTAATTGCATTTGACATGTATAGGCTTTGTGGTGATATTTTTGGATCAAAGTCAAGGTAAAGTTCGGCCTAAAAACATGTTAAACTTCAAAAATATATCTTGTGTAATGAACGATCAGTTTTTCAGGCGAAAAATTGATCTGAAAATGCTGTCCATTACATATATTTTTAAGCTTAGCATATTCTGATTTTCAGGGGCCCAAAATAATTTTATCATTTTCTTCATGTAACATTATCATATGAAGGTTCTCTGCAAGATTTATATTTAAAGGCATGAAACATTAAAAAAAACTATTTAAAAGTTGATAATTTAAAACAATTATTCCTGATTGTCCGAGTTAAAACGTTGATTTTAACGAAAGTCGAAGACAAATGACTTGTTCTAAAAGAATCTTTATTACTTCGAATTAGATATCCTTGGGAGAGCATCTCATTAGACTGAACCCCAAAAGACTTGCCAACTGAGTCGCTATATATATATATATATATATATATGTGTGTGTGTGTGTGTGTGTGTGTGTGTGTTCTAGTGTCAAAATTGAGAAAAACATAGAGAATAAAAGTCATGTTTTTGCGTCATCCTTTTGATTTTATCAGCATCTTACTATCCTTGACACTAACTGGTTTTCAAGTTAAAATCACTTAGCAATTTGTTATTTTATCAACTTACCAGAATTCAGTTTATATACGCAGTATATACAAATGTCCGAACTCACTTCAAATCCTAAAGAAGAAGAAGAAGACTTCTCATTTGTTTTACTTGATGCACATCCTTGTAAACCATTTAAATTTCTGTTCATTGCCAAATGAATTCATTGATAATTTAATTACAAAATATAACTAATTTGCCAGTATTTAATATGATTTACTCGAGAAAAGAATCAGTAAAATATCAATTCAAACACAACTTTAATTCTATTATTATTATTAATGGGAAGGATGTTTAGGGCAGGGAGCACTGAGATGATAAATATTATATAACAGGTTTGTGAGTTTAAGCCGAAAATCATCACATTATTGGTTCAAATTGCTTCTCTGTTGTTAATCAAATAAGGTATTCAACTGACTTCCCACTAACCAAGAATGTGGCACAAGGCCATTTTTCTGGGAAGACACATACAAATCGAGGCCCATTCGCGGCTGATCCAAAGAATGCTTGATCCCGTCGGCATTCCTCTTATGGCGTGCCTCAGGCACTGAGTAATCAACTCAACCAAGCAAAGCTGGTTTGGCCTGGAGGACGGCCCCCTGAGATCAAGTGATCAATTTCGCGCTTTCTGGCCGAGAAGCGATAAGATGAGTGAATAATGCACGTGGCTAAATCCAGACTTCACCATATACTCACTTGGAAATGGGCTTAACAGGTGCATAAAGCTTGGGAAATTTGGCTGCAGATTTTTGCATTCATGAAGTAATATTCCATTCCTTACAATGTGTACATAGCCTTCGCTTCAACAATGAAACTCATTTCAATAAATTCTTTTTTTACCGGATTCAAATGCAGTCAGCAGTAAAATGTACTTATTGCTTAATATTGTTTCCTATTTTACCGACGGAATGATTTAAATAAATAAAAATTTTGAAGAATTAGATTGACGCAAAATTATCTTGCATATTTAGATGAAAAATGTTATTCATATCAAATTAGTGCATCACTGTTACACCATGAAAGTATTTTCCTTGACTTTTAAAAACACCTCTGTCGAAAAAGAACGACTATATTTTGAATTTGATAAACGCTGTTAATAAATATTCAACAATCTCAAATTGTTGAAATCGCCAACCAAATAAGTAGAGTTCGATGCAGCAAAACAAGCAGTAGTCTGAACGAGACTGAGAGGAAAATTACATCACATCTTTATCTTATCTCTGCGATCGTTAGTTGTGTCATCCATTCATTATTATATTATATTATATTATTATATTATATTACAAGAGGACAAATATTGACGCGCAGAAAATGTTCATGTCATCTTTCTTAAGCATACATTTTTTTTTTCTCGGGTCCAATGTATCATATATATGCGTCATGCGTGGCTTGTGGGTTGGGTCAGTATAGCTTTCCGCATGTTGATGCGATTCGTAATAAAGAATTGGACACTAGGCAATAATGGTATTTTTAACTGTTTGAAATTGCTTCATTTCATAAGAAAGAATCTTTGTAAAGTCAGATCGACTTCCGGAGTAATTTTACTTCTGGTAAAACTTCAAGCAAGATATTGATACCTACGCACTTTATTTATTAGTTGACTTCAAAAGGAGTCATAACAATATGAATTTAATTGTTATAATTTAGCTACCGTCATTAAATATGGAATCAGTGACCAGAGATTGAAATACTGGACGAGGCTTTATTATTAATGCACTTGAGAAAGGCATGAACCCGACTATTTTCCCCAGCTATGAGAGATAAAAAAAAATAAACTGGGTTCTTGAGCTTTGGTACGGTAATTAGTTAAAATGTGAAACTAAGTTCAAACCAATTTTACTCTACTACTTGCGGAGGGGTTGAGTAAATAATTTTTCAGGGAATTATGTGGACCCCTGCACATGGACGAGCAAAGGCAGGACGTCCAGTTCGAAACTATATACTGCAGCTCTGTGCCAATACGGGATGTAGACCTGAAGATCTGGCGAAAGCAATGGACGATAGGGAGGTGTGGCGAGAGACGCTCAGAAATATCTGGGCTGATAGCATGACATGATGATGATGATGATGATATATATTGTACGTTTATGTATACGTTTGTGGGTAGTTTTTTAAGATTTTTGCAAATGGTTATATTTTATCAAATATTTCTATCCACAAATAACTTACAAACAGATATATTTGACTCATAGATACGACCCTAAAAAGTTATACTTCACCCATTCAGATTGGACCCGGAAGTAATGGCCGCGAAGCAGACCTCCTTACTCCTTTGATCTTCAGAATTGTAGTTTTGCTATTAGATGCAGTGTAGTTATACCTTCTTTTTTTTTTTAATTTAAAATGATTTTTTTATTCGATGATGATGTCTTTTATGAGTTGAAGAAGAAAAAGAGAAATGTGTACACATTGACCGACGTCTGTTTTCATCAAGTAAAGAAGATACTCTTTTCAAAGCTTCTAAATTTTTTGCTAACTTTGTAAACGATGTAATAATGTTGTCTGGTTACACAAAAATAAATACACACTTTTTTGATTTGTGTAAAATTGTGCCAATGTTTATTCTTTGTTTGGATGGTTATTTGGTTGGTTTATGGCATTTCAACCTATATTGTTCATTTTTAAAAAATACTGTACTTACACTTATATATATGTGGACAAAAATATTGAAAAAAACAAAGAAATCCAAAATGAAGAATTTGATAGGAAAGATAGTTGACGTTATGAGGTTTTGCTTCCAATAAACCATCATCAGGACTTAGAAAAGAACTTATTAAGTGTCGTTAGATCAGTGATTGATGCTTGACGAACTACAAAAACAAAACTTCATAACGACTTTTCAAAGTCATGATGATGGTTAAAAGAAACCGAAACGTTATAACGTCTACCTTCTTTCGTATTAAATTCTTCACTTTGGATAACTTTGTTTTTCTATATTTATCTCCACATTATCGGATCATTTTCGATTATATACTTTCAATTATACATATCGAATATTCATGATTTGTAAGCGAATCATCATCATCATCATCATGTCGTGCTGGTAGCACGGATATCCCTGACCCTCTCTCGCCACTTTTCCTTATCGTTCATCGCCCTCAGATAGTTGCTGAATGTGTGTTCGTGCTGGTCGTCCTGCTTTTGCACGGCGATGTGTGGGGATCTATAAGGGTACATCACTTATGAGTTCGTCCCTGCTTCTCCAGCAGTGTCCTTCATGTCTGGTTCGTCTAACTTGGATAGTTTTAGTGATAGGAGGCAGGTGGCCGTACAGTTGGTGTCTTGTGGGGCGTTGCCGCCAGTACTTGTTCAAGATTGCTCGCAGCATTCTTGTGTAATTGCCGTCTAGCTTCTCCAGCCGTTTTGTTAGAGTCCATGTAGTGCATCCATATAGCAGTATCAATGCCACCGCTGCCTGGAAGAAACTGCGTTTCATTTTATCGGTTAGGTCTGACTTCTATATAATCGATAGCCTATTAATAGCTGTCCATGCTTTCGTTAACCTCGTGTCGATGTCCTTTTCGGTTGATGCTACGCTGCTTCCTAGGTAAGTGAATTTGTCTACTAGTTCAAGAGGGGTTCCGTCTAGAGTGGAGATGTCCCAGTGGGTAACATCTTAAAAAAAACAGATCTCATTTGTTTGCACACAGTTAAGCGGTTTCTAGCATTCCTATCTAACATGAATAATTCTACATAGTTTAAACATATAGTTGCTCAGAAATGGTTTCAAATATTGATAATACTCGTAATTCTATTCAACATTACTCATTCGTTTGCCTCCCGTTAAATAGTTTCAAGTATTCCTATGTAAGAATAACAATCCAATTTATTATCCGTCATTTTCCCAGAGTTAAATACCTAAACAGATCAAATTGACCCATAGATGAGACACCATCAGGTTGATTTTAGTTTCATATACAGGACACTAGTTCTATTTAATCTACAGATGAGACTCTAACGAGTCCTACCACTCCGGGTCAGAGAGGACCTGTGAGAAATGGCTGTAAACTTGTACTCCTCATTCGCCTGAGCTCCAAGACTTGAGCCCTGGAATCAGATGCAGTTTTATTGTCATATCCAGGACCCTTGTTGTTGGAGGTAGTCTTACCCCTCTGCAGAGAAGGTGTCGGCATATACTGCAGCTCCCATCCCAGCCGACAGGGCTTGGTTATATTTCAAATCTTTACACACCAGCTCATCATTTTTAAAAAATAAAACCTAGTTGTTTATTTCATAAAATCCACATTTTGAGTAAAACAATTTCCTATATTCTTCTATCTGTTCAATTTTATGTGTCAAAAAATTAAAAAAAAAAAAGAAATACATATAAAATAAATTTTGAAAATATATTTGATGCGCTGCAATCAAAAAACGGCTAATTTTGTTCTATTCTCTGTAAATAATTCCAAATTTTATTTGGCATCATTTTCATGAAAATCTGATTTTAACAATTCCCAAATTTTCTCAATATGTCACATGTAATTTGTCTGAATTCGCACTCGCTCCTCAAATTGAAGAAAAATCGTTTCCCATACTTCATTCGTGTTTTTTTTTTTAATTAAATGGATTTTCTTAACATCTCCATAATTAATCTTGTACATCAGTCAAAATTTGACTGAGTTCACACGAAGCTTCTAATATGTAAAGTAAATATTCTTTTACAGCAATCAATTTAATTTTTTTAAGCAAAAAGTTGATTTGGTGGGGATATTTCTCTCCAGTAGATATTAGACAGCTTGAAATCTGCTTGACCAAAGGCCCTCTACAAAATAAGTTAAATCCAAATTTACATTCATTTATAGACTTTTTCCTTCAATCAAAAGTCTTTATTTGCTCAATTCTAATTATTTTCAGAAAATTAAAAAAAGTCATTAAGTATCAAAATGCTGATTGGTCTACTGAAAAATTGCAAAATGCTGAATGGTCTATTGAAAAATGGTCGGGAGAATTTTCTGTGATGTAATGCTAACGTTCTGGACGGCGAAATCGTAGTAAGCGAGTTTAAACTCCAGTCACTTTATTATGTTTACTTTTAGACTCTACTCTTTGGAAAGGTATGAACCCCTTTTATTTGGCTTAGATAGTAACACTACCGTTCTTCTATAAGGATAGCTTGAACATTAAATCACTGATGAAGGTTGATATGTCATTAAACAAAGAAACAAAACCAAAAACAAAAATGGTCGTTAATATTTGGTTTGTTTTGGTTTTATGACATATCAATCATTGTTGGTTATTTAATACCAGATCCTGTATTTTCATATATATTAAATGTGTGATTTGTAAACATATTTTGTACATAAACAGTTAAATGATCAAACATTTCTATTTCTAACAATTCAATTTAGCATAAGTCAACAAAATTTAATGGTTGCAAGTATTTCTATGTATTACTAACAATTCAATAAAGCATCAGTCATTTGCTTACACACAGTTAAATGACCCAACCGTTCTATTTCAAATAATTCAATTTAGCATAAGTCATTTGCTTTCACAGTCTAAATGTCAAACAGTTCTATTTGACCCATAGATCAGAGTGGATCTCGGAGCCATGGCAATGAATTGGTACTCCGTATTTCCCAAAGCTTCAGCATTACTGGAGCCTCATTTTCAGATTGTTTAATGTCATATCCAGGACACTTGTTGTTGGTGGTGATGGGGGTCTTACCTCCCTGCAGAGATGCAGTCAGTATATTTTACAGCCGCTGCTGACCGGGCTAGTTTTGAATATAATTGATAAATTAACTAGCAATTCACAGCCACGATTTTCTAAACGATTGTTTTTCACTTTTATCACTGATGATTCAACTGACGAAGGTTGAAGACATGATCAACCGAAACGATCGGATAACAATATCAAAAACTTAAAGCAACGTAATGTGGAAAGAAAAATTGGAAATTCAATATTTATTAATATTTCTTTGCATGCAAATCGATTTTGTGATGGACAGACGGACAGATTCTATTTCTTATATAAATATGTCTAATATTTTTTCGCTGCTCTTCTTTTCTACATTGCTGATGATTCCAAGCAAATTGATCCAGTTGGTTCCCAAGTTTAGCCAGTATCATATTCGTCGTGGAGGGTAAAAACAAGTGGTAAAATAGGTAGTTAGGTTGGTTGGTAAGTTTGTATATGGGTAAGTAAGAAAGATAAAACTCGTGATGGGTAGATTCCCCTAATACACTCCACCCTTTCAACCCCTGAGTATGACATCCGGCCCCGGCCGAACTTAGTCCTAATCAATATCAGATTAACTTGTATATTTAGCTTCGTTATTGGCAGCAATGCTATAGTGCCGTTCCATACCACACACACACACACACACACACACGAACATATACACTACACTCTATACAGACACACGCAGTCACTTCTTTTCTATTCTTTCTTTCAGTCTCTCCCCTCCTCTTTCTCTCTCGTTCTCTGTCTCTCACTCTGTCTCTGTCTCTGTTTCTCTCTCACCTTTTTCTTCATTTCTCATCCTCACACTTACGCATACACAAACACTTTCAAAATATCTACACACCCCACCTGCCGTCCTCTTTACAACAGATGGTGTTCGCTCCCCTGAGCAGGAAGAAAAGAGGGGCGGGATGACAAGAGAGAGAACTGCAATAGAAACGATGGTCGGGGTCGGAATGAGGAGACGACTCGTATACCTCCGACTGAAGCACGGGAATATGGTTCGTGGCGTCTAATTATATTCCAATTTACAGTAGCGGGCAAATCCTTACAGTCGACTGTGTTTTTACGCATCACTTATCTGCAACACGAAGGAAAACGAACAGGGCTCCAGATCTCTACGATTTCATTCTTCTACCATTCTTGTTTCCTTTTTTCTTTTTTTATTCTTTTTTTCCTTTTTTTCTTTTTTAATCTTTTCTAGCGACATTCATAGACATTTTCACAAACACACAGACAAACACACATACTTTTGCTATGTGAATCCGTGTTTATTTATCTCTCTGGTTTAGTTTAAGTTGTATGTATATATATATATATATATATATATATATGTATATATATATATATATATATATATATATATATATACTGTTTTTGTTATAATTATCCTTTATGTTACCGTGTTCGTTGTTTTTTTGTTTCATGTCGTTGCGGTGGGGCAGTCTAAAGCTTTGTTACACTAACCTTGCGAAGATGCCTTAAAATAACCGGAATTCCGGCTTATGTGTTATTTATTTGTTTTACTTATATTTTTCTTATCCTTCCCCAAACTGTACATTGACATCTGACTATGTGATGATCAAATTTTCTTTCTTTCTTTCTTTCTTTCCTTCTTTCTTTCAATCTAAGATTTTTGTTTCATTTTTGAAGGAGGTTAGGTCTTTGTTGATATTTTGCATTCGGTTCATTTCATTGGTTTCATCCTTAGCTTTTCCTTTTTCTTCTTTATTAATTTTCCTTCTTTAAAACATGCCTAGCTTCATTCAATGTTAATGTCTTTCTTTCAGGTTATATATATATATATATATATATATATAGAGAGAGAGAGAGAGGGGGGGAGAGTTATCCATTATTTCTTTATTATTTCTGGTTCAGGTGTTCTATTTCTTTCTTTGGCTTTCTTTCTTTATTTTTTGTTTCCATACTTTTCATTATTTTGAATTTTTTTGTTATAATGTGCTTTTCTTTTTTTCGTTTTCGTTCGTTTCAATTGGGTTCTTTCTTTCTTTCTTTCTTTCTTTCTTTCTTTCTTTTTTGATTTCTCTGTTTTGTGTTATATATTCACCGTAATTCTTTTTTCATTCTCTCTCTCTCTCTCTCTCTCTCTCTCTCTCTCTCTCTCTTTCATTCTTCATTTTCTTTCTTTCGTTTCTACTTTTTTAATCACTCTACCATGCGTTACATATTGCACGTTTTTATTCTAATGTTATATCTGTCTGTCTATCTATCTGCCTGTCTCTCTCTCTCTCTCTCTCTCTCTCTCTCTCTCTCTCTCTCTCTCTCTCTCTCTCTCTATCAAGCAATCTTCAGATAGATAGTTAGATAGATAGATTAGTCTCTTGAATTCTTCTTTGTTTTTTCCAGTTTTTCTTTCTTTATTTGCTATGTCACTATTTTGTGTTGGATATTCACTATTTCTCTCGATGGAATTCTCTTCTCTTTTAACCTCTCTCTCTCTCTCTCTCTCTCTCTCTCTCTCTCTCTCTCCATATATATATATATATATATATATATCTTGCATTTTTATTTTCTGTGTTTCTAATCTTTAATTTTTTTTTTCAATCTATCTACTTTGTAATACATATTCCCCGTATTTTTTTTTGTGTTATCCTATCTGTCTCCGTTTTTCACTATCTTATATTATTTCTTCTCCAACTTTTCATTTACATCTGACTATGCCTTGATCTTTCTTTCTTTCTTTCTTTCTTTCTTTCTTTCTTTAACTGGTTTTGAAGGAGGGTTGAATAAATACGTATTCCTTGTAGCTATACGCAAGAGTATGGATGAGGTAGCTTTATGAGTCTTACAAGAGTTGACCTCCGAAAACAATGTAATAACGCCTTCTAGTCGATGATGTTGTACGTTGGAGTATAGAGCTGCTGATCAACTGGTGATCTATCTATCGACTCAGTTTACAAGCAATTGCCCCGTATATCTATATCTTAATAACTATATATATATATATATGTATGTATACGAATGTGAATCAAAAAGTAATGCTTTTTTCTTTAGTGCAGGGATAATTACCGACACGAGAGCATGTTCTCTGCATCAAAATGAAGCTGACTCTCTGTGGATCAAATCCCTACTTCTCAACATAGTCACCGTTTCTTTCAATGTTCCACCTTCGAATGAGAGCATATATAGCTTCCACGTTAAAATTCTGTTCAGTTCTTTGAGCCACTTCATCACTGCAGTTTTCACTTCCTCGTCGCTGATATGCTATTTACTCTTAAACTCTCTTTCTTGATGTCGAGGAGATGATAGTCTGCAGGAGCTAAATATTGCCAATTGATAATGTCCTCCCTCAGCATGACAATGGTAGACTACACACAAGCATCAGGACAAGGAATATAATCACCTGATGGTTTTCGGATAAAATTGATAACAAGGCCATATTTGACCAGAAGTCGAAATTGAACCACGTAAAATGATTGCCAAATGACAATGGTGATAGGCATTTTGACTGTACACCTAAAATATCAATATTTACCAACCCCTCCTCTCAGACAGGATATGACACAAGGTCAATTTTTAACCGGAGTTTAACAGGTTTGAATTCAGAGTTTTCCTTTTCCTACACTAGTTGCCTCACCAAGGCTGAAGAACTCAGTCTGTCCTACTATTTACCCATAGCTGGAAGGGGAATAATTGGATTCATACCTTTCCCAAGGGTATTAGTACTATGTGAAATGCAGTTAGCTTAGTCCAGGATTTGAATTCGTTTCGCCGTGTCCATTTCCTACGACGATAACCATTACACCACAGGCACCTCCAAGTACACCTAAAATATCTTACTGATAAATTTCTTTCTAGCGCGTATTGGAATCTTCAAGAATCCTTTCTCTCATTCTATCTATCTATCTAAAAAAAAAAGCGTATTGATAAACGCCTTCAATTGTGGTTTCTGAAATTTGCACGAAGTATATACATTTTATATTAAAAAGAAATAGTTGAGTTATATAGAAAATAACCAAATCTCTGCCAGAAGACCAGACCTTATAATAATCAACAAAAAATTGGGGACTTTGCTATCCTGGCTGACCAAAGAATAAAACAGAAAGAAAATGAAAAGAAGGATAAGTACCTCAACCTTGCTAGGGTATTGAAAAATTAGTGGAACATGAAGATGACAATTATACCAATCATGATTGGTGCTTTTGTTGCAGTCACCAAAAGATTATTAAACGGAATGGAGGACATGGAAATAAGAGGACGAGTGGAGACCATCCAAACTACTACATTATTGAGATCGGCCAGAATAGTGAGAAGAGTCCTAGAAACTTGAGGAGACTTGGTTTCACTCAATCTTCAGTGAAAGACCATCAGCTAACGCTGATAAGAGAAACTCTTAAGGAGTAATAATAATTAGTAGTAAAAGAAGTTGTTGGATAAGAATATTACCAGTTAGTAAATATCTTTAAAGAAGTTTTGTTCGAAATTATCGAAGTAAGAGTTCTATGCTTTTCCTTTAGAATGTTAAATATAAGTTTTGTATACGTTGTTTGGAGAGAGGATCGAGGAAGGAAAGAGTGGAAAAAGGCTGACAAAATGAATTTGGAGTGATAGTAGACATAGAAGTGTCACGTGACAGAAGCTGCTATTCAGAAGCAAATAGAGATAACACAATTGATACAGATTGTATGAAAAGCACTGCAAGGATCATTATTAACCAATACCAACAAATTGCTCCTTTTAAACAACTAAAGATTATCAGTTATATGCCAATGTATCAGTTAAAATAAAAGAAGTTAAAACGATTGGTTTGCTTTCGTTTGTTTTGGTTTTATGGCATATCAACCATTATAGGTTATTTAATGCCAAATCCATCTTTAAACATTTAAACAGTTCTATTTTAAACAATTCAGTTTAGCAGAAGTACAAAGTGTAGTTCTATTTGACCCATAAATAGAAACCCATCAGGTATTACAACTCTGGGCCAGAGTGGATCTGGAAGTGATGGCAATAAAGGGGTACTCCGCATTCCCTTAAGCTCCTGCATTACCCAGTTTACTAACACCTCCGCTCGACCAGGATATGACACAAGGTCAGTTTTTAAGCGGAGTTTAACAGACTTGAATTCAGATTTTTCCTTCTCCTAGACTAGTTGCCTCACCAAGGCTGAAGAACCTAGTCTGTCATACTATTGACCCATAGCTGGAGGGAGAATAATTGGATTCATACCTAGGGTATTAGTGCTATGTGAAATGCAATCAGCCTCATCCAGGATTTGAACTCGTGTCGCCGTGTCCATTTCATATGACGATAACCATCACACCACGAGCACCTCCACTTAAGCTCATGCATTACAGGAGGCTCACCATCAGATTATTTAGTATTATATCCTGGACACCCGTTGAGTGAGTCTTACCTCTCTGCAGAGATGCAGTAAGTGTATTCTACAGCTCTAGCAGATTGGGCCAGGTAAAAACGAATAATTTCTAAAAAATTAGGATTGGTTAAATTTAGCAAGTTTAAAGTGATTTTTGGAGGTTTTTTTCTGCTCGTCATCCGCTTAAATGTTCTTTTACTTTTATGAGTACATGGTCATATCTATTAGAGATATGACCAAATAATCTCTAATAGATAATCTCTAATAATAGATAATCTCTAATAATACCAGCCCCAGGGTCTGGTATAAACATAATATACTACCTATAAAAAATTACAAATCCAAACATAATTCAACCGGCAACCAAGACAATAGTTGCTCCTGTGATCCTATTTACCAACCCCTCCGCTCGGGCAGGATATGACACAAGGTCAAATTTTAAGCGGAGTTTAACAGGTTTTAATTCAGAGTTTTCCTTCTCCTAGACTAGTTGCCTAACCAAGGCTGAAGAACCTAGTCTGCCCTACTATTTACCCATAGCTGGAGGGAGATAAGGGGGTTCATACCTTTCCCAAGGGTATTTGCCCGAAAGTGAACGTAATAGCGCGACTGGAGTACGAACTCGCGTACTACGATTCCGCAGTCCATCGCTTTAACCAGTACACCACGAGTTGCTCCTCTGATAGCCAGTATAGGGACCCGTTCAGCATACAGCAAATGTTGGCTGTTCTAATTTCAAGGAACACTAGCAACGACCGAAGCAAACACGCAACTTTGAGATATTAATGGAAGAAAAGACTAAGGAAGATAACAAAAATGTATTTCACAGTTATCTTCAGTGCAATCATGCACAAAAAGGATATTTACAAAAGGATAGAAATTTGGACATAATCTGCAAGGTTTAATACGACAAGCCAAAGACTTGCTAAACAAACTAGAATGATAGAAAGGCTCATTTTTAGATTTTGAGATACTTGAAATATACCAGCAAGTAAATAGGGAGGAATATCAACGAGACTCCATTACCCGAACTGAAATGTTAAATACTGAAAAACAAGAACCCCCTTAACCAAAGTGAAACGCAAAATAATGAAAACCGAAACACCACCAATTCCCAACACCACAAAACAATCATTAATACAAGAAGACAAAAGAAAAACATGACTGAAAAGACTATATTACCATCCCCCAGGAACTAAGACTGGAAAAATGTCAAGGTTGGAACCGAAAAGATAAACAAATCATTACCAAATATCCCAAAGGACAACATCACTAAATTTAGCAAACAAAACTTAGATGAAAAATTAGATTAGAAGGACATTAACAAACGAAGATATTGAGTAAGAAAAAATTCAGGAAGATCAAAGAAAACATTAGACAAATCTGACAATACAACTTGAAGAGATAAATCAAAAGATATTAGCGAAGGAAGACAGACTTAAAAGATAGTGAGACAGGATCAAGCTACCAAAACAGTATTTTCCAAAATAACGAAAGAAAACCCAACCAACAAGTAGGAGTAGAATGCCCGAGCACATACCACCATCGGATGCAAATGAATCAAAATTAATCATCATCATCATGTCATACCATCAACACGGATATCTCTGACCCTTTTTCGCCACCCTTCTCAATCGTCCATTCCCTCCGGCAGGTCTTCAGGCCTACATCTTGTATCGGCAGAGAGCTGCTGTATGTAGGTTCTCGCTGGTTGTCCTGCCTTTGCTCGTCCATGTGAAGGGGTCCACAGGAGTACATAACTTATGAGCTCGTCCATACTTCTCCAGCTGATTACTGATGATATCTTTAACTCGCTAGTAAGCTGCAGACTGATTCCTGAAGGAAAGAAAAGATGCCTCAAGGGAACAAGTGGAACAGGTGATCAGTACATTAATCACCACATCCTCAAGAAGAGCAAAACTAGGCGTAAATATATAGCTATGTCTTGGATTGACTACCAAAAAAAATGAATAATAGATTGTCTCAAAATGTACAAGATATACGATAAAGTCTTAAAGTTCATCCCGGAAGTCATGAAAAATTGGAAATTGGAATAAACAGAAGACGATGAAATCCAGAGAAGCACTTTCTAGAAAGATACACTTTCACCATTACTATTTGTAATAGCGACGATGCCACTCAGTCACATTGAAAATGAACAGGGGCTACAAATTTACTAAATTGCAAGAAAAGTTGAATCACCTAATGTACGTTGAAGGCATCAAACAGTCAGCAGAAAATTAATTAGACAAAATATAATTATTTCAGGATGTAGGATTATTTGGTTGGTTGGTTGGTTGGTTGGTTGTTTTGTTTTACGGCGTTTAATCTGTTTTTCGGTCATATAACGGCGAATTATATTTCAAAAAATTCAGTTTAGTAGAAGAATAGTTTTTGTTTGCAAACAGTTAAATGTCAAATCAGTTCTATTTCAAAAAATTCAGTTTAGCATATGAATCCAGTTTCAATATCAAAAAAGTCCTCTTTCAAGCAATTCAGTTTAGGAATAGGTTAGATTAATCTATTTCAAGCAGTTCAGTTTAGCATTAATACAGAGTTTAGTTCTATTAAAGCCATTGATAGGACTCTGTCAGGTGCTCACACCACGGGCTAGAACGGATCTGGGATCGATGTCGATAAAGGGGTGCCCCACATTTCCCAAACCATTACTTGAGCCTCACCATATTTTTTAGTGCAATATCCTGGACACTCGTTGGGGGAGTCTTACCCCTCTGCAGAGAAGCAGTCGGTGTATTCTACATCTCCAGTCGACTGGGCAACAAGGTATAGGGATGGAATTAGATATAGAAATATGTAAGTTGGTGACCTTAGTCGAGGGTGACCGGAAGGATCACTTTTCAATTGCTACTACACCGAGGTGTAGGAGTGAACTACTCCATTCTCAGGATTGCTCCACTTTACTGTTGATCCTCACCTTATAATGCACAGTACTAACCAAGACGGAATCAAGTACCATTTCTGAGTCTTTAGTATGACTCAACCTGGGATTTGACCCCGGTCTCCTGGACCATTGACGAACACTCTACTCATTAGGCCTATGGAAATATCTACCATGCTAATAATGAGAAGCGGAAAAAGATAAATAATGGAAGGAATAGAACTGTCAAATTAACAAAGAATAGGAACGCTCAGAGAAAAGTAAACCTAAATGTACTTTAAGAGATTGGAAGCGGAAACCATCAAACAAGCAGATATAAAAGAAATAAAACGAGTTTATTTGACGAGCAAAAAAAAAAAATTTCTCGAAACCAAGCTCTGCAGCAGGAATTTCATGAGCTGTAACCCTTGTAAGATACTCGTCACCATTTTTAAAATGGGAATTACTTCAAGAAATGGACTTGAGGACAAGAAACCTAATGATAATATCCAGGGGTTTCTATCCCAGAGATATCGGAGATATCAGAGAAAGACTATATGTGATGTGAAGAGAAGAACTCACCAGCAGTAAAGATAGCGTGAAAGCACCGATACAAGGACTCAAAGACAACATAAAAAATAGCAAAAAAAAAAGACTAATTACAGCGAGCAGAAACAATACTGACAACATAAAGATCAACAGAATATCAATAACTAGGATAATAGAAATGGGAAAATAAAAAGCTGAATAGATATTTTCAAGCGACAAACTGACGAAATTTCTCACGAGAAGAATTGGACATGGATAAAATGGGAAATCTTCAAGGGAGAAACTGAATCTCTTTTGATAGCAGCGCAAGACAATACCATAAGGAACAACTATGATAATGCGGAAATAGATAAGACCTAATAGAATAGCAAGTGTAGTTCATATGGTGATAGAGATGAAACTTGTAATTACATGATAAGCGAATGCAGTAAATTAGCAGAAAAAGAGTATAAGACTAGGCACGCCGGTGTAGGGAAGGTGATCCACTGTGAAACTGAAATTTGACGATACTACCAAATGTTATCAGCACAAATCAGAATCCGTCCTTGAGAATGAGACAATAAATTTTCTTGAATTTTGAGATACAAACAGATCACCAAATCCCAACCAGAAGACCAGACCTAGGGATAATAAAGAAAAAAGGAGTACCTGCTGAATAGTGGACTTTGCTGTCTCGATGGATCACCCAACGAGTGAAAATCAAAGAAAACGAAAAGAGATATAAGGACTTAAACCTTGCAAGAGAACTCAAAAACCTATGGAACATGAAGGTGTCAGAGTTACCAGTTGTGATTGATGCACTTGGAACGATCTCGAAAAGCTTGGGAAGGGGACCGGAAGAGTTGGAAGTCATTACTAAGATCTGCCAGAATACTTAGAAAAGTTATGGAGACGAGGGAATTTGCTGCCACTCGGACTCCAGTCAAAGGCAATCAGCTAACGCTGGTGTGAAAAACTCACAAGAAATATATTTTTGTCTTTTAGAGTATTCGGACCATTGTCTTCATTTTCATTATTATATTCACGACGTTTCAGCCGATACATCTTTGGCTTTCTTTAGGTGTTTCATGTCAAACTCGCGGGCCTACACGGAACTTCCAACCGAACCCCTTATTTAATCCAGGAGGGTAGACTTTTCTAATTCAGTCAGCTATAACCGTGCACAAGTGTTAAGCTACTGTCAGTATTCCTTGATATTTACCTGTTGTCGGAATACTCTAAATGATAAAAACTATCAAGTTTCATCTGATATTTTCCAACAAGAAATAATAATAATAATAATAATAATAATAATAATAATAATAATAATAATAATTATAATAATAGTATTGGCGCAGTAACTAAAGGATTATTAAAGGGCCTGGAGGATTTGGAAATTGACGGACGAGAGGAGATCATCCAAACGATAGCATTATTGAGAACGGCCAGGAGACTTGACGAGACTTGCTGTCACTCAAACTCCTGTGAAAAACCATCAGTTAACACTGATGGAGAAAACTCTAAAGGAGTAAATAAATAATGAAAACAAAGAAATTTCGATTAGAAAGGTTTTGTTTACATCTTCAAACACTGTTTACATGTTATAATTTGTATGAATAGAAATTTTAACGAAAATTTTAGGGGACTCGGCTCTTCGTCTTATATCGATAAGATTTTCAAAATTTATAGATTTTCATCAGATTGATTAGTGAGGATGACATTTAGCATTAAAAAGAAACGGGAAATATCTTTAAACAAATATTTTTTAAATTTTCTTCCTTGCTATTTTTTACAAATTAATTTAGGCTTTCTCAGATATATTGCACTCAGAAAGCTCCATTGTCCTTTCACAATTGCAAAGACTGCAGATCCTCTGCAGTATCTCTGATAATAACAATCAATATATGAAGACTAATCAAAGAATCATAAAAGTTATGCATATTTAGAAAGCAAGAGACTTTGATAAAGATAACGGTATCATTTGGGGCTTTTATAAATATCGACTAATCTAAATCCAAGAAAAGTCAAATTTGACTTGAAGTCATTTTGCAGTGGTAGGTCATACACGAATCGAGACTTATGCATGGAAATTTACAAAAAAAAAATGTTCTACCTCTTGATATTTCTATTTTGGCTTAGAGTAATGAACTCAGCCCACCCCTTTTTGAAGAATAAAAACTGACTAAAAAAAAACTGGGAAGCTGAAAAGTTCCTAGCAAAACTAACAAATAAATTGTAATTTTTTAATTTATTTATGTATAAATATTTTTAAAGAAGAAAAGTACTGAAGGGTTACGCAATGTATCTTGTAAAAGTTACAACCGGAGACGAAAGAACAGGTCAAAAATAGATTCAGTTTTGTTCCAAAGTTTATTGTTGTTTTAATAAATCAGGTCGACTATTTCTGTATGTTTCCAAAGCTTATTTCACAGGTAAGAGAAAACAGCTTGCATTTCTCAGAAGTTTCAAGTGAAGTTCTCATAATGGTCTTCTCTCTAACACTAACACACACATACAAAAAATAATCAGTAATATATATATATATATATATATATATATATATATATATATATATATATATATATAAACAAGCCTGCTTTGTAGTACTCTCGCAATTATACCTCCTAAAACCCCAAAACAC
Source organism: Sepioteuthis lessoniana (assembly GCA_963585895.1). Taxonomy (NCBI): domain Eukaryota; kingdom Metazoa; phylum Mollusca; class Cephalopoda; order Myopsida; family Loliginidae; genus Sepioteuthis; species Sepioteuthis lessoniana. The sequence continues at coordinate 66,254,980 of OY757916.1, read as the reverse complement.
AAACTTTTTCATGACTTCTTTCAAATCAAAGTGTAGTTTAACCTGTCAATGAAACTCCCCGATACTTCCGCAGACAATATGGTTGTGATGGGAGGAGATTACATAAAAGATTTGGCCATTCGGCTGGGGCTGTACAATACACCGACTGCATCTCTGCAGAGGGGTAAGACCCACCCCTATGTGTGTCCGGACAATGACACTGAACAATATGATGGTGAGGTTCCAGTGATGCTGGAGCTTGGAAAATGCAGAGTACCCCTTCATCACCATCGCCCCCAGGTCCACTCTAACTCGGAGTTGTAGCACCTGGTGGGACCCTATCTATGGGTTGACTAGGACTATAGTAATTATGCTAAACGGAATTACTTGAAATAGAATTTTTTTGACACGTAAACTGTGTACTTATGCTAAACTATATTGTTCGAAATAGAACTGTTTTGACTTTTAACTGAATGTAAACAAAAATTATACTTACACTAAACTAAATTTCTTGAATAATAACTATTTGACTAAGATAGATAGCTTGAAATAGAAATGTTTTTGACAATTAAATAGTGTACAAATGTTTAATTGAAATTTTGAAAATAGAATTGTTTATTTGTATAAAAATGGATTTGGCATTGAATAACCTACAAAGATTGATATTCCGTAAAACCCAAACAACAAACCAATCACATTACAGATGTTCCTAGTGTGTTTGTCGCTCCGCATGCTTTTCATCACACCCTCATGATATTGTTTTATCCATCTCTCATATGAAAAGATAGTGCCGCACCCAAAGATCAGCAATCAAAGTTTTTGGCGTTTTTTATATCAGAGTTAGAGGAATAGATGGACAGATATGAAGGAAAATGAACATAACATATTCTAAGGTAAATCTGGGCTCAAAAATTTTGCCTCCGTAAAAAATTAATTAAAAATGTTAAAAATACTGATTCAAAATGTGTTTAAAACTCTACATCTGTCACTAACCAAACTATATATATATATATATATATATATATATATATATATATATATATATATATATATATATATGTATGTGTGTGTGTGTGTGTGTATGTGTGTGTGTGTCTCTGTGTGTCTCTGTGTGTGTGTCTCTGTGTGTGTGTGTGTAAACAAACCTGAGACGATAAATAGGAATATAGTTTTCACGTAGTTTATTTTTTGATGCTTCTCAACAAGATTCAGCATTTGGTCATCGTCTGAAGTAAAAGAACTTGTGGAAAAAAAGAAGCTTTTTTAGAAAGTTTGAAAGTTTTTTTTGGGGGGGGTTAAGTTTTTGCATTTTTAAAGAAATATTTGAACGTAATTCTTATGCCATAAGAAAATAGAATGAAATACATACATACATACATACATACATATATATATATATATATATATGTGTGTGTGTGTGTGTCTGTGTGTGTGTGTGTGTGTGTGTGTGTGTGTGTGTTCGAAAAAAATTTATTTTGATCTTTTGTAAATAAAATATGGGTGTGTCTGAATGAAATGCTTTGAACAGGAAATGCATTTGTTGAAAAATTTATATTTGCTGTGTACGAGTATATATACATTTGCACACAAACACACACACGTACAAATACATACCTATATTATTTATGGTAAGCCGTGTGGATACAAGCTCAGCTGAAGATAAGATATGTGAAAGTCAGAGTCGTGAGTATTTACTCTGTTCCTAAATTAAAATATGATGTTATTGCTTTGTATTTTGGTGCATAAAGCGCAATATTTTACTGATTTAGACCCTTTTTAGCTATAAATTATTCATTACAATTATATATATATATAAATAAATATATATATATATATATATATATATATATATACTCCACTGAAGGGGATGCAGCTTGTGTAATCTGGGCTTGAGTTAGTAGGCAGCTTTTCTTTTGGTTTAATTTAAGTTTGAAAAAAATGTTTTTATGTTGTACACAACGTTGTGATGTCATAATTGCTATATAGATTTATTCACTTTCCTCAACAAATACCAATTTTTCACACACACACACACGCACACACACACACACACACACACACACACACACACACACACACACACACACACACACACACACACACACAATGCAATACATGCACACACATAATTATCTATCTATTTCTTCATATATATATATATATATATATATATATATATATATATATATATATATATATATATATATATATATATATATATGGAGACGCTCGTAGTTGAATGTTTACCGTCGTACGAAATTAACACGGTGACCAAGAGAGAATCTGTGTACTGGTTGGTCGGTTGTTTGGGTTTCATGGCATATGAACCTTTGTAGATTGTTTAACGCCAAATCCATTTTTATGAAAATAGCTCTATTTCAAACAATTCAGTTTTGCATAAGTACGCAGTTTAAATGTAAGTACAGTTTAATTGTGAAAAAAAAAATTCTATTTCAAGCTATTCAGTTTTATTTAGAAGTTCTAATCCAGCTAATTCAGTTTGATATAAGTACAGATTTTGTTTACACATTTAAATGTCAAAACAAATCAGTCTAGTGTAAGTACAATATCAATGTAAAAAACAATTCCATTTCAAATAATTCAGTTTTGCATATGCACGCAGTTTAAATGCAAGTACGGTTTAATTGTTAAAAGCATTTCTATTTCAAGCAATTCAGTTTAGTCAAACAATTCAGTTTAGCGTAAGTATGCCGTTAGTTCTATTAATCCATATATAGGGCCCTATCAAGTGCTACCACTCCGGGCCAGAGTGGACCTATGAAGGGGTACTCCGCAATCCCGAAAGCCCCAGCATTACTGGACCCCCCAACACACACACACACACACACACACACACACACACACACACACACATACACACACATATATATATAAATATATATATATATATATATTATTTAAATGCAAACAGATTATTGATCGCCTAATTTTGTTTACTATATTTTCTGTCTTTCCCTTTCAATTCAGAAATTGCTGTATTTGCCAGGTTTTTTCGTGCTGGTTTTCAAGCTAGATGGTCCCACCCGATTTTTAAAGATTGATTTAACTTAACATTCTTGGTCTCATTTCTCGCTCTAATCCATTATTGCTGTTAAATCGAGTTAAACAGAACTTAAAACAATATGAGTTGGAATATTGTATTCCACCAAATAATTCAAATCCGAACTTTTCCATAACCATAACCCCTGCAAGGAAATTTACAGCAACCTAGAACAGTAATATTTCTTCATTTATAAAAAGAATTACTGTAGTAGACTATTTCCTTTTAAATAATTATACGGAAGGTATATTTTACTGAGGATAAGAACGTTTTACATTCTTTCAAAAAAATTTATTATAAGAATAATCGCATTTTTAAAGTTTACATCAAAGACAATTTTTTCTGGGAAAGATAAGGAATACGGAATTACGCAAGATTGCACATGGTGGAGGTACAGTTCTCTCTGCAGAGAAAATCAGAATTTAGTATCCAGGAGTTTTATCATAGTTTGATTATTGGCCACTTTTGCATCTTTTTTACTCTTTAGACAAATTTTCTGTTGAACAGTTTTTGACTTCATTGTGAATTATCTAATATTTTGAAAGGAAGTCCAATTTCTTTAACAATTACTTGCAGAATGAAACTTGATTTTACCAAGAATAAACATGTTAGAAACCATTTGGACTACTCAAATTATCTTTCTGAAGTACAATGGTGGGAGGTGCTGCTCATTATTTTATTCACCAGGGTCACACTCGAAAACAACAATTCAGTTGAAGAGGAACATATACTACACTAAACACAGTTAAACCACCGAGAAATTACACGTTAAATATTACGGGAGTGTGACTCATATATTTAGATGGGAACCTTTAATATTATGTGTGGGAAAGAACAGAAATTGCCCAGACTACGCAAGCAATATTTCAAGGGCGTCAAATTACTTTGTTACTGAACAAATAAAATAAAAGCATATTTTATCCAGGAAAAATCTTTTCAACATCTTTCAAAAATATTTTCTTTATCACAAGTATAATGATATATATATATATATATATATATATATATATATATAATTTTTAAGTTTAATCAAATAGTTGAGCCAGTGATAAAGATGAAGATTTTTTTACGCTAGTCAACAAAGTTAAAAGATGCCGGATGAGGAAGTCAGCATACGAAATTGTGGGTTTGTATATGTGTATTTGAACACTAATATTTCTACACCGACTACTTTCACCAGAAGGAAATACTAAACTTTTTTACTCAATAAATCACTACTACTGTCAGATCATGTAACATCTTTTTTTTTTTTTTTTTTGTAAGATGATCTCTCAGATGTAAGACCTTTTGAATTGTCATCAATTTTGCATTCACGGGCACATATAACCGAGTTCCTCTCTTGTCCAGTTAGAGAAGCTTCCGGAATTCCGGGGTATCTATATACTTTTTTCAAGTTTTTACTCTAATGAACCGGCTCATTGGTCTAATGTTTAGAGTGTTCGCCAATGGTCCGGGAGACCTGCGTTCAATCCCAGGTTACATCATACCAAAGACTTACTTACTCTTTGCGCATTTTTCACACCAGCGTTAGATGATGATTTTTCTTTTTTACTGAAATCTTCAAGTCTCCAGGACTCTTCTTAATATTCTGTCTGATCTTAACAATACAGTAGTTTGGATGGTCTTGATTCGTCCTCTAATTTCCAACTCTTCCAATTCTCTTTTCAAAAATTTGGGACCGCAAAAAGCACGCCATTTACAATTCGCATCACCATCACCGTTACGTTCCACAGTTTTTTTAAACTCTCAAACAAGGTCCTAGTACTCGTCTCTCTTTTCGCTTTCACTCTTTTGTTCACTAGCACGGCAAAGACCACTATACAGTGAGTTTTCGTTTATTTTTGTTTTCTTTTTTTTTTTTTTTTTTTTTTTTGGGAAATTATCACAGCGTCTTTTCTCCTGGCCAAGATCAGGGGATCTGTATTATTACTATTATTATTCACTCTTTTGGAGTTTTTCACATCAGTATTAGCTGATAGTTTTTCACTGGAGTTTGAGTGACAGCAAGTGTCCTCAAGTCTCCAGGACTCGTCCCAGTATTCTGGCCGTCCTCAGCAATGCTGTTGTTTGGATAGTCTCTACCCGTCCACCAATTTCCAAGTCTTCCAGGCCTTTTAATAATCTTTTAATTATTGTGCCTAAAGCACCAATCACAATTGACACAATCGTTACTTTCATGTTCAACAGCTTTTTCAATTCTCTAGCAAGTTCGAGGTACTTATCCTTCTTTTCACTTTCCTTCAGATTTAGTCTGTGCTCTCCCGTGACATCAAAGTCAACAATCTTGCAGATTCTCTTTCTTTTGTTGATTATTATGAGGTCTGGTCTTCTGGCCGGGATTAGGTGATCCGTTTGTATGTTAAAGTCCCATAGGAGTTTATGCAAGTCATTTTCTAGGACAGCCGCCGGGTTGTGTATATACCATTTTATTATTATTATTATTATTATTATTATTATTATTAATATCATTTTTATTATTATTAAATTTTCAGCATTACTTTCTGCTCCGTGCAATCTTTCACCGAATCTATCGATAAGATCTTGGTAATAATTAAATGCATTCTATGCATTTATGTTTTTTTGCTGGTTATTTTGGTTGTTATTTTTCCAAACACATTGACATTACTCTCCAAAAAAATATGAGCAGTTGCCATGAGTGCAATTTTTGGCATTTTATGTTGACTGGGACTTCCAGGCATTTTGCTAATGTGTTTCTTCGTCCCTCTCTAAGGTGCTATTTTTTTCAGTTTCTACTTCCTGGTTTTTGTATTTACTTATTTTATAATATTTCTCGACTGATATGTCGTTATGATTATTATCATTATTATTATTATTATCATTATTATTTACTCCTTGGAATGTTTTCCCATCAGCTTTAGTTCATGGTCTTTCACTGAAATTTTACTGACAGTAAGTCTCCTCAAGTCTCCAGTCTGGCCGATCTCAATAATGTAGCAGTTTGGATGGTCTCCACTCGTCCTCTTATTTCCAAGTCCTCCAGTCATTTTATCAATCCTTCGGTGACTGTATACAGAGCACCAATTACAACTGGTATAATCGTCATTTTCATGTTCCACAGTTTTCTTTTCAATTCCCTAGCAAGGTCGAGGTATTTATCCTTCTTTTTATTTTCTTTCAATTTTACTCAGTGGTCAGTTGGGACAGCAACGTTCACAATTTTGCATGTTCTCTTTTTTGTATATTATAAGGTCTGGTCGTCTGGCTGAGATTAGGTGATCTATTTGGATGTCAAAATCCCATAGGTGTTTGTGTGTCTCATTCTCCAGGACAGATTCTGGGTTATGCATATACCATTTGTTTGTATTATTATTATTATTATTATTAGTTGTAGTAGTAGTAGTAGTAGTATACACATTGCAAGTTTGGGCTTTCGATGGAATCTGAGTGCCAGCAAGTTTCCTCTGATTTCATGGACTCTGTATTTTTGCCAATCACAACAATGTAGTAAAGATGGTTTCGATTCTTCCTCTGATTTTCTGTTCTTCTAATCCACTTTTCAATCTTTGGAGACCAATCCAAGCGCCCAAAGTACAATTGATGTTAGCGTTATTCGCATGTTACACTGTTTTTGTTTTTTTGTTTTTTTTTGTTTGTTTTTTTATTCTCTAGCAAGGTCCAAGTATTTGTCTATCATTTCACTTCTTTAATATGAATATTAAAGAATATGAAATGATAGACAAATACTCTTTGGTCCAGCAGGACAGCTAAGTCCACTTTTTAGCAAGTTCTCTCTCTCTCTCTCTCTCTCTCTCTCTCTCTCTCTTGTAATTATCTCTAGGTCTGGTCTTCCTAATGGGAATAGGTGATCTGTTTGTAATTCAAAATCAGAGAGAATTTTACGCGTCTCATTTTCTAGTACAGATTCTGGTTTGTGCCAATACCATTTATTCGTATGGTCATATTTCAATCTCCTGTGCAATTTCCAGTGGATTTGTTTTCCCAGCCAGTTGTGCTATTATCATTATTATTATTATTATTATTATTATTAGTAGTAGTAGTAGTAGTAGTAGTAGTTGTTGTTGTTGTAGTAGTAGTAGTAATAGTAAAAATATTATGGTTGTGCAAATACAATTTATTTATGGTTAAATTTCAATTTCTTGCACAATTCCCAGTGGATCACCTTGCCCACCCAGTCGTGTCTAGTTTTATATTCTTTCTGTGCAAATTTGCTGCATCGCCTATTATGTGCTTGATTGTTTCGTCTCTATCACCACATATCCTATATCTGCTGTTTTGTTGCGTCTTATCTATTCTTGCTTTGATATGTTGGTCCTTATGGTGTTGTTTTGTGCTGCGATAAAGAGAGATCCAGTTTCTTTTTTAAGGTTTTCCTTTCTTAGCAGCGATCATGTTTTTGTTTTTTTTTACGCGTGAGATGTTGCTTGTTAGTTGTTTAAAATGTTAATAGAGTTGTTTTTCTTCCCATTTTTGTTTCCAAGTTATTGTCGTTCTGTTGGTCCACGTGTTGTCAGTATTGTTTCTAGTGGCTGTAATCAGTCTTTCTCCGCGCTTTTCTATGCAGTTTTCAAGTCGTCGTATTGATGCTTCAACACTGTCTTCAATGCTGGGAAGTCCTCTTCCTCCTTCTTTTCTTGACAGATATAGTCTGTTAACGCCATCTCTGGAACGTAATGCTTTATGCAATTTTGTTGTTCACTGGTCTATTTGTTTAAGTTCCACTCCAAGAATGGTCCCGAATATCTTTCGAGGGGTACAACCCAGGTATTTAATCCTTTGATAAGGCTTCTGCTATATAGATTTGTCTCGAGTAGCTTTCTGGTTCTCTTGAGATATTCTTTCTTAATTTTTTTTCTTTTCAGAACCATATTTCATGAGTTTAATCCAAATGAAAGACATTAAAATAACCTTAGAAATTAAATAGTTTGAATTGACATTTAAATAGAAGATATAGAAAATGTACCAAGAATTTAAAAATGATAAAATGAAAAACTAAAATATATTTTTCACATCTTAAAATTGTTTACTTATTTTTCTTTTCGGATACTTCTAAAGACTTATTATCATAAAACTACATCAATAACGGCGAAATGTAAATTTTAATAAAATCCCAAGAATCCGAGAGTATAGTGAAACAAAATCTAATTACAATTATTTTTAATTGCATATAGAAAATACATAATCGAAATTTAATTAAATTTTAAAAAATCACAAAATACTTCATATGAAAGATATAAAACTATCTTCCCTGGCTACCCTTGATGTATTTTAGCCTACCTGCTCGTGCGCAAAAATAATACAGTTATTTGACATTTATATCACCCATACTTAATCTATCCCAAGGGAAGCAATTCAGTTCTATCAATCACATTGTAATCGAAGTCAAATTGGGTGACACTATAAAAACAATCTAAAATTTGCATTACAAAGGCAAAAATATCTTTGATTAAATTTATACGCTTTTGCGATTTAACAAGCTTAAAAACTTGCAAGATGATAGTAATATAGTAAAGTAAAGTTGGCGACCATAGTCGAGGGTGACCCGAAGGCTCCCTTTTCGATAGCTACTACACCAAGATGTAGGGAAGGGCACTACTCCTTTCCCAGGATTGCTCTACTTTACCCTTGATCCGTACCTTATAATGCTGAGTGTTAAGCAAGGAGGCATCAAGTACCATTTTGTGAGTCTTTGTTATGACTCGACCTGGGATTGAACCCAGGTCTCCCGAGCCATTGGCGAACACTTTAACCGCTAGTCCAAATTATAGTAAAATAATTCCAATATATTTTTAAATACTCTAAAAAATGACGTAGGTGTATCTACAATATCTAGATAAAAATTACGAAATAACATTTGCGTTTAAAGGTGAATTTGAGGATTAACCAGTGAATTTTCCAAGTATCAGACAATAAGTACAAAAAATTTCGGCACTTAAACTGCATACAATGATAACATAGGAAAAAAGCATTGACACCATTAAAAGAAGAGTTAGGTCTAGACATAACTAAATAGTCCAAGATAGGGTAATGCCTTTAAATAAGAACACACCTAATATTTTCTTTATCAAAAGTTAATTTGCTTTTTAACCAACGATAAAAGGGTTTTGTTAATGCTAGTGCAACTTTATTCCATGAAAACAAATATTATCATGAATTATTTAGTACGAAATTATTTATTATTATCATGAATTATCATCAAGAATTATTTATTATGAAATCAATAGCATTGAAAATCTGTAAAAAAAAAAAAAAAAAAAAAAAAAAAAAGCAAAAACAAACAAAAAACAAAGGAAGAAAAATGAAGGCAAAAGAAGAAAAATGCACATCTAAGGGGGTCTTTACTTAGGAATATTAGATATTAAATTTCAGCTTACTGCTTTTCGGTGCCATAGGGTTTTCGAATAAATGGTATATAATAAATTCTATTTTAGTCGTATCATGTTCCTATACGATAATAACATTTTTAGAAATGTTCTTTTATTAAAATGTTCTTTGATGTGTACTTCTTTTCGGGTTATACTCCTGAGTAATCTAATCGCTACTCCATAGCCACCCTAACAGCTGGGGCTGTAGAATGCGCTGACTGCATCTTTGTAAAGGGCTGATACCCCAGCCATCAAATGAGTGTCCAAGGCATGACACTAAATGGCGTCTGATGGTGACTTTCTAGCGCTGGGGTCATGAAGTCCTCCTTCTTTGCCATTACTCCCAGGTTTAATCTAACCTGATGTGCTTGTATCTTTTAGGGTACTAACTATAGGTCAATTAGAATTGTTCCATCATTTGCTTAGGATTATTCGTATTAGTTATTTGAGACCAATTAGTAGTGTACAAATTATCAGTAATATATTGGAACTATTCTATTAATAAAATTGCTAATGTTAAATAGCAATACTTGAAACAATTCAACTATGTGCAAACAAATAATTAGTACTAAATTGAATTATTTCTGTTAAATAGGAATACTTAAAAAAATTAACTAAGCAAAAAATGAGCTCTAACAACTTGTTTAAAAATAAAGTTACCAACAAACTATTCGCTTGCAAATCATATATATATATACGTGTATATATATATTTGTTTATAGATATAAAATCTGATTTGTTACTGTCTATATATTAGACTATGTCTTTCTAACATAATGTCATCTTTATAAATATCAAAAGTGTTCTATTTTAATTATGAATATGTAAATAGATGAGGGTGCTAAGTGAATGAGATAGTTGTATATTACTCACGTCCGCTATTTGATTGATTTCTGTTCTCAATAAAAAAGAATTGAGTGCTGTATTTTTAAAGCAGTTTCTCCGAACATGAAAATCAATCTTCCCACCAGCATTTTGGCTTTTACGTCAGATTAAGCTCAACTTAGTAAATATTTTGATAACTGCAATAGAAAATTGACATTCCATTTAAATAGCCAGTTTTTCAATTGCCTTGCCTAGTTTAAAGCAACATGCTATCCAAAATATATCATAATGAGACGAATCTATCATCCAAATGAATTCACTTTCCTTTATTATATATTACAAATTCCAGCCTTATTTTAAACATCATTCCTTGTATATATATATATATATAGTCAACCACAGACAGACTGTTTCGTTTTATCACAAATCTTCAGTGTGGCTAGACACGCTGGACGTTTCAAAATGGGATCGAAACCCACGTAACTTTACACTAGACGTCGTATCTTACCGCTCAGCCATTTCGATGACCTACGTCAACTCGGAAATCATAAGGCATTTTGTATTAGCGTTGATTTGTCTGAATTTTGGTCAATCGGATACCGTAGTGCTCAATTCGTTAAAAGAGCTTATGAACTTACTTGTCTAAGATCATGCGTTCTCTTATGAATGAAAAATGCACGAGAAGTTACTTATTGAATCATAGTGTATTTAAAATTTTGCTTAGTTCGTCACAAGACCAACTGGGCCAAGAAAGCGTTGCCCGAGTTTTTGATTTGCAAATAATCTTTCAACCGAAAAATCAGTATTTTAAATGATGGTGATTAGCTGGTGATTAGCTTCTTTTCATTCAGAGTACACAACAACCTCAGGAATGATTCTATATATTCTAATTTTTTAACAATGATTATTTGTATTATCGTGTGTATGTATATCCACACACACACACACACACACACACACACACACACACACACACACACACACACACATACAATTGCCCAGTCAGCTGGGGCTATAGAATACAACGAGGTACCCGTGGTGTAATGGTTATCGTCGTAGGAAATGGACACGGCGACACAAGTTCAAATCCTGGACGAGACTGATTGCATTTCATATAGCACTAATACCCTTGGGAAAGGTATGAATCCAATTATTCTCCCTCCAGCTATGGGTAAATAGTAGGAAAGACTAGGTTCTTCAGCCTTGGTTAGGCAACTAGTCTAGGAGAAGGAAAACTCTGAATTCAAACCTGTTAAACCCCGCTTAAAAATTGATCTTGTGTCATAACCTGCCCTATGAGGTGTTACTACTTTGAGCCTGAGTGGAACTGAGAGCGATGAAAATGAAGGGGTACTGCGCATTCCCCAAAGCTCCAGCATTACTTGAACCTCACCATTAGATTGTTTAGTTTCATATATAGGACACTCGTTGTGTGTGTGTGTGTGTGTGTGTGTGTGTGTGTGTGTGTGTGTGTGTGTGTGTGTGTGTGTGTGTGTGTGAGGTTGGGCAGAAAAGTTCATGGATTGAAATTCTCACATGATGACGCCATATCTGCTACTGACTAATTTGACCAAAATGATAAAAGCACTGCAACACTGAACCAAGAAATGTGTGCAGTGCAATGTGGACGATGTTTAAAATGAGATCTCATTTGGTCCTATTCTATATGAGTATCATCGTCAGCCTATGAACTTATCAGCAGACTCTCATATATATATATATATATATATATATATAATTCATGGATATCCAAAAACTGACAAAACTGGAATTCTTTTTCGACCAATTATTTCTGGGAGGATTCGAACTGCCCCCCATAACATCACAAATTCTTGAGCCAACATGTTAATTCCTCTTTTAGGTAAGATGAGCAATTTGTACATCAAGAACTTCGATGATCTACCCAACAAAATAAATAATATAAACATATGAATCCAATTTCAAGCCACTCTTGTCATAATTATATATAATATTCCTGTAAGGAAATATATAATGCGTCTAGAAAATCTCCACTACAATCATAAAGTTAATATTTACCAGTTTACAAAATAATAAAAATTTGCACATTATGCAGTAAACGCTGCTTTTTTTAAAATATAATTTTATAATATAAAAAAAAAATTTGTTTACTCATGGGTTCACCGCTTTCAGAAGTCCTTGCATATCTATTTCTTGCATTTCTCAAATCTGGGCCTTTTTATATAATGTGGGTAAAGATTCCAGTTATTTCCGTTTCATAGCTGATATATTATCTTTATATCCACAAAATAATGTCTTAATAAAAAGGGATAGGTTAAACAAAATTTAACCCACTATAGATTTTCCTCACAAATTACTTAAAAACAAACAACACCTTACCATTTTTTAGATATATCACTAATAAATAATGAGAAGAGGCGCCCGTGTTGTAATGGTTATTGTCACAGGAAATGGACACGGTGACACGAGTTCAAGTCCTGGACGAGACTGATTGCATTTCACATAGCACTAATACTCTTGGGAAAGCTGTGAATCCAATTATTCTCCCTCCAGCTACGGGTAAATAGTAGGACAGATTGTGTTCTTCAGTCTTGGTGAGGCAATTAGTCTAGAAGATGGAATACTCAAAATTCAAACCTTTTAAACTCTGCCTAAAAAGTGACCTTGTGTCATATCCTTTCTGAGCAGGGGTGGTAAATATGATAAATAATGACAAGAAATTAGAATTTAAAGTTCATCATAAATCCTCAAATAAAAATGACCATATACATTTTTACGTGCATCATAATACCAAAATTAAAAAAAAAAAAATAAACAAGATTTTTACCTTGGAGCTCTTAGGATTTTAATCCAGAAATGCTTAAATGATTAGAAAATTACTTTGCACCATTTCAATATCCTAAATCCTTTTATACAATGTAGTATATTAAAAGCTTTTAGAATTCACAATCGCAAAAGTTTTCAAAGAAAATTTAATAACAATTTTTCCAACCATAATCTATTACATGTATATATATTATTTTACCCAAAAATTTAACTACAAACATCATGAAAAACAAAATTTATACAACATTGGAATCAAAACACTTACAAACTCTTCAAAACAAAACAAAAGAATAAAATCATTAATAAGAATAACAATGATCTTATTGAATTTGATGCAAGCTTAAACTCTATCCAGTGCTTAGGATATATTTAAAAATATGTGCATAAAACTTCAAGATCAATTAAAAGTCGAATTTTCAAACTCAAGAGAGAGATAAAAATTAGCGACGAAAAAAATGCGTGAGTCGAGCATTGTTTTGAAACTAATAAGAATTTTAACTTTAAAGATCCCAAAATGTTAGTTTATAAGCATAATAAGTAAAGTTAAGTAGCTGACCTATAGTTGAGGATGACCCGAAGGCTCCTTTTTCAATAGCTACTACAGCGAGGTGTAGGGGAGGGCACTACTCCTTTCCCTGGATTACTCCACTTTACTCTTGATACGTACCTTATATTGCTGAGTTTTAAGCAAGGAGGTATCAAGTACCATTTTAAAAGTCTTTGTTATGACGCGACCTGGGATTGAGCCCACGTCTCCCGGACCTTTGGCTAACACTCTACCCACGAGGGCAATGAGCCATTGGATAAGCGTAATAGACAACATTAATTTCGATTTGTGGCACAAGCAAGATGAGCAAGCCTTCTCAAATAAGTTCGAATCTGATTGGATGTCCCATTCATACGGTTTTGTTTCAAACCTAAGCAAAACGCCAAGTAAATTACATTAATTTCGATTGTATTTCTGTAGCTTTGAAAGTTTAAATTTGAATTTTTTGTATTCATGTTGTTCGATGTTAAAGAAATAGTTTTGCTGTCTAGCATTTAGCTCAGTTAGGGATCGATCATTATATGCAATATATCATAAAATCTGCTTTTTGTGATTAACAATTAAGGGCCGTTCATTACAGGAAGTCGTCCATTACTTCAGTGAGTGAGTATATATATATATATATATATATATATATATATATATACCCAACGCTTGCACGAAAAAACTAAACAACTACAAAAATTGACACACTAATCATAGCACATGATCCAATACTGACCCTCACGAACAAAAGATCTTTTGGATCTAAACAAAACAAAAACCAACAATACATAAAAAAAAACATCTCTCAAAAAATGATCACTTGATATGATTGATAGCAGTTGGAAGCAAAATCTAGGGAAACCTAGACCCTGATACAATGAAATCAACAAGAAAGTAAAAGAAAAAACATAATAAGATCATAGAAAAAAGGATGGTCCGTGGTCTTTAACAAAACTTATTTAAACAAAGAATGTATATATATGTGTTGGGGTAGGGGGACACGAGTGTGTGTATTTTACCGGATGTGACAAAATTCCATTCTGAATATAGACAGATCCCTATCCCCCAGTGCTTACTCTTCAACTTGACGGAAATTGCAAAGAAGCAGGAAGAAAACTAAATTTGAGCCTTGTTATCGTTTGACGATAGTCTGTCGATTCCCGACCAAATTATACATTCCATCTTCTCGAATGGAAAAAGCCACAACATAATACGCCAAGTAAATGATAATTGTGAATAACTTTCTCTAATCTCTCTTTCCACCGCCAGTCCTCCCAACATTCATATCTGCTGATAGAGACGAAGATTCTTAGCGTCGACTCGTATGACCTACTAACAGGACAGGCTATTTATCATAGGAAATATAAGCATTTTCATATTTTATTTATTTATTGTACATCTGGTAGGAGCTACTGGCATAATGCACTCTCAGCGTGGTTTCCTCCTGTTTTCACTTAGGGCAAAGGCATGAGTCTAAAATCTCAGATATGGGATTCAAATTAGAAAATTAAAATGCTAATCACTTATTCCAAAATACGAAGATAATATTTCCACATCGAAAATCCTCCCTAAACACATTTAACGAAACATACATATATATATATATATATATACTCTTATGTTAATCACTGTGTTTATTAAATTTACACACACACACATATATATATATATATATATATATATATATATATATATATATATATACATTCAAGAAAAAAACAAAATTCGTTCATATTAGGATTATAAATTAATTTCCATCCAGCAAAAAGCATTGATATGAATCAACAACAAAAAAAAATTAACAAGACTTCTTCAGATCCAAAATTGAGATAAATGGTTGGTCTGTGATATCATTTACATAAAGCTCTTTATCAGGAATATTTAAATATTCGAATTTTGAATAATTTAATTGTCCTGACGGAACTGTTTTCTACTCCGGATTTACTGGATCGAAGAGTACCTTATATATATATATATATATATATATATATATATATATATATATATATGAATAATGAAGATATATATATATATATATATATATATATATATATATATATATATATGTGTGTGTGTGTGTGTGTGTGTGTGTGTGTTTTGATGTATTTATAACGAAAGAGTCTTCAATATATGCGAAAGACCATATGTTGATCTGGATAAACACAAATGCAAAGCGACTTTATAACTGTTCCAATCTATCTATTTATCTATCTGCATATATATACATATGCATATATATACATATGCATACATATTTTTATATAAGCTTTGGGCCGTTGGCCACTGCCACATTGCTCAAACACTTGTGTGTTAAGGTGAGTGTGTGTGGACCCAGTGGGTTAATCACTCTAGTGGGGATTTTGCCGGCTACTACATATGGTTACATGCAATAGCTCTTCTCAATCCAGAGAGCCCATAGCGTACAAGTAAAAAGGTAAAAAAATTCCTTTCTCCGACGCAAAAAATGACAATATCTGGAGTAATATATCCGACTGTCGTAAAGTCAACCAATTTTTTTTCCTAGCTTGAAGCATCTCACGTGTCTAGTCACACTGGAGAGTTGTGATACAACAAACAGTCTGTCTGCAGGTAACAATATATATATATATATATATATATATATATATATATATAGTGCCCGATGACCCTAAGCTGCAAGCGGCGTATGTGGTAAAAAAATCGTCTTAATCATATATCAAATGGAAATATATTTAAATAGAAATTTAGAAATAAACGCCTTATATATATATATTATTTTTTCCAGCAGTATCACTATCACTCTGTTTCTCCATGAGTTGAGTGTTCGTCAATGGTCTGGGAGACGGATTCGATCCTAGGTCGAGTCATACTAAAGACGCGAAAATGGTATTTGATGTCGCCTAGCTTAGCACTCAGCATTATAAGATAACGATCAAGGGTAAAGTGGAGCAATTTAGGGAATGGAGTAGAACCCTCCCCCGTACTCCTCGATTAGTAGCTATTGAAAAGGGAGCCTTCTGGTCAACCTCGACTAAGGTCGCCAACTTACTTTTTATATTGATAAATAAATAGTGCTTGCTATCGGTGATAGCGGCCAGTTCATATGCAGATATAAGTTAGAATAACATACACTTGGAGTTAACGGCTCGTAGAATTTGTTTCAAAATAAGTTCTAAACCAACAGTCACCAAGCATCTTAGACTGTGTCTGTACTATTCGAACTTCTTTTCGGCTGAAGCAGTAGAATTCATTGACTGCATCTCTGCAGATGGGTAAGACACCCTACCAATGAGTGTCCTGGATAGGACACTAAACAATCTCATGATGAGGTTCCAGTAATGCTGGAGCTTTGGGGAATGCGGAGTACTCCTTCATTACCATCGTTCCCAGGTTCACACTAGCCCGGAGTGGTAGCACTTAATAGGATCCTATCTATGGTTCAAATAGAACTAAACTGTGTAATTATGCTAAACAGAATTGTTTGAAATAGAACTGCTTTTGATACTGAAACTGTACTTATGCTAAACTAAATTGTTCGAAAATGAAATGTTTTTACATTTAACTGTGTGTAAATAAAAACCTGCACTTATACTAAACGGAATTGCTTGAATAAGAACTGTTTGAGGAAACTGAATAGATTGAAATAGAAATGTTTTTGACAGTTGAACTGTGTACTTATGCTTAACTAAATTGTTTGAAATAGAACTGTTTATTTGGATAAAAATATATTTGGCATTAAATAACCAACAAAGGTTGATATACCATGATATCCAAACAACTAACCAATCTAGGTTTCTCTCTCTCTCTCTCTCTCTCTCTCTCTCTCTCTCTCTATCTATCTATCTATCTATCTATCTCTCTCAATATATATATATATATATATATATATATATATATATATATATATATATATATCTTTAAGAAAAAGCCAAAGACCGGTTAATTTAGGATTATAAATTTATTTCCATCCTGCTTTTCAGTTTCTGGTGTGAACCAAAAACACGAAGAAAAATATAACAGGACTTCTTCAGATTCAAAGGATAAATAAAACAGACTAGACACGTGGGGCGGAGGGGGGAAGAGATTAAGGAGTTACCTCCTCGTTTTATTGAATTTCCGTTTTTTTATTTACCTATTTATTTTATTTTCAAATTTCTTCCGTCAGTTATAATTATGGTAATTTAACTTTTTTATTTATTTGTTTAATTTATTTTCTTTTCATGTTAAGTTCGATAATTAACTTTTAAGAGAAATATTAATGCTTATATTAATTTCGATACCATTTATTTAGCTACCTATTTTTCCCTAGTGTGTATATTGGAACATAAAAACATAGAAAAAATAGTGAAACCGGAAAAAAAAACGTTTTTTTTTCCGGTTTCACTATTTTTTCTATGTTTTTAAATTTTTTAGTCTATAGTTTAAATTTAGTCTTATGTCTACATCTAGCAATTAATTCACCTCTCTTATTTAATAACTTATCAGGCCATATATATATATATATATATATATATATATATATATATATATATATATATATATATAAGTTGGATACGTTTGAGATATAACCCTAATGGAATATTAAGTTCAAAACGAATGGAAACATGATTTCTATAAGTAATGAAATTAAATAGATCAAAGTAAATTCTTACGTGCCTTTCAACCGACACTTTTCAAAAGAAAGATAATCTTCCATAATGAATGAATTAAACGTTTAAAATAAAAATAAATAAAAATAAAATAATTGTCATCGTAAAAGAGAGAGAGAGGGAGGAAGTAGTTCTGTGTGATCAGAATAAGTCCAATTTGAGAGTAAATTACTTCAACTTACGAAAAGACGGGCGCTGCACGGTGACTACAAAAGCTTCATGATTATTGAGAAGATTTTTGTTCTGGCCTTATGTAAGAAAGAGAAACACTCTTCTGAACAATGCTCAGAACACGTTTTTATACCCACCAACTGTTCGCCAATGGGAGACTGATGAGCCTGTGATTGCCCGGACGGGTATATTCGTGTATATTTACGTATAGAGTATAGATATGTTGAGTGATTCTCACCTCATAACATTTGATAATTCAACCTACATAATTAGCTTAGCATGATTTTTAAACTGATCTATGGCTAAATTTCTGTGCAAAGTAGGACTAATATCTTTATGAAAAGAAGAGGACGCATTCTTCATATTAAAAATCACACTCACAATAATGGAATAATTATAAGATTTTATAGACAATCACACACTTTGTTTGTTTTAATCGATATATACATATATGTGTGTGTGTGTGTGTGTGTGTGTGTGTGTGTGTGTGTGTGTGTGTGTGTGTAAGAGAGAGTGAGAGTGTGTGTGAGAGAGAGAGAGAGAAAGAGAGAGAGAGCGTGTGTGTGTGTGTGTGTGTGTGTGTGTGTGTGTGTGTGTGTGTGTGTGTGTGTGTGTGTGTGTAAGATAGGGAAAGAGAGAGAGATTATCATTGCCACGGACTCTCTCAAAGATATAATTACTTAGAAAATTCATCGACTTAATGCTCTTGAACAATCAAAGAGTATTTTCCTAATACAGCCTAATTCTATTCTTTTATAAAAAGCAAGAGGATACGGCATGTAGCCCTGAAGACCTGCCAGAGGCGATGAACGATAGGGAAAAGTGGCGAGAGAGGGTCAGGGATATCCGTGCTAGTTGCACGACATGATGATGATGATGATGATGATGATGAAGATAATGAAAAGCACAAACAAACAAAAATGATTAATTCAAATGCTTCAGAGAAAGGTTTGAACGAATCGATGACATTCTATTCTAAAAATCATTTTCCTGTGGTTTTCTGTAGTTTTAAATACTGATATGATTTTTTTTTTTTTTTTTTTGGAAGGAGATTTTATTTTTATTTTATTAATTATTATTTTTAGATCCAACCTTTCATGTTAAATGAAAGGTTGGATCTAAAAATATTAATTGCAATTTACTATGTACTCTTTTTTTTTTCTATTTTCGTTGTCTTTTGTAAATGACAATTTAATATTCATAATCTAAAATATTTTTGATTATATTCTATGCCATTTCTTAAAGAACAAGGAAATCGGTAAATGGCTTTGGTTACTTAGATAAGAATAAACTGATATGAATGTTATAAATAGACAATTAGATATAGATACTCTTGTTACCCATTGTGTTCTTCCTTTAAAATATACCTCTTTTGACTATAAAGAGAGACAGAGAGAAAGAGACAGACAGACAGACAGACAGACAGAGTTAACGATGTAAAATCCCTTTGTCTTCAAAATTCTCCATTGACATCCGGATTTTTGTTTTTAGTTTACACATCTAAAAAAAGTTTTCCCAGGAAACACATCATAATGTACGAGATTATAGATTTTATAGATGCAAACACAAACGGGAATATATATATATATATATATATATATATATATATATATATATATATATATATATATATATATGTTGAAATAGGGCACATATTTTTGGAAAAGTTTGAATCCCTTGACAGATTCTTCACACTTTTATCGGCCAGCGCATCTTAGATACAGAAAGCAAATAAGCCATATCTGAAGTTCTAACATTGCATCAGAGTTCCTGAAAATTTTGGAGTGACGCTTTCCCTCTATCTTGCAATGTATGGTACCATTCTCTGCTAATGTCTTCTTTCACTACTCAATGCAGCTTCTATAGACCCCACAATGAACACAAAACTCCCATTATTCTTTAGGTAATAATCTTTATGTAATTTTCCTGTCTCATTTAATAAATATATTTTTCAGAATTAATTAGAATGAAGTATATTTTTGAACAACACAGATATTTTAAAGGATATTTTTATATTACAAAAGGAGAAATCTTTGGTTTGGTTTGGTTTGGTTTGGTTTCTTTGTTTAATGGCATATCAACTCTTTTTAGGTTATTTAATGCCAAAGCCATTCTTCTAGAAGAACAGTAGTGGTACTATTTAACCCATAGCTGGGAGAAATCTTTGATACAAAATAAGATTTCTTTATTTACTGTTCACTACTTTATACAAATTCACTTTATAATTGTTTAAATAATTATAAATAATTATAAATAATTCACTTTATAATTGTTTAAATAATTATAATGGATAATAGATTGATAAGACTACATAAATATTTCAAAAAACAAATAGTGATGTTGTTTTACAAATTATCTTTAAAAAATGCTTTTGGTGCCTATTTACTAGATATCTTACTGATAGAATTTACATTATAATTACCAATAGAAAAGAATAAATATTCTGTAATTAATATTTAATTGTTTAAGAAATTAAGATGAGTAGAATAAGTGCAAAAATTGTCCTCAATTTTAAGTTTCAAATTGACTAGTAATTTACATAATTCTTTAAAAGCATTTTATCACTATTGCTATACGTGCGTTGAGAGAAGAACTTTGGGTTAGTTGCCAAGTGCCAAACTTAAACCAGTGAAACCTGTAACTGGGAGCTGGCAGATGTTGAACTGATGTGATACTAGGTTACTGACGTTCAAATTCGAAGCACCTAGACAGAAGGGCTGCTGGCGTGCAAATTCGAAGCACATGGTCAAAAACGGACATACACACGTGGTAATTTACTAAGCTTTTTGCTTAGATGTAGCACAAGGCCGCATGAATTGGGCACCTAATGAGAATCGAACTCACTCGTGTAGGTTTGCTAGTCTACCTTGCTAACCATTACACCACCCGAGGTGCCCCCGGACATACACACGTGACTCACAAAGACACCTGAACGTGACGTAAGAGCGCAAATGAGGATCTTGCTCTCCGGCCCCCTACAAGTAAACATATATCCTTCGTTTTCCATTGTTCCACTTCTTTTCACACAGAGCACTTCGTCGAAGATAATTTGTCTACAATAAAACAGAAAAAGCTTTTTTTCCGAATACAACGTTAAGTTTTATTCTTTGACTAAACTGATGGTTTGGTTTGGCTTCTTTGTTTAATGGCATATCAAACTTTGTAGGTTATTTAATGCCAAAGCTATTCTCCTAAAAGGACAGTAGTGGTACTATTTAACCCATAGCTGGGAGGATAAGGGGGTTCATACCTTTTCCAAGGGTATTTGCCCGAAAGTGAACGTAATAGCATGACTGGAGTACGAACTCGCGTACTACGATTCTGCAGTCCATCACTTTAACCATTACACCGCGAGGACACCCACTGACCAAACTGTGACGAATTGCAAACCGACTCTACGACACTTTTATACCAGCATAAATCTTGCTACGATGATCTTTCTTCGCTGTTTTACGGTAACATGTAAACATATGATAGCAGGATAAAGCAAAAAAGAATACCGTGTGAGATGATTTCCCTTAGTAGATGATTATGTATGTATTTGTCAAACTCCTTCACGGGCAGGATGTGACAGAAGATCAATTTTTAGAGGATTAAAGTCAATCTGAATTCGAAGTAATCGAATAATTATTGTTGGAGTTTACCGATGACATGAGGATCCTGAAGATATTAAGATGAAGCGAAAGGCAAATAACTAAGTCCATCACTTAAACTAGGGTCGACGATGATAACCGTTACGCTATAGACGCTACCATAAAATTATTTCACAAATTATTCAGAGGTGGGGGTCCGAGTAATGTTCAGTTAAGACTACCATCATGTTCCAGTGGGAACGAGTCAGTCCCCAACAACTTTCTTATGTTAGACAAACTTAACCTATCTATCTATCTCTCTCTCTCTCTCTCTCTCTATATATATATATATATATATATATATATATATATATTGTTGCAACTAAACAAAAGGTTACTGAATGAGAAATAAGCAAAATCTTTTTAACATTCACAAAATACAATGCTTTCCAGCAGTGTAAAGAAGGTACCCACTGCAAGTGGTGACTACTTAGCATAAGGAGGTGCCCGTGGTGTAATGGTTATCGTCGCAGGATATGGACACGGCGACACGAGTTCAAATCCTGAACCTGACTGATTGCATTTCACATAGCACTAATACCCTTGGGAAAGGTATGAATCCAAATATTCTCCCTTCAGATATGGGTAAATAGTAGGGCAGACTAGGTTCTTCAGCCTTGGTGAGGCAACTAGTCTAGGAGAAGGAAAACTCTGAATTCAAACCTGTTAAACTCCGCTTAAAAATTGACCTTGTGTCATATCCTGCCCGAGTGGAGGTGTTGGTAAATATGCTTAGCATAAATCCCTCCCCTCACAACTGTGCCCAACGTATTCATGAGGAATAGGACATACCTATTAATGTTCACCGGTAGAGTATATATATATATAAGTAAATGGTCTCGAACTCCAGTCAAACTATTACGCTCACCTTTGAACAAATTCTTTTGAGATTATTATAAACCGCTTTATCCCCCTCCTATGGATTAAGCGGTACCATTACTGTTGTTCTGTAAGGATAGTCTTCATCGTAAATAATCCACGAAAGATGTTATGCCATTAAACGAAGAACCCAAACTGGTCTAGTGGGTAGAGTGTTCACCAGTGAACTTTAGAAATGGTACTTGATACCTCCTTGCTTAACACTCAGCACTATAAGGTACGTATCAAGGGTAAAGTAGAGCGATCCTCAGAAAGGAGTAGCGCCCTCCATTACACCTCGGTTTGGTTTGGTTTCTTTGTTTAATGGCATATCAAAATTTGTAGGTTATTTAATACCAAAGCCATTCTCCTAGAAGAACAGTAGTGGTTTTATTTAACCCATAGCTGGGAGGATAATGGGGTTCATACCTTTCCCAAGGGTATTTGCCCGAAAGTGGACGTAATAGCGCGACTGGACTATGAACTCGCCTACTACAATTCCGCAGTTCATCGCTTAAACCATTACACCACGATGACACCCCAGTACACCTTGGTGTAGTAGCTATTGAAAATGCAGCCTTCTGGTCACCCTCGACTACAGTCGCAAAAATTTACTTTACTTAAAAGTATCTTCCAAATGCATATTATGTTATACTGTTAACATATTTTGTCTAAATACAACAGAAATATTTTCTATTTCGGCCGTATATGTTTATTCTGTCTGGCTTCCATATTTAAATGATTTTATTGATAAACGTATATCAGACAATGCGTCGTCAGTCGAAGAAATTTAAGAGCCTATTTTAAGAGAGATTGGCATTATATAATTATTACATATAATATAAAAAAATGTTTAAATTTTTCATTGATTCTGTCGCACCATTTCATTTGCCTTTGTTGTCTTTATAACAATGTTTTCATTGTAGCACACATTTCTGCTTCCTTGAAATACGTGTGATCAATTCTTGGATCAGGTATTGCAGATGTATACGACGGCTCAGTGTTGAGCCTTACAAAACAATAACCAAGGTCTCAAAGTTATGATGAACCAGCAGTTGTTCGCTCGTTTCATGACTATTCAACTTTCGGGGGTTATTTAATACCAAAGTCATCTTTCGAGAAGAAAACTCGTGGGACAATTCAAAAACCCATTGCTGAGGAATAAGGGAGTTATTATACATTTTCCAAGGGTTTTAGTCAGAAATTAAAAATAATAGCGCGGCTGGAGTCTGAAATCGCTACAATGTCGCAGTCAAGCAAGTTAACGATTCCGCCGTTCTGACTCACCCCAGATGTAACAGGTGAACGACTGCAAATATATAACCATGGACAAAATAGGAGAGACAATGGAAATTGATCACACAATTAGTGTGACCTTAAATACACCGTCAGTATCCTCTGCACCAAGGTAAGACCCCTCAGGAAGGGTGTCTTGGATAAGACGCTAAAAGGTATTCGGTGATGAAGCTCTTCTTCTAAAGTAATGGGGAGAGTGAAATACCCTTAATTGCCATGACTTTCAAGCCCCTTCTGTCTCGGAGCAGTAGTGCCAGTAAGGAATCCATTGATGAGTCATAAAAAAATTTTTTTAAATTATTTATATGAGATTGGAATTCGTGAAACCATTTGAATATTTTGAATATAAATTTAAATAACGACGTCAGTGTTGCTAAAAAGCAAGAGTAAACTGGCCTCCCAATTTTTAAAGGAAAGATTTAGAAGTCATCAGCAGAGCTTAGCTCTGATTGGCTGTTGCAAAATTATATAGAGAGCCTTTTCTGTGGTCATTTTTTTTTTCTCCTTGTGTGGATGCGCAGGTTAGCTGCCGGATGGAAGTTGGAGTAAGATCAATGCCAACTGGGTCATTTGGGTGAGGGGGTCTGATGTTGCAAGACCCGAAACCCCCCATGAACCCAAAGGAAACATCACTGATGACCCATCTCGATGCATCAATGAAGATGTATGATATAAATAAATAAATACTTGAAACTATTAGTGTTAAATTTTGAAATTGCCCAGAAATATTTTAGACAATATTTTATAGCATTTTACTGTTGCAGTAGTTTGGAACATTCTACAGCAGTTTCAGTCCTTTCTTGTTGGTTGGTTGAAGTTGTAGAATACACAGATGCATCTCTGTAGGCCCCCTTCTCCAACGAGTGTCCTGCATATGACACTAAACAATCTGATGGTGATGATACAGTCCTGGAGCTTATAGAAGTACCCTTCATTGCTATTCCTGCCAGGTCCACTGTGACCCTGACTGGTAACACCTTTTAGGGTCCTATCTATGGGTTGAATACAGGGTCCAAAAGCAAAATCAATAATATTCAATAATAATGATAAACGACTCTTTTATAAAACCAGTTTGATTTTAATTTTTAAATATAAAAAAAAACAAATTAAGAAGATTGATACAAAATAGTAAATTTACCCAGTCTGGTCGCTATCTTTTTCAATTATTGTATCAACACGATTTGCATGCCTTCAAAAGAAATTCTTCAGATAATTCATTCTATTCCTCCTCAATAGTAGTCTTAAGCGAACCCATATTTGGACGGGAAGTAGCATTTGTTTTGTTTTCTAAAACGCCGCAAACAGTGTAAACAAGGAGGTTAAAGTCTGGGCTTAAATCTTGTTTAATAGCAGTCCTCACAGTTTTCTTGTTGACTTTTTATTTATTAGCGTGCTTTCTTATTGATAATGTGGGGGTCCTTCTTAATCCCCGTAGCGAGAGCAGTTAAAAAGCCTTCTTTGCATTTTTAGCTCGATCCTCCACTTCTCCTTTTCCTTAAAAAGCTCTATTTCAGTAAAATGTTTCTTTGCTTTGTATATGGTTGACAAAGAAAGTTTAGTTTGGTTCCAGCTTTAAGCAAATCATAGATTCTTCGTCGATTCTTTTCTTGCTCACTCATATTAGGCTGAATTTTGATTTTAAAAAAAGAGGTGCATGAATTATTGAGCTAATCATCAAAATGTAAATTTATCGCGTTTTTTTCCTTCAAGAATTGGACTAATCTGACAAAAAAAAAAAGTTTTTAAAATTATTCCATATTTTGCTTCAACACCCAGTAGAATTGTTTGACATTTAAATTGTGTGCAAACTATTGCCTTATGTTAAATTGGAATGTTAGAAATAGAACTTTTTGGTCATTAATTTTGTGTAAACAAATGACAGTCTAATTGAATTGATATTGAGGTGATATATAGTAACACTTGGAACCATTTAACTGTAAAAACGAATGAGTAATACTGAATTGAACTTTTAGTATTCAATAGCAATACTTGAAACTTTTTAACTCTGTGCCTGAATTGAATTATTTGTATTATATAGCTATACTTGGAAGCGTGCAAATGAATATAAAATGTTGATTAAAATAAGTGTCAAATTGTAATGCTTGAAACAATTCAATATCAGCAAACAAATGATAAGTGTTGAATTGAATTATTAATGTTAAATAGTAACACTTGAAATCATTTAACTGTGTCAAACCAAATGATTAGTTGTAAGTAGAATTATTCCTGTTTGATAAAAATAGTTAAACTATTTAACTGAGTTCAAAAATGAGCTCAGGCTTATTTTTAAAAGTTATATTTACGAATCATATACATTCAGTATATAAGTTTAAAGATGATTTGGCATTTTATTACCAACAATGGTTCATATGTTATAAAACCAAACCCAACCATACCAATCATTTGAAGCCACACTGTCCTTTTCTTAAAGAGTGCTTCTCAGCTCTGTCAGCCACATGCTTGACTTGCTAGTTCTGCATTCTTGATGTCCACTAGCAACTTCTCAAACCTGATTCTGCAATAGCAATCCCGTCATGCCCCGTAATTGTTGGACTCTAATACAACCAATTCCAGTAGGCTTGTGCTATTTTTTCTTGTGAGATAAATATCATATGACCAAACATGGCCCATTGTACTTTCGCCTCCAAGAGCACCTCTGGTGGTGTTAGAGTTAACAAGTTAGACTAGCAAAAATACACGAGTGAGTTTGAGTCTCACTGGATGTTCCATTCATTTAGCCTTGGGCTGCACCAAAGCAATGAGGTTCGTAAATTACTACTTTCGCTGTCTATGTTGATAGTGAAAGGGTGTTTCATGTCTTGTAAAGATCCTTCTTAGACATTTGGCCCGTTGGCTATCCTAGAGGTGAACGTCTTGGATAAGACATCGTAGAAAGTTATTTCAAACTCTAGTCACGTGATTATGTTCGCTTTCTGACAAACACCTATGACAAAGATATTAAATACCTTATGAGCCCAATTAGCTGGTGCTGAAAAATACACCGACAACATTTCTGCTGAGGGTAAAATTCCTAGAACAAGTGTCCTGGATATAACAGTAAACAAACTGATGGTAAGGTTCCAGTAATGCTGGATCTTTGGGTAATGCGGAGTATTCCTTCATTATCATCACTCCCAGGTCCACTCTGGCTCGGAGTGGTAGCACCTGATACGGTCCTATCTCTTGGTCAAATAGAATTAAACTGTGTACTTCTGCTAAGCTGAAATTTTTTAAATATAACTGTGTTGACATTTAAACTGTGTACTTATGCTTAATTAAATTGTTTGAAATAGAACTTTTTATGTATAAAAATGGATTTGGTATTGAATAACCTAAAATGGTTGATATGCCATCGAACCAAACCAAACCAAACTGAAATACCTTATCTCCCTCAGCTATCGGTTAAAAAGAACCACTACTTTTCTTCAAACAATAGTGTTTTATCATTAAATAACACACAAATTTTAATAGGCTTTTAAACAAAGAAAGCCAACCAAACCAAGCCAACCAATGCTAATCTCTTCTGATTATTCACGTTTAGTTTTTCTCTCTCTATTTAAATCTATTTGCTGTAAATTGTGTCGTATAAGTCATCTGTTAAAGCCTGAAAAAATCGCTTCAAAATTAGAGATCGACTTATACGGAAGGTCTAAAATCCCAACATTTTCCACAAGCTGACCTCTATGTAGTAAAGATTCAAAGCTTTCAATAGATCTTCCAACATTTTAGTCTAGGTCCGTCGATATTTTTGTTCTCATCGATTCACCTCTGTCTTTATTCCAGTATACCTATATCTTAAAGAGTTTATTTAAATGAATCTATCTCTATACTTTAGGTTACAGATGTCATATATTCATTTATTCAAGTCTTAACCTGTCTCCTAGCTAAAATATTTTGTCATTTCTCACAAAAACCTACAAAAAGTATTTAAGCTCATGTAATACGTCAGAAATGTAAACGTTGCTTTTCAGTTAAAACGCTTTTTTACTTGATAACCTAATGTAATCAAATGTTCCTAACTTATATCTTTTCATGTTTATTTTTGCGAGACTAAGCTACGTTTTACACGCTATTTGCTCAAATGTGTCGGAATCTATAAAACGAATGATATATCCCAGAATATTTGCATATTTCTGTCACTTTATATAACATGCTGTTCTTATTAAAGAACTAATTTATTTTAATACATCTATCATTTTGTTCTTATAGGGAGCACTCTCTTTCTGCCTGTTAACAACAGCTAACTACTGTCTACCAATCTATCTCAAACAGTTTTCAAGTAGACAAGCAAAAAGAGCGGCCGTTCTACTTTTCTATCTGAGTCTGATTATATTTGGCATTCTCCCTCAAATAGATTTTAAGCAGATAGTCCGATATATGTGGTCCATTCTGCTTGTTTAACTCGATCTACGTCTATCTGTCTATCTTCCTCAATCTGCTAATACCTGCAT
Organism: Sepioteuthis lessoniana; assembly: GCA_963585895.1. Lineage (NCBI taxonomy): Eukaryota > Metazoa > Mollusca > Cephalopoda > Myopsida > Loliginidae > Sepioteuthis > Sepioteuthis lessoniana. The sequence continues at coordinate 66,226,398 of OY757916.1, read as the reverse complement.
ATCTACATTCACCAACTTACATCTACATGTTTTCCCCGACTTCTTTCTGTCTCCTTCGATCCTCTTTTATTTGCCTGTCATTCTTGGACTACTCTCTGCTTGTCTCCCTTGATCTGCATTTATCTAACAGTATCCATCAACCCGCTTCTATTAGCCTGTCAACATCGGCTCGTTTCTATCTGTATGTCTACCAAGGCCCTTTTTTTGTCTACCAGTGTATATCGGTCCGCTTCTTTCTGCCTGTGTCCATTGGCTCGATCCAACCTTCTTGAACCTCTTGGCCTACTTCTCTCTACCACTTTTCATCAATCTGCTTCAATTACCCTATCTCAGTTCGTTTCTAAGTATCTACTACGGATAGTTTCAATGTGCTTGTGTATCCTGACCCTTTTTTATACGCCTCCTTCAATCCCCTTCTATCAGCCTGTTTACCTCAGCTCGTTTCTATCTTCTGGTCTCACTTGGCTCTCTTCTATCTTTCTATCTTCCTTTACCCATTTCTCTACACCAGTCTACTTCGGTCTGCTTCTACGTTTTCGTCGGTCTCCTTCGATCTTCTCTATCTGCCTGCCTCATTCGCCCGGTTTCTATCTGCCCGTCTCACTTGTCCTTCTTTTATCTGCGTGTCTCCCTCAGCCTGCTTCTAAAAAGTGTCTACCTCGACCTGCATCGATCTGATTATTGTTCAAGCCCCTGTTCATAACATATACATATCCACATTTAAGAGTAAATAGTTATCAAGACACTGTTGTCTAATTTTGTCTGTAATACGCAACCAGTTCCTCTCCAAGCATATTATGATGTCTTCTCATTAAGAGGTTCATTATTGCATCGGATCAACCTCCATCTCCATCCTGGAACTGCGCCAGCAGATGACATGCTCTGTGCCATATGCCCTGTGTATATGGGTCATTAGGTCTATACTTTCGTTACTCGCACTTGCACATTTGCTCCTCTTCGCTAAATTTATCTATGAAAATATCTGTCCATTTGTCCCAAACAAATTTTTCAGTAATCATTACACAATAAATGCACACATGCATTTTCAATCATCGATATGCTTTCGTATAGATCCGTATAAAAGTCGATTTGATTTAGAGATTGACCATTGATCTTGGAGAGTCAGTTAGTTATTATATGCCTCGTATTTCAGTCGATCACATTTTTTGAATACAGCAAACATGGTATGTATTTATCGTACTCCTCCAACACCACGAGAGGGATGTGACATAATATTAGTAGGAGTGTAATGGTTAAAGCAATGGGTTGAGGCATCGTAGTAAGCGAGTTCGAACTCAAGCCGCGCTATTACGTTCACTTTCGGGCAATTACCCTTGGGAAAGGTATGAATCCCCTTATCCTCCCCGCTCTGGATTAAATAGTACCACTACTGTTCTAAAATGATGGCTTTTGTATTAATTAACCTACAATGGTTGATATGCTATTAAAACAAAGAAACCAAACAAGATTATTTTTTAGCGGAGTACAGCCGGTTTGAACTCTGATTTTTTCTTCTGCCAGATTGCTAGCCATACTAATGCTAAAGAACCCAGTCTGGTCTACTACCTACCCATAAGTAAAGTTAGCGACCATAGTCGAGGGTGACCCGAAGGCTCCCTTTTCGATAGCTTACTACACCAAGGTGTAGGGAAGGGCGCAACTCCTTTCCCTGGATTGCCCCACTTTACTCTTGATCAGTACCTTATAATGCTGAGTGTTAAGCAAGGAGGCATCAAGTACCATTTTTTGAGTCTTTGGTATGACTCGACCTGGGATTGAACCCAGGTCTCCCGGGCCATTGGCGAACACTCTAACCGCTAGGAGAGAAAATAGATGGATTCATGTTTTCCACTTGGTGCATTAACCTAAACTTTGATAATTCTTACAGACTTTATCAACTTTTTATAGTATTTTTAATTGATGCAATTAAGTTCTTTTTTTTAATTAACACTGGGTCTGATCTTTTGGCTGCGATTAAGTGACCTGTTTGTATCTCAAAATACAACAGAATTTTGTGTATTTCATTATCCAGGACGAATTATGGTATATGCATTATTCAGACTCCCATCAACTTTGAATATTTTTATCCATTTCTCAGAATCTAATACCCGTATGATGCCAGACTTTTATATGTTAATAACCACAAAAAATATAAAACTCAATTCTTAGAACAATTGGTTTAATACAAATTTGACAGGCGAATTATGGAAAATAGGAAAAGACAAAATTGTTTGTAGAGGAGAAAATATCGTTTTAAATTGATTGATTCGTCTAAGTATAAGTAATTTACAAAATTATTTTATCGGCAAAGCCTTCTCGACTATTTATTCAGAAGAATATTTGTGATAGTTCCAAGAAAAATATCGCGTGTTGTATAGAGTGTCATCATTGCTATTCTTACGTCAACCACACAATGGAGAAGACAAAGTAGCTTAGCTTTGACTTGAGACAGAGAGTTTTTGACTTTCACGAGTTGGGAAATAGTCAAAGCACTATTTCAAACCAGTTAGCTATCCCTAGATCTACGGTACAGTTCGTCATCAAGAAATTTAAACAATTTGATACGACTGGGAATTTGCCTAGGCATGGAAGAAAACTTGAATTGTTACCGAGAACTATATGAAAACTGTCGCAAGATTAATATAAACCTAAGAGTCGTTTTTAAAAGACATCGCTAAAATTTTGAATAGAATGAGTAACAGCGAATGTACTCGCACAATACAACGTTGTTTAAAAAAAAGGGGGGTTGTATGGAAAGAGGCTACAGCGAACCCCCCAACACAAACCATGTCACATTAATGCTCGGTTTACTTCTATGTTTAACTGCACATCAACCTTCGTATTTTATATAATGCCCAAGCTACATCTGCAGAAAAACAGCAATGATTCTATTTAACCCATAGCTGTGGCGATAAGGGGGCTTATATCTTTCGCAAGGGTATTAGTCTGAAAGTGAACTTGATAGTGCAACTGGAGTTTGAACTCGTTTACTTTGTGGTCGAAGTCCATCTTTTTAAGTATTATGCCACGAGTAGTCCCTAACCTTCATTTAAAAGGTTGTGCCATGTGAGTACTATAATAAAGACAATGTCAGAACATTCAATAAGCAATCATTACGCCTCATGAAACTGTTATTTCGCCAGAAGTGGTGTAGGTAAATTTTCCCTGAAATCAGAATTAAGTCAGCCATATACGAAAAATGAAAATCTTAGGGCTTATTTTCACAATGAATTTCCAATCCATTTTGCAATCATTAAATTGTCCAAATAAAAACATTCTGTAGTTATCTGACTGACCGTTTATGTGCTGTGACGTTCCAGTCAGTGTTTGCAATTAGTGCATAAGCTATTAAAAAATGGCATGTGATCGAGCGTTGATGTAAAACTTAATCTATAATAGAGATATATTGTTTATATTAATCCTTAGGTTAAGTTTCTAAATACGCTACCCAAACCTGGATGTCAACAAGGAATGTATGCGGCAATTTGCTGTATTTTATGGCACATCAACCCCTGTGGGATATTTAAAACTATATTATATATATACATGACTATTATAGATATGATTTGTAAGGAATTAGTTTATGGATAACATTATTTTTAAACAAACCAGAGCTTTTTTATGCACTCAGTTTAATGGTTTCAAGTATTCTTATCCAACACAAATAATTCTATATAATAATAATTTTACTTGCATACAGTTGAAAAGTTTCAATAATTGCCATTTGTTCTATGGATGCAATTAATTTTTTTCAAGTATAGTAAATGATTAAATAGCTATATCTGACCGATTCATGGAACCCTACACTATAGGTACCATAGTACCTATGTACTATAACTCTAGGTCAGAGTGAACTTTGGCATAATTGCAAAAAAAAGAATACTCCACATTCCCCCAAACTCCAGAACTGCACCCTCACCATTAGATTGTTTAGTTGTATATCCAAGACACTCATTAGAGGGAGCTCTTACCAATCTGAAGAGATGCAGGAGGCGTATTCTATAAACCTAGTCAACAGAGGTATTTTAGGGATGGGAAAGACACAAAATAATCCCAGTTACTGAGATCATTGTCATGCTAACATCAGGTTCATAAGACTCAGCCCTCTCTAATGACTGGGTCTTAATTGTCTGACGTCAGCGTGAATACGCCTACTATAGCCTCCGCGGCGGTGTAAGAACCTTGCTTCCCCGCGAAAAGAAAAGGGGGTTATTGTTATGTTATTACCCAATTCCTTCGCAACAATCTCGACATGACACATGGTCATTAGTAAAGCAGAGTACAGCTGGTTGGAATTTCCCAGTGGATACCACTCCGAGGCAAAAAATCCAGTCTGCCCGATCATTTACCGGCAGCTGGATGGATGGTTTGGTTTATTTGTTTAATGACATTTCAACTTTCATGGGATACTTAATACCAAAGCCATCGTTGTATAACAGCAGTGATATTACTTAACCCAGAGCTTGGGAGATGAGGAAGTAAATGCTTTTTCCAAGAGCATTTGTCTGAAAGTGAACGTATTAGCGAGACTGGGGTTCGAACTCACTTAATTCAGAGCTGCAGTCAAGCGATTTAGCCATAAAATCACGGGGACTTCCTCCTAACTTGGAAGAGAAAAGATGAATTCATGACTGTTATTGGGTATTAGTGCATCAAGAATTTAAACTTGCCTTACCGATTCTGTGTAATACGAAGACTATCGAAACACTTAATATGCCTCCTATATATACAACGCGTCCTGGATAGGACACTCCTGTTCAAAGGAGAGTTGAGTACTCCTACATGGTCGTTACTCCCGGGTACACTCTAAGCGGAGTTGAAGTATCTTTTTGCCGCGCATCAACAAGTAAAATAGACATCTGAAAATTTTTTAGCATGCAAGGTCATTTGTTTAATCAATAGTTACTTGAAACCATATGAAGTAAAGTTGGCGACCGTAGCCGAGGGTGACCAGAAGGCTCCCTTTTCAATTGCTACTACACCGAGGTGTTGGGGAGGGCGCTACTCTTTTCCCTGGATTGTTATAGTGCTGAGTGTTAAGCAAGGAGGTATCAAATACCATTTTTTGAGTCTTTGGTATGATGCGACCTGGGATTGAACCCAGGTCTCCCGGACTATTGGCGAACAAATTGTTCATAGAATTATTATTACTTACAGGAAACTATACTATCGTGTCCAATTTATTACAGTTAGCCAGGAATAGTTGGTAGTAGATAATTTATTTTATGTAACTCCAGATCTAACAGCATGTTTTACACTGACATCAGAGTGATAAAAAAAACTCCGTCCTCCTGGACTCTTCTACGTTTTCCAACCGATTTTTAATGGTGCTGTAATCTGAAAAGTTTAGATTCTTCCCCTGATATCCTGATACCCTGTTTCCTCATTCTCATTACCAAGTTCGTGGAAACTGTTCCAAGGATCCCCAACATGAAGGTTGATATGCCATCAAAGAAACTATAGTGATCGTTTAAAAAAAAATAGATTGCACAATTTCTATAGAAGCTTAGAACAAATATTTATTGTCTTGTGGGAACACAGAATAATAGAAAAATATTGCAGCAAAGATTATCCGTTGACTTTAATAAAACATGTTTAAAAGAGAGATTTATGTCATATATATAATGTCTGTGTGTCGTTCCTGTATATCAAAAACTCATCGCAATAAACAACGATTAATCTGCCAAAGATAGCCATCAAAATAATTCTCCCTTACCCAATATGTCTATGAGTACATATTAGATAAGTATTTTTAATGAAATATGATTGGAAAGCGACAACAAACAGGAACCAAATAAGATAAATTAGATAGTGATAGATTCGATCTCTAGAACTCAGTGTTCGATATCCATAAATTTTGATTATGCGAACAGATTGCTTTTGAAAAACTAGCTCTGTTTTGGCTTAGGACTGGCAAGGAGGCCTTAAGTCTGCAAAGCTTTTTGTTGTTTTTTTTTAATGGTAAATCTAGAAGGGAGGAGTTGGCATAATGGTTTATCGCACGAAAAATAAAATCGGGGAACTGTGTTCAAATTCTGACCGAGATACTTTGTGCACACTTACATAATGGCGATATGATTATCACTTAAATTTTAGCTTTATTTTTGGTTTCTTACTAGTCATGACCGGTTATATATACAAGATTTAGGCCAAGGAAAGGTTGGGATTCTATGCATTTTATGAATTTATATTTTGTGACCTCTTTTTGGTGATATTTTTCCGTCAAATTGGTTGTACTCTCCTAAGGGGATGAGAAGTTCCGTAAAGAGAACTTTTTTGTGTATCTGATCGGCTGGGACTGACAAGCATCTTGTTAATATGTCTACATGTCTTTTTCTAAATGATACCGAGAGCTCTCCCTATTACTGGCACGATGGTTGTTATAAGGTGTCGCATTTTCTCAATATGTATTTCCAGGTCATTGTACTTAGTTATCTTATTATATTCCTTGATTGATAGGTAATTATCTGTTGACACTGCCATATCAAATAGAAGGCATGTTTTTGTCCTTAAACACTGTATCTGGTGTTGGGCTCTTTTTTCGAGTAAATTGGATAACAAAATCCCAGAGAATAGTACATCCATTAGCTTTTGTTATTGGTTCTGACTGGTTTCTAAACTATTTTTCACAATACAAAAGTCCATTTATTATTATATTTCTCCTTTGAGAGTTTTTCACACTAACGCTATCTGATGGTTTCTCACTGAAGTCTGAGTGACAGCAAATATCCTCAAGTTATCAGGACTCTTCTCAGTATTCTGGTCGATCTCAAAAATGCTAGTTGGCCCCCACTTGTCGTCTTATTTTTTAAAGTCCTCCAGTCCCCGTAACAATCATTTGGTGACTATACCAAACGCACCAATTAATTACAACTGGTATCACCGTCGATTTTGTGTTCCATAGTTATTGTTTCTTTTTTTGTTTTTTGTTGGGTTTTTTTTCAGTTCTCTCGTAATATCAAGGTACTTAACTTTTTTTTCGCTTTCTTTCAGTTTTACCCTGTGGTCGGCCGGAAGGGAAAAGTCCGCTATTTAGCTATTTAAATTTTCTTTGTTTTTATTGTTGACTCTCATAAGGTCTGGTCGTCTGGCCGAGATTCGGTGATCCGTTTCCTTCCTGCAAAATCTTTCGCACCATCCCCTTTGATTTTTGAGACCATCTGGATTCTTCTCAGTATCCTCGCCGACTTTGAATGAGCTCTGTTTTTGATGGTCTAGATTTTAACTTCGATCTTCAGTTTACCCCATCTCTTTTCCGGGTTCTTAAGGACCGTTTTTAGGACTCCAACAAGATACATTCTGGTTCGTGTACATACCATTTGTAAGGTACAGGCCTTTTTGATGGTTATCTTCGTCAGAAATGGATACGTCAACCAGAGTTCTATTCCTGGACGAGGCTGTTTGCATTTCGCATATCGCTAGTACCATTGGGAAAGGTATGTTTTCAACTGCTCTTCCTTCAACTATAGATTAATAGTAGGAAGGCACTGATCTTTAAGCTTCGGATGGCAAGCGGTCTTGGAGAAAAAAAAAGTGAATTCAAACCTATTAATCTCCGCTTAAAACTCACCTTGTGTTGCCTCTTGCTCGTACGGAGGGATTGATTATATATATACACCATTCATAAATGTGGTGTACTGATATATTTCTAGTGGGTCATCTTCCCCTCTCAGTACTGCTTGATTTTTGTGTTCCTGTTGTGCTAGTTTGGTACATTTGCTTATTGTGTGACTAATTGCTTCATTTTTATTGTCACAAAGTCAACATTTGTTATTCTACGTGTCATCAATTTTAGTTTTGATATGCTTAGTCTTTCTTGAATCATTCTATACTGCTATTAATAGAGGTTCAATTTCTTTCTTCAGGCTTCCTATTCATAGGCATAGCTCTGGTGCATTTCCTATAGTTTGGTGCTTGAAATATCCAAAAGCTTGATCTGTTTTACATTTAGGTTTTCTATATTTTATGACTTGTTTTTCCTTTTTGTTATGATTTATACTTGCTTTTATAATCAATCTCTCTTTGCTCTTGTTTATATATTGCAAGAGTTTTGAACAGCAACATCCACACAATCCTCAATGATAGCGAGTCCACTTCTTCCCTCTTTTCTTCTACCATAGTCAGTCAATGTCATATCTCGGCTGTTAGGCTTGGTTTATTGTCATAAATTTCCTTGTTCTGTGGTCTATATTTGTAAGTTTCTCTTTATTCTCGTTTGAGAAGTATCCGGATGATAATAGAATGTATTTTTTCCTTCGATTAGATTTCTCCGGCAGAGTTTGATATCAAGAAGTTTTCTCTTTTTTTTTTCCTTATATTTTTTTCCATTTTTCTCCGCTTGTTTGATGGCATCCGATTTAAATGTTTCCTGATATTTTCAGTTTTCTTTTTTTCTTAGTTTTCTGATGTTTTTTTTATTGGTTTGGTCAATTCTTTCCGTTGTTACTTATTTTATAATGTGGCACATTCTATTATTTTCCTTATTTGAGAGTTTTTCACACCAACGTTAGCTAATGGTTTTCCACTGGAATCTGAGTGACAGTAAGTCTCTTCAAGTCTTCAGGACCCTTTTTTGTATTCTGGCCGATCTTCACAATGCTGTTGTTTAGATGGTCTCCAGTCGTCCTCTTATTTTGAAGTCCTCCAGTCTGAGTTCCAATCCTTCAGTGACTGTACAATTGGTGTCTTTGACACTTTCATGTTCCATAATATTTCAATTCTTTTGCAAGGTCCAGCTACTTATCTCTCTGATCGTTCTGCCAGAACGGTAAAGTACGCTATCCAGCAAGTTTTTTTGTTTTTTTTTGTGGCTATCTGTAGGTCAGCTCATATGGCCGAGATTAGATGATCTTTTTGTATCAGAACGTCCCTGAGCATTTTGTGTGTCTCATTTTCCAGGAGAGCTGGGTTTATTTATTCCTTGAGTTTTTCACATCAGCATTAGCGGATGGTCTTTCACTGGAGTTTGAGTGACAGCAAGTCTTCTCAAGTCTCCAAGACTTGTCAGTATTCTAACCAAACTCAATAATCCAGTAGTTTACATGGTCTTCACTCGTCCACTTACTTCCGAGTTCTCCAGTCCCTTTATTAATCCTTTGGTGACTGTATCATTAACACCAATTACAAATGATATAAACTTCACTTTCATGTTCCACAGTTTTTTTCAATTCCCCAGCGGGGTCGAGGTATTTATTATTATTTACTCTTTTAGAGTTTTTCACATCAGCGTTAGCTGATGGTCTTCCACTGAAGTTTGAGTGACAGCAAGTCTCCTCAAGTCTACAGGACTCTTCTCGGTATTCTGGCCGTCCTCAGCAATGCTGTCGTTTGGATGGTCTCCACTCGTCCGCCAACTTCCAAATCCTCCAGACCCTTTAATAATCCTTTAGTTATGGTGCCAAAAGTACCAATCACAATTGGTACAATCGTTACTTTCATATTCCATAGTTTTTTTAATTCTCTTGCGAGGTCGAGGTAATAATCCTTCTTATTTATTATTATTATTATTATTATTATTATTATTATTATTATTATTATTAAAGTGTTAGTGATAGCTCTACCCTCATGCCAATGATATTAGATATTAGACGCACTTAGAAGAAAATGATATTGATGGCATCATCGTCAAATGCTTAATCTTACAATTGTGCATTCCATTTCATATAGGACATATGAAACTATTAGTCATGAGGCAATGGTTAGATTCTAATTACTTTTAGCTTTTATACTACTCCGCTGACCAGCATTTGATCACTTTTTATTCCTAAAACTTTTTAAACGATTTTCTGTTCTCAACTGTATACAAAAAATTATATCGATAAAACAAACCACTTCTTCATAAGCCAAACCGAGTTATTTTTTTTCTTTACTTTTACAGCATAAGCTAATAAGAAATGTAACTTACTATCTTGGAGCGAAATTTGTTACTTATTCTTAAGTAGTTTCCAATACATAGTTATATATGCTCATATGGTTAGATAATCTTATATGGTTTCTAGTGACCAATGATTACCAGTTGGAAACAATTATATCCTCAAGTAACTATCCGTGATACTATAAATTTGTACACAACTTAATGATTTAAAGTAAATCTCTATTCAATAATAATTTGTTTTCATAGTTTTGACTCATTGGTCTCGTGGGTAGATGGTCCGGGAGACCTTGATTCAATCCCATGTCGCGTCATATACCAAAGACTTTAAAAATGGTACCTGATACCTCCTTGCTTAATACTCAGCAATATAAGGTACGTATCAAGGGTAAGTGGAGTAATTCAGGGAAAGGAGTAGCCCCCTCCTCTACACCTTGGTGTAGTAGCTATTGAAAAGGGAGCCTTCCGGTTGCCCTCGATTACGGTCACCAACTTTACTGACTTACTTTATAATTTCAAGTATTCTTACTAAATACCATTAATTTTCAAACAAATATATTAGATCCATAGATAGGATCCTAACTGGTATCACCACTCCGGTGGATCAAGGAGTAATGTCTGTGAATGGGTACGCTAGAATCTCTAGAGCTCCAATATCGATACGGTCATAGTTTATTTTACACCCAGGACACCAATTTGCTTTGCCGGGAAGAAGGTCCTCGTAACACAGTACGCGTGTGTGTGTACAATTCGTACGAAAACATAAATATATATACATTATATCCATATCAGCATCATTATCTTGTGCAGCTTGCTAGGATTTCCCTAACTCTAACTCGCCATCCATCTCTATTATCCATCGCTTCCCGCAGGTCATCCAGGCTACATCCCGTGTCCGTAGTTATAGATACATTCTAGCTGGTCGTCCAACACTTGCGTGTCTATGAGAAGGGGTTTATTAGAGAACGTCACTTTTGAATTCTTCCTTGCTCCTCCAACCAATGCTTTGTTGTCAAATTTGGAATGTCTTCAAGATGGGTGGTTGGTGGTGGCCGTAAAACTGCTGTTTTGTGGGATGTTGCTTCCAGAATTTAATATAACACGTAGTATCCCTGTGCAATTGCACTCAAGCTTTTTTTTACATGCGTTTCGTCAGCATCTAAGTGGTGCCTCCATACAGTAGAATGGACACAATCGTTGCTTTGAAAAACTTGCGTTTTATGTTATTGGATCGGTTTGATTTCCATATAACCGATAGCCTATCGATAGCTGTCCACGCCTTCGCTAGTCACGTATTGATGTCATTTTCGAAAGACGAGACGCTGTTTTCTAGGTAGGTGAACTGGTCCGCTTGTTTCAGAGAGCTACCATTTAGTATGGAGATATTCATTACGTACAAATATATACATATATACGTAAACTTAGATCTTATCTCTCTATATATGTATATATTTGTATTTTATACATATATTTGTGTGTGTGTGTGTGTGTGTGTGTGTGTGTGTTTATAACTGTGCATATATATTATAACTGGGCTCATGATAATATATATATATATATATATATATTAGTGTATTGATGTTATTCTTACAGAGTGTAATTTTCTCTTCACAAGATCACGTCTGTATTCCAAAGTGCTGTTATATTTATGAGCTACAGGATCATGGAGTTTAAGATATGTATATTTTAGCAGCATTTCTTCATTGATACATATTTGGTTGACCATAATAGACATTTTTGTCTACATTGTTTTTTGTTAATCCTTTCGAATTGCATTCTTACAAAGCAGTAATGTACATACAAAAGTTACGTCACTTTTGTAATTCACCCTCCCCTAATGATGGGCCAAAGTTGGGCAGATAGTACTTGGGAAATAACTAATTATATCATAAATCAATACGGCAATTCGAAAGGATTAACAAAAAAATATAGACGAAAAATGTCTATTATGTTCAACCAAATATATGTATATATATGCGCCTGTGTGTTTGTGTGTGTTTGATTAAATGGGACAAACACCTTTGTCTACCTATACTACCTTTGATCTGTTTCAGTCTTCGTATAATTTGTCTGACTTTTGGATAGAATAAATTTAGGAAGCCACCGACCAAAACAACGACTTAAACGGATCAAAGATAGAATTGGTAGACACAAAGTCTCTGACCAATTTAATCAAATATGCTCAAAAAGCAAAATACTAGCTATATATATATACTAGCTATATATATATATAATTAAAATGATTTACATTAAATACATTTTTATTTAATACATATCCTATATCATAAATATGTGTTTTTGTCTGTATGTATCAGTGTATGTGTCAGTGCTCGAGTGTATGCGAGTGTGTGTTTATATTTCATATCTGCATTTCGTCGGTTTATGAGCATTTTTAAATACCTCCCTTTGTTTTTATGTGTTCAAATATTTTTTAACTCTTGTATCTATCTACCTATATATATATATATACATGCGTTCGCGAATGAGTTCGTTTATTAGGCACAGGTAACTATATATAAATATATATATCATCAACATATCGTGGTGACAGCATGGAATTCCATTCTTCTCCCTTGTCATCCTTACCTATCATCAATCGTTCGTGGTAGCTCATACAGGATGCATCCATTATCTTTTTATCTGCACAGAGCTGATGAATGTAAATTATTGCTGAGGTCGGAAAACAGTTGAGCGTTCATGTGAAGGAGGCCATTAAAAAGCAGTTGAATGGCCACTTTCATCCCTTCTCCCTTGTCATTCAAGAAAGTTGAACAAGATAAGCCCTGAATTACTGGAGAAGTAAGGACGAACTCATTCTGGACAAACATATACACTGGCCCAGACGGCAGGAACTGCAGAATACACCGACTGCTTCTCTGCAGAGGAGTAAGACCTCCACCAAACGAGTGTCCGGTATATGACGCTAAACAATCTGATGGAGAGACTCCAGTAATACTGGAGCTTTGGGGAATGTAGAGTACCCCTTTATAACAATCGCTCCCAGGTCCACTTTGGACCGGAGTGGTAGTACCGAATAGGGTCCAATTTATGGGTCAACTAGAACTAAGTAGTGTACTTATGATAAACTGAATAGTTTGAAATTGAACTATTTTTAACATTTAAACTGTGTACTTATATGCAACTGAATTGTTTGGAATAGAACTGTTTTGATATTTAAACTGCGTACTTATGTAAAACTGAATTGTTTGAAATAAAACTGATATGTATAAAAATGAATTTGGCATTAAATAACCTGCTATAGTTTATATGCCTTAAAACTAAACCAAACAAAACCAAACCAAAAATCTGAATTAGTTTTTCAACTTTTACAGTGTAGCTAAGATCTTTCTGAATAGTTCTTGTATATATATATATATATATATACAAGCTTTGTTAAAGACCATGGAATATTTCTTCTTCATGATTTTCAAGTTTTGACGTTCAAGTCCTCTTGTTGTTTCGCTTACATCGGGATTAAGATGATTAAGATGATTAAGAAAGTGTTCCATATTTTTTACACGTGCGTTTTCAACTATGTCACTGGTCGTCCTCAGGGAAATTATTTGTTGTAGTGATTGTTTAAGTGTGAGTTTTATTTATTTGGAAGGTTTCTTTTTTATAGTTAACCCATTCTGTTAGGAGGGATGCTAATTAATACTTACTTTGGCCACGCTACAACGAGACTCTCCTCTCGCCTTACATACCACATCTCAGACACAAGTGCCATAAAACTTCTTATAACAAAACATAACAATGACACTGAAAAATTCACATCCTCCTATATCCAAAAAATTCTTAGAAGAACCCCTCTATAAAAATAACAATAAAAATCGCCAACAAATCCTTGAGGTAATATGCATTAAAAATAAAAGACCTAACATAAACAATTGCATTCATCAGTGGCACTAACACGTTAAACATTTTTAATAACTAACACACTCACCTTAGGAACCCCACAAACTGAATAGGGCAATTATGAAAAAAAGCAAGAAAAGATACCTTCCAAATATATAAAACTCACACCTAACAATCACAACAACCAATAATTAACCTGATGATGACCAGTGACATGGTTAAAAGCACTTGGTTAAAAAATAAGACACTTTCTCTATCATTCTGATCCCAATGTAGGAAAAACAACAAGAAGACTTGAACGTCTACACTTGAAAATTATAAAGAAGAAATATTCTGTCCTCTTTAACAAAGAGTCTGAATAACATCTTGCTGCCAAAATACACTATATATATATATATATATATATAGTACAATTTGATGGAAACTCAAACTCGGTTAAGTCGTCATAATAAATTTATTTCGGTAGAGAATATTACTATACTCTCCGTCTCGTCAGATGACTATTTATATGCTTCTCTCTAGTCGCAGAGTAGCAAATGTGGAGTTATAGTTTGTATTCAGAAGATAAAATAAAAGAATTAAAAATTTTAAAAAATTAAAAATAAAAATTAGGAAATAAAAATTAGAATAAGCATAAAAATAAGATTAAAGGGAACTAACAATAGCCATACATTGAGCACTCTCATAGATTTATATGATTTTCCTCATATATTCTATGTAAAGAATAATCCACACCCACTGTCTTTTGACACTGACTGGATATTGAAATATATATATATATATATATACGTGTGTGTGTGTCGTGTGTGTGTGTTTGTGAGTATATATATGATCATGTATATGCTTAAGATATATATATATATATATATTAAGCATATGCATGATCACATATATACTCACACACACACACACACACACACACATATATATATATATTCCAATAAAGAGAGAGAGATATTATTATTGCATATTCATATACCTCTGAAATTGTAATCTCTTTAGTATCTTAATATCACTATCTGCTGTTGAAGCTTAAGTTCTATACCTCTGGATAGTGTGGAATACTACTTCACTATCGTTATTCCCCAGTCTACTCTAATCTAGAGTCGTAATATCTATTAGAGCTCCGTGTTTGGATAAAATGTATGATATAATAATATCTCTATCGTCCATCGCTCCCAGAATGTCTTCCAGGCTACATCCTACATCAGCACAAAGCTGTTGTATATAGGTTCTACCTTGTCGTCTTACCTTTCCTCGTCTATGTAAAGGGGTCCGCAGGAGCGCATTGCTTATGAACACGTCCTAACTTCTCCAGCAGTTTCCGTATGTTTGGTTCGTTTAACTTGGATAGTTTTTGTTATGGGTGGTAGGTAGCCTGCTGCTTTGTAAAGTATTTCTTCCAGGACTTGTTCAATAAAGCTCGTAGCATTCTTGTGTAATTGTCGTCAAGCTTTTTCTCCATACGTTCAGTTAGCTTCGAAGTGGTGCATCCATGTAGTGGTATCGACATGACCGCTGCTTGGGAAAAACTACATTTCATTTTATCCGTCAGGTCTGACTTCCATATGACCGATAGACTATCGTTAGCTGTCCTTTCCTTTGTTAGTCGCGTGTTGATGTCTTTCTTGGTTGATAAGACACTGTTTTCGAGATAGGTGAAATTGTCGACTTGTTTCAAAGACCCACACTTTAGTGTGGAGATGTCATGTCTTTGATTAAAGCTCATGTATTCTGTTTTGTTTACGTTGACATGGAGGCCTATGCCACCTGCTGCTCGTTCCAGGTTTTGTAGCAGAGATTTTACTCGGGCGGGTGAATTTGCTAGAAGCGCTATATCATCGGCGTAACTCGTAAATAGTTTGTGTGGAGTATCTTCTGCTTCTTTCGTTTGCCAACTTGAAAACGTTTTCTTTCGTTAAATCTATAAATGTTCTGAGCAGGTAATCTAGACTGATAATAAACAGTTATGGGGCTAATGTATCTCCTTGCTGCACACCTGCTACTATGTCAAAGTAGTCTGTATCTCTATCTCGTGGGCAGACTTTTGCTTTCGTGTATTTAAAGCACATCATTATGGCTGCGACGGTTTCTTTGGGGAGACCATAGGAGAGACGTATTTTTTCCATCACACTGTCAAATGCCTTGGAGAAATCTACAAATTGGTGTGTAACCTCAAGGTTTTTTTGCACGAACACCTTCTTAAATTCGACGGATTGTCAGAATTTGTGATATTGTGGATCGGTTTCTACGAAAGCCATTTTGTTTTTTCTTAAAAATTTTCTCAATTTTAGGTTCAATGCAGTTGAGTAGCAGAGCATTGTAAATCTTAGCCGCTATGTCGCCTTTCTTGAGGAAAGAGAGGTAATACAAATTGAGTAATATATATATATATATATATATATATATATATATATATATATATATATATATATATCATTAACTTTGTTTTATTTTAGGTGGTAGAGGGTTCAATATCAAGGATGTCACAATTGAATATGAATAAATTATTAGTTCTAAATATCGCAACAAACGTGAAATTCACAGTCACCACGTTATGTTTTGCATACAACTATTGATATTGCACACATATCTGAACCAATTTTTTTTCCTTATATATATATATATATAGTAAGTGGATTGGTTGGTTGGTTGGTTGGTTGGTTTATGGCATATCAACAGTTATGGGTATTTAACTCCAGGTCCACTTTTATGCAAAAATCAGTTCTATTTCAATCAATTCAGTTTAGCACGAGTACACAGTTTCAAAATCAAAAACATTTCTATTTCAAACTATTCAGTCTATTCAAACTAGTTCTAATTCAGCTAACTCAGTTCACTATGAGTACAATTTTCGTTAACACATAGTTAAATGCCAAAACAGATCTATATATAACAATTCAGTTTATTGCAAGTACATTATCAATCTCAAAAATAGTTCCATTTCAAAAAAATTCAGTTTAACATAAGCACGCTGTTTAAATGTAGGTACAGTTTAATTGTCAAAAACACTTCCATTTCAAGCTATTTAGTTTAGTCAAACAGTTCTAATTAAAAAAAATTCAGTTTAGTATAAGTATGCAGTTAGTTCTATTTAACTAATAGATAGGGCCCTATCAGGTGCTACCATTCCGGGCCAGAGTGGGAGCAATGGCAATGAAGGGGTGCTCCGTTTTTCCCAAAGCTTCAAAATCACTGGAACCTCACCATCAGATTGTTTAGTGTCATATCTAGGACACTCATTGGCGGGGGTCTTACACCTCTGCAGAGGTGCAGTCGGTATATTCTACAGCCCCAGCCAACAGGGCAACACAACTATCAATATTGCACACATATATAAACCAGATTTCATTCCATATATATATATATATATATAGTTAGTGGAAGAATTTGTTCACTATTATTTATAAAGTTATATATTTATTTATAGAAAGCTATATTTATAAATAAAGATTTATTAGTGGAGCGTCTATATTTTTTGTTGAGATTCGGAGACACAGAATCAGCAATTCTAGGTAACAATCAGTTTCTCACCTACATCTGTTTCTACACTATCCTAACATATATATATATATATATATATATATATATGTGTGTGTGTGTGTGTGTGTGTGTGTGTGTGAATGTGTGTGTGTGAATACTCTTAATCTTATATTTTCCTTTTCACAAATGTTATATTATTATAACCTGTTACTGGATTCGTTAGAGATAAGAGCGCAAGTATATTCACTTATCATGTGGAATAAATACATAAAAATATAGCAAAGAAATTACAATTATAAAACTTTCTTTTTGGGTATGTACGATTTACTTGAGAAGATAAAGAAAACCGGATAAAAAGAAATGATAAGGATTCGTTTTAATAAACACTAAATTTCCACTCAGACATCATTGTGTGAAGAAAAAAATTATATGAGACATATGAGACACTAAAGGTGATTGTTTAAATAATTCTGCTCGCTGCTTGCGAGGAAAGATATTATACGAAGTCTGTCTGAAAAGTAATAAAAATGGTATCACAATTTGTTTTTTCAATTCTAAACAATAAACTTCATAGAGGTGCCCGTGGTGTAATGGTTATCGTCGTAGGAAATGGACACGGCGACACGAGTTCAAATCCTGGACGAGACTGATTGCATTTCACATAGCACTAATACTCTAGGGAAAGGTATGAATGCAATTATTCTCCCTCCAGCTATGGGTAAATAGTAGGACAGATTGGGTTCTTCAGCCTTGGTGAGGCAACTAGTCTAGGAGAAAGAAAACTCTAAATTCAAACCTGTTTAACTACGCTTAAAAATTGACCTTGTGTCATATCTTGCCCGAGCGGAGGGGTAGCTAAATAGGATAAACTTCATAGTTCATCTTTCAAAGAAATCAGCTTTTAAATCTATGGGAAATAATTTAATTTCCATAATAAAAATGATGTTAATTTTTGTGCAAAAAATAGGCTCCAAAAGCTATCACTTTTCTATCTATATTTTTTGCATTTATTGACCAATCCGAGAGTACGAGCTAGTTTTATAATTTCTATGAGGTTTTGAAAACAATATATGACTCGACGTGAAAAATTTGAAGGATCAAAACCCAAAACAATGAAAGATCTTTTCCATCCTAGATTCTTAAAAATACATTTTTAACCAATTACAATCATAAACATGTCGTCAACATTTTTTATCTAATTTCGAGCCTACTTCAATTTTATATATAGCAAAAAAATTAATATTTTTTCTGAAGATCTTACAGAATTATCATATGATATACTCAAAAAAAACTTTTGGTTTATTTCCTTTAAGTAAAAATCTACATTTTTTCCTTTAAGGATTTATTTTAATTCAACATCATTTAATTATCTTAAATTGAACGAATATGTTGTTTACGGAGATCTTTTAGTACTGCTATAACAGCTTTTACTTGCTGATTAAAAATTTCAATTGCAGACTTAGACATGCTAACGTATAAATTTATTTTCCCACTACATAGCGACGCTCACACACATTTTTACCCACACAAATTCTTCATACACAAAAAATATGTCTATTTAGATTATGGCAAACAAAAAATGCAACATTTTATGCAAGAATATTAACCTTCTCTCATAAAATATTTACACTTTGACTAATTTTATCTTTTCTTACAAAAAATGACTTTGTAACTTCTGTTTTTTTTTTACAAAGGTTTCACTCAATTAAAAAAAATATATTAATTTGTTGATCGGTGTTTTATTTAATCATTACAACTTTCCCTGCTAGAAGTCTAATGCACTGTTGTTTTATAGCCGTAATACAGATATAAGCGGAAACATAATCAAACATAATTTACGAACTTCAATGAACGAACGAACACACTTCTTTATAAAAGTATATCTCTCACACTTTATTCTCGAAAGGGTTGATATTTCTGTGGTGTGTGAGAGATGGGTGGAGAGATATATACTCGGAGAGAGGACTTCTTCGCATATCTTCTTCCGGGAGCCAGCGGGTGCCAACGCTTGCACCCCCTTGCAAACCTCTGATCGGCTGCGTGACCCTCGCTCGACTGTGATTCTCAGCCCTGTCTAAAACTGACCGAGTGGTTCTCATCATGTGGTCTCCTTGCGGTTACACACCTGTTCGACTTAGGTGACCTGACACACCATCATCTTCCTGTTTACTAATCAAAATGATACTGCTTGACAAAGCACACGAACCGAAAATCCATGTCATATGTTATATAACATTTTCCTATCTTTCTCTGGCACACTTCTTTGTACTGTGAAAGGATTCTTCTGGTACGCCCCTCAACCATTGTCGTTACGATGCACGTGATAGTCTCCACGCCGTGAGCTTCGGAAAAAACTCTCATGGAGCAGGATTAAGTGAATACGGATTTTGTTCCAATATTATGATATTCCTCTTGACCAGGAAATGTCGAGTGCTCTGCACACCCTCTTACTTCTCAGACATGATCAAATCTTTAGCGATGATCTTCCAACTACAATTCTTTTTCATGTCCAGCTGACTTGTGGTCATTCGCAGCATCAACCGACGATTGTCCCACATCTGCATTCTCTGCACAATGTTGACTTCAGTCCAGCTTTGAAGGCTTCCTGCCCCTGGGGTAATCTTTCACCTTTTCGGGCCTCTCTGTGAACTTCCTGTACCACTTAGAAACACATATCTACATACACAAACACTTTTGACGGAGTTTTTACTAACTGGGCAAAAGATAAAAAATTTAGAATTTAAAACTTATTCCTCGCTCGGTGTCTATCATCTGTTTCTCAGTGCTCATGGCTGAACAACCAGAAAAAAGACGAGGTATAAACAAAATCATGTGAAAAAAAAGCAATGGTTGCAGAAAATTAAGATTTCAGTTCTATGCTCCCAACATATGTCACATGATGACACAATCCTCATATCCCTCTTTCGCCCATAGCTCATACAGCACACTCAACTCCTTTTCTTTTCTGACAGACTTCGAATGCACACACAATCACTCACACATGCATACACATATAAAACACATACATTCACACACACACACACACACACACACACACACACACAAACAAACAAACATGTGTCTCAAAATTAATGCAACCCATCAATATGACGATTTATTACTGCAACAAGCACAATGGTGGTCATTTGAAATACGCTCAGTAAAAAATGTATCCTTTGAGGTGGAGACATCCAATCCATGCTTTTTTAAATTGTTATTATATCATCTTCCAAGGTATGCAATCATTTTTTGATTACTTGTCTCAGTAATAAATCATTATCAAATTAATGGGTTGCATCTATTTTCAGACAGTTTTGAATGATTTTGTCTCTAAATAAAAAGTGACGCAAGAGATTCCTCCTCTCTTGTCCAAAGCTGTGTGATCAAGGATTAATAGTTCTTATTTTATAATATTTTCAAATCTAAAACAAAAATCAACGCAACATTATTAGTAATAGAGTTATTAGCAGTCACAGGGGTCCCATGTATATTGAGACACCCTCTAGATTTACAGTAAATGTTAATATAATCATAAATACAAGAGAATTAAATATGAAAACATCTGTGTAGGTGTTGTCGTCTTATTCAGCGGTCTTTTGCCAAAAATAGTTTATTTTCTACTATCAGAAAATAATTTTGATAACTGTATTTGTCATTTAACCGCCCAAATCATTTTATCTAATAATGTCTTAAAGCAAAATACATTCACAAATAAAGAGTCCATGATGTACGGCAAAGATAGACAAATTGTATGCATCTACATTTACAAGTATGTACGTACATGGATTAGTAAATTTAGATTCCCCTTTTTTTTTTTGCTGTACTATATTAAAAACCTAAATTTACTTGTTTGTAAATCCAAGATAGATTCTTATTGACCATACATTATTAAAAATTCATTTATAAATAAAATGCAGAACTGGAAATGGCTATTTGTGGTTTAGCTTAGTCACAAGTAAATTAGAAGACAAGTAAATTTGACTTAAATGGTTTTTCGACTTAAGTCGCTTCTCCTTGAACGAATTACCAACGTATGGTGAGGTATACCTGAATACGTATATATATATATATATATATATATATATATATATAAGATCTGAAGAAGTCCTGTTAAATTTTTTTTTTGTTAGTGTTTTTAATTTATATCAAAAACCCATAATAGGATGGAAATAAATTTATAATCCTAATCTGACCGGTTTTTGTTTTTTCTTAAAGATATATATATATATATATATATGTGTGTGTGTGTGTGTGTGTGTGTGTGTATGTGTGTGTTTGTGTGTGTTTGTGTGTGTGTGTGTGTTTTGGTCATTGCAAATGTTTGTACGTGTGTATAAATTCATTTATATGTATGTGCAAAGCTGCATGTATCTATACGTATACAAAGATGAATGTTTACATGAGTGTGTCTTTACGAATATGAATGTGTATATGTGATTGCAATGACGCATATATATATATATATATATATATATATATATATATATATATATATATATATATGTACAGAAACGTATGCGTAAGTTTGTGAAGATGCACTTTTTCATTTATGTAGTAAATATGTTTGTAAAGATGTACATAAATTTATGTTCATATGCGTGAAAAGATCCAAGTATATAGACGTGTAAAATTTGCACGACTTGGTTGTGTGGTGAATATATGTTTGTGTATATGCATGTGCGTATTGGTATGGGTGATTGTGTTTGTGTATGAAATCTGATAAAATGAACAGACGTGACCATTTATATAGTTCTTTCAAAATTTAGATAGAAGGAAAGCAGTATATTGATTATACTGGAAACGTATGAGCATGCAAAGCAGTTTAGGATAGAAGGCCCGATGCTTGGATCCCACCACTGAATTTATGATACGGAGAAGCTGCAGCTCTTCTACATGACAATTTTATATAAAGCAGTATTCATGTAAAATAGACATTTTATTGTAACCTAATTATATATAATAATGGATTTGTGGAATTATTCATGCATCTTTAGTTGGTTATACTTAGTTTTATTCAAATTTTTTTGTCAACTATTCCGAAGGAATATCCCTGACGAAAGGACTTGATGTCCCTAATCTATATTCTGTCATCTACTGGACACCAGGATACTATTAATCTCAAGTCTTGCTTCAAAGCTGACACCCCGGTTGGTGCGTTCGAATATTGTACGCATCGGCCCTGTGTATGTGGACCAGAAAGGAGAATGTAACGCTTATATTTGTTCATTAATAACAGGGACTATTCTTGTGTATATTTTATATAATAATATTTCTAAATAATTCCCATGACAAAATTTTGGGGAAATTTTCTGGCTGAAATAATTATATATTTCATGATTCTATATATTAAATCAACCGACAACGACTTGACCATCTGAAGACAGTTTTGATTTTTGCGTCAGAATACAGGAAGATTTTCTTCTCTTTTTTTTTTAGCGAAAGTTTAAAAAGAACTTGATATAGACGGATAGAATGTGTCAATGCAAATATTAAATACCAATTATCATTATATAAACATAAAAATTTGAAAAATTAAGAATTATAAAAAGCAAAACATAACAAACAAGCCAAAAAAAAAACAATTGTAATGCTTTAATTATTTAAAAAACACAGGTTTGCTGAACTTTTAAGAGACTTGCTATCGCTTGTTCCCAACGAGAATCGCCAGACATATTTACTGTAATATCACTTCCTATAATAATAATAATAATAATAATAATAATAATAATAAAGAAGAAGAAGAAGAAGAAGAAGAAGAAGAAGAAGAAGAAGAAGAAGAAGAAGAAGAAGAAGAAGAAGAAGTCAGACAATAGCAAAAGTGTCTGGTCATAGCTACTGAATTATATGGTTTCCACAACAGATAGAATTATACTTTTCATTTGATAATTTCAATGGAATAAAGCTGCATAACGAGAAGTTAAGTGTGCTTGCAGTTTAATAGTAGAGATGAATAGAATTGATGTATCTGAAAGGAAACGTTTACAAATTTAATAGCAGCAGCAGCAGTTGCTGCTCTACTACCACTACCACCACCACCACCACTACTATAGACATTATCTTTGCATAGGTGGCTATCAAATAGTTCGCTCTAATTAGCATATAAAAATCATCATCATCAACAACAACAACAATATTTACATTAACTTAGAGACCCGTAATCCCGTTTGGCCCCAGTTGTTACTGAGCTTCTATTTAGAAACGGTTGACGAAAGACTGTTTAAAGTTTCCTATTTGGTATATCGATTCGGTTTGTTTTCTTTGTTTGACGGCATATCAGCCTTCTTGGGTTATTTAATGCCAAATACATCCTTGTAAAAGAATAGTATTTGTATGATTTAAAAATCTGTAACTGGGAAGTTAAGAGGTTTTTTTTTAATTTTTCCCAGGATATTGATCTGAAAGTGAATGTAATAGCACAGCTGGAGTTCGAACTCACTTTCTACAAACTCCCTGTCGAGTAAGTTAGCGACTACACCATAGTTATATTGCAAGTAAGTTAGCAACTACACCCCTTGTTATATTGCGAATTTGGATGATTTAAACAATGGCGTTCAATGCGAACGCAGTTCCCACAAAAGTATCACTCACTCGCGAATTTGTGACGAAATTACTTCTTTGAATCTTAAGAATATAGTTCTCATATAAATCTCGCAAAGATGTTCTATTTTCCTGTATTATAGTTAGATATGCCTATATGCAAAAATAAGATTTTTAGCAATGAATAATATTCCTATTATTATTATTATTATTATTATTATTATCATACTCCTTTAGAGTTTTTCACATCAGTGTCAGCTGATGGTCTCCTCAAGTCTCCAGGACTTGTCTCAGGATTCTGGCCGTTCTTAGCAGTGCTCTCGTTTGGATCGTCTCAACCCGTCCGCTACTTCCAAGTCCTTCAGGCCTTTTAATAATCCTTTAGTTATTGTGGGTAACGCACCAATCACAATTAGCACAATAGTTACTTTCATGTTCCACAGTTTTTTCAATTCTCTAGCAAGGTCGAGGTACTTATCCTTCTTTTCACTTTCCTTCAGATTTATTCTGTGGTCCGCTGGGACAGCAAAGTCGACAATTTTACAGATTCTCTTTTTTTGTTGTTGATTATTATGAGGTTTGGTCTTCTGGCCGGGATTTGGTGATCCGTTTTATTATTATTATTTTTGAGGATAACATTTTGCGATTGTGATTTTGGCAGAAGATCAAGCGAGCACTCGTGTCTTCAAAATTCTAACTTCCACCTTCTCAGTATTATTATTATAATTATTATTATAGTTGTTGTTGTTGTTGTTGTAAAAGTAGTAGTCTTCATATTAGTCGTATATCGTGGTTTTAGTATTTAATCAAGTAGCAACAAATATTTCTAATACTCCAAATTCTTTCTCTGCTTTATTACTGCTTATCACCATCATAATATCAGAATTCGTATCAATTCTCATGATGTTTTCAGAGTATAATAATAATAATAATAATAATTATTATTATTATTATTATTATTATTATTATTATCGGTTCAGAGTTCTTCACATCGGCATTAGTGGATGGTCTTTCACTGGAGTTTGAGTGACAGCAAGTCTCCTCAAGTTTCCAGGACTCTTCTCAGTATTCTGGCCGTTCTCAATAATGCTGTAGTTTAGATGATCTCCACTCGTCCACCAACTTCCAAGTCCTCCAGTCCCTTTAATAATCCTTTAGTTACTGTTCCAAATGCACCAATTACAATTGGTATAATTTTCACCTTCTTGTTCCATAGTTTTTTCAATTCCCTCGTTAGATCGTAGACCTAATCCTTGTTTTCACATTCTTTCAGTTTTATTCCGTGGTCAGCCGAGACAGCAAAGTCGACAATTTTGCGAATTCTCTTTTTTATTATCATTATTTTCTAATTTTCAGTTTTATTTTTGTTTTTCTTACAATCCTTCACCGGATTTTTACCCAAGACCTAGGGCGAGGGAAGGTTGTGATTATTTGTATTCTATGTATTCATGTCTTATGATGCCTCTTTTGGGTAACATTTTTTTCGATTACATTGATTTTACTCTCTAAAGAAGAGAAGCATTTCCGCAAATTGCATTTTCCTTGAATTTTATATTGGCTTTGACTGCCACGTATCTCGTAAATGTGTTTATCAATCACTTTTTGATCATTTCCAAGGCTCCTACTGTTACTGATACGGTGGTAGTTTTAAGGTGCCACATTTTTCCCAATTTCTATTTCCTTGTCATAATCTTTACTGATTTTATAATAATATTCTTTGACTGATATGTTATTTTCTGTTGACACTGATATATCAATTAGAAGGCATGTTTTTTTATAGTCCTTCAACAACGTATTTGGTCAATTGCTCTTTATTTTTTCTGTCAGTTTTGATGGCTAAATCCTTGGGAATAGTAGCTCCTTTTGTTTCTGTCATGAGTTTTGGTTGTTTTTTCTCTCTCTAGTATTCAATCTATTATTATTATTATTATTATTTACTCTTCGAGTTTTTCGCGCCAACGCTAGTAGAGGGTTTATCACAAGAGTTTGAGTGACAGCAAGTCTTCTCAAGTCTCCAGGACTCTTTTCAGTATTCTGGCCGATCTCAATAATTCTGTAGTTTGGATGGTCTTTACTCGTCCTTTATTTCCAAGTCCTCCAATCCTTATACCACTCCTTGATGACTGTACGAGGAACACCAATTTTCAATTGTGGTATCACTGTCACCTTCATATTCCACAGTTATTTCAATTCCCTAGCAAGGTCCAAGTACACATCATTCTTTTCGTTTTCTTTCAATTGTACTTCGTGGTCTGCCGTGACAGAAAAGTTCACAATTCGGCAAATTCTCTTTTTCTTGTTGATCATTACTAGGTCTGGTCGTCTGGCTGAGATTAGGTGATGCGTTTGTATCTCAAAATCCAAGAAGAGTTTGTGCGTCTCATTCTCCAGGACAGATTAAGTCTTGTGCGTATATCATTTATTCGTGTGACCAAATTTAAATTTATTGTAGAATTCCCCGTAGATCAACTTGCCCACTAAATTGTGTCTAGTCTTATACGCTTTCCGTGCCAGCTTGCGGCATTTACTTATTATGTGATTGATCGTTTGTCTCCATCACCATATTATTATTATTATTATTATTATTATTATTATTAATAGAGTTATTATTATTATTATTATTATTAGAGTTTTTCACATCAGCTGACACTGATGGTCTTTCACTGGAGTTTGAGTGACAGCAAGTCTCCTCAAGTCTCCAAGACTCTTCTCAGTATTCTGGCCGTTCTCAATAATGTTGTAGTTTTGGATGTTCTCCACCTGTCCTCAAACTTCCGAGTCCTCCAGTCCCTTTAATAATCATTTAGTTACTGTACCAAAAGCATCAATCACAATTGGTATTATTGTTACTTTCATGTACTATAGTTGTTTTTATTATTATTATTTACTCATTAGAATTTTTTTCATCAGCGTCAGCTGATGGTTTTTCACTGGAATCTGAGTGACAGCAAATCTCCTCGAGTCTCTAGGAGTCTTCTCAATATTCTGGCCGTTCTCAATAATGCTGTTGTTTGGATGGTCTCCACTCGTCCTCCAACTTCCAAGTCCTCCAGTCCCTTTTATAATCCTTTAATTACAGTACCAAAAGCACCAATCACAATTGGTATAATCCTCACCATCATATTCCACAGTTTTTTCAATTCCCTCGCAAGGTCGAGGTACTTATCCTTCTTTTCACATTCTTTCAGTTTTATTCTGTGATCAGCCGGGACAGCAAAGTCGACAATTCTACAAGTTCTTTTCTTTTTGTGGATCATTATTAGGTCTGATCTACTGGCCGAGATTTGGTGATCTGTGTGTATGTCAAAGTCCCATAGGAGTTTATGTGTGTTATTTTGTAAGATAGGTGCTGGGTTGTGCATATACCATTTGTTTGTATGGTCAAATTTAGATATCTTGCACATCTCCCAGTGGATCACCTTGCCGACCCAGTCGTGTCAAGTCTTGGATTCCTTCTGCGCTAATTAGCTGCATTCGCTTATTATTATTATTATTATTATTATTATTATTATTATTATTATTATTATATTTCCCTTTTAATTATTCTGGGTTACAACAAAAAATTCGGATGCAAATATATATACAAATGTAAAATTCATCACGCATTTTATTAATAAAGACAAACCCAAATTTACAAAAGATACGCATCAGTTAATCTTCAAAATATTATTAAAAAATTTAAGTAATTTTAAGTGTGACTGAACAACATAAACAATCTTCATTTAAAAATTCAAATCAGTTTTATTGCGTGATAAGTACATTCTTTGCCTTGCTTTGATTTACATCTGATGCGTTTATTTTTCGGAATGTTTATCAAATTACTCCTCTCTATCAGGTGAAAAGACAGTTTTCAACCGCTTCAAAAGGCATGAAGAGTTTAGAATAATCGACTCAATCGTACTCGATGCACTTGAAAAAAATGAAATGAAAGTTGAGAAATTCCTTTTTAATTATTGATTATAATGATGGCATAACTTTAAAACTAGTTTCTTTTAACATGAGAAACGATTTTTTCCCACTGAATTCTACTTTATTCATTCACGAACCTCGCTTATATACTGAATAAAATATGTCCAACACACACACACACACACACACACATACATATATACAAACACACACACACACACACACACACACACATATATATATATATATATTGATATATGAGAGAGAGAGAGAGAGAGAGAGAAGGAAAAGAGACAGACAAACAGACTGATAGACATATAAACATACATAAATACAGACACAGAGATAACTGACAGAGTGGGAGAGAGAGAGAAAGAGACTGAGAGAGAGAGAAAGAGAGAGAGAGAGAGAGAGACTATATATATATATATATATATGCGTGTGTGGGTGGGTGGGTGGATAAAAAGAATTACATCGCTCCGTGAGTAGAATAGTGATAAAAAGTTATTCATTTTGTTAAAAATATTTATTTTCTTAGATAATCATTATATTTGTAAGTAAAGTAAAGTTAGCGACCATAGTCGAGGGTGACCCGAAGGCTCCCTTTTCGATAGCTACTACACCAAGGTGTAGGGGAGGGCGCTACTCCATTCCCAGGATTGCTCCACTTTACCCTTGAACCGTACCTTATAATGCTGAGTGTTAAGCAAGGTGGTATCAAGTACCATTTTTTAAAGTCTTTGGTATGACTCGACCTGGGATTGAACCCAGGTCTCCCGGGCCTTCAAACATTTTCAACGGTGAGAATTTACGATCAATATTGAGCTAGTAACTCGATGCTAATCAACAGATTTATTAATTCATTCAAATATAATAATATAATGTATATCCATAAGTATATATGTTAATAAAGCATTTTTTTTTGATAGAATGCATTCCATTATCAATGATTTTGATTCAAGGCTTCTATATTATGATTAGATTTTTTTTAAGTATCATAACAACTTTCATAGGTTATATAATGCTAAAGCCATCCTTGTAGAAGGACAGAAGTGGTAATATTTAACCCATAGCTTTGGGGATAAGGGGTTCATACCTTTCCCAAGAGTATTAGTCTGAAAGTGAATCTAATAAAACGATTGGATATCGAACTCTTTTACTACGATGTGGCAGTCCAGCATCTTAGTCAACAACGCTTCATGAACTCTCTCGCTCTCTCTCTCACTCTCTCTCTCTCTATCTCTCTCTCTCTCTCTCTCTCTCTCTCTCTCTCTCTCTCTCTCTCTCTCTCTCTCTCTCTCTCTCTCTCTCTCTACTTTAGCCAATAAATCGATATCATACTGTTAAAAATTTATATCAAAATTTGACTCGAAACTGAATCACGGATCCACATTTATATCCATATATATGCATATGTATGTGTGTGTGTATGTGTGTGTGTGTGTTTGTTGTATATATATATCTTTATATATAGGTGGGTTTATATGTAAATATATCTGTGTCTACTTTAAACTGGTTTAATACTATTGACTTAAAAAGAAAATTCCTTAGTTCCAACAGTGGTGATTAGAATAATAATCACTATAAAAATATGACCAATATGACTGTAATATTATTGAAATGAAACCCTAATATAATCACCCACCTTCCATCTTAAAGTTTCTAAATTTCTTGATCATCAGATAAATTACTTGATCACCAAGAAATTATGATTCTTACAATTGTTAGATGGTCGTTTTTATTCCATTTATTCGTTTTTATGTTCAGTAATGTTATTGTTATATAGTCTTATATATATATATATATATATATATATATATATATATATATATATATATATGCTAATTAGAAGGAAATTCAAAACTGGTTGAATTGTCATTATAGATTCATTTCGCCGGAGAATATCATTATACTCTCCGTCTCTCAGCTGACTATCCATGCTTAACTTGAGGTTGAAAAACAGCAAATGTGGATTACAGTCTATATCTGTATAGAAAAAAAGTGAAAACCTACATAAATTCTAAATTCTCAGGCGAGAGCAAAGGGGTTAAAAAAAATAAGGTGTTAGAAATATTAAGAAATCAGATATATATATATATATATATATATATATATATATATATATATATATATATATATATATATATATTTCACATGGAAAAATATATAATTTATGGAAACAATTTTTTTTTGTAATTATCTTTATGAGGAAAAACTATGCACTTGAATAATGAAAAGAATTAAAATAATTCTTGAATCCCATAT